>JALMGF010000202.1:600000-1122500 GCA_023333645.1 Sceloporus occidentalis
TTTTAATTGCTAATAGTATAGTTAATTTCTTTAGTTTGTAAATTTGGGTGGGGATTGTGGGTCGAAGTATAGGTTAGGTAGATGGGGGGCTGGGATTTGTTAGAGCTGTCTAGAATAGTTATGGAATTATAGCTTTGCAATGTGTTGGATGTTGGCTGAAGAAAGTTGGGGGCAGGTATTGACAGAAAGGGCTAGTTTGTGGGAATGGCAAAGGGGGCCTTGTTTCCTGTGGGGCATAGACTGTGGGAACTGGAGGTGGGGGCTCGGTTTGGAAGAGGGGGGAGTTTTAGGTGTTGGGGTTTTAATATATTCTTTGGATTCGGGAGGTAGTTCTAGTTTAAACACTGAATTCCTTCTATGTATTTTCAATAAAATTCTTTGCTATTTCAACACACTGGACTCTTTGATGCACAGAAGTTCTGAATTTGCCCAAAATTGACCCTTTCTTCTCTCCTTAGTCCTCAGCTCCATTCCCAGCCATAAGAACAGCAGAGGAAAATACATACACACAGAGACTAACTAGAGCCTTCCTTTCCTGCCTTTCCCTCCTGAGTCCAGCTCTGCATCTTGGGCTCCAAGATGTGGTCCATCTTACGGATAGGTATCCTGGCCAAAGCAAGATTGTCTTCATGGACCAAAGCGACGTCCTCTTACCTGCTCACTGACAGAGAACCCGGCTGGGAAGGCCTGATCCCAGGTGGCTGAGCTATCATCACCCAGCCAGGTCTCCGTGAAACAAGCCAGGTTAGCCTCTTCGTCCAGTAGGAGATCATAGACTATGTGCGTTGTATTTTGGACTGACCTGGAGTTACACAAGAGCAGGGGAAGGTTCTGTGGTTGGTTTGGTATGCTCTCCAGCCCTTTTGGGATAGCAGGGTGAATGGAAGGGGAGATAGATATTTGTCAGGGTCCTAATTGCAGCCCCTCTTGCAACACAAAAAGCAGTACTTTGAAAAAGGAACAGCTTGTATTGAAGAAGATACATGTAATAGAAGTGACTTTTTTATGTCAGGAATGAAAGAAAGTATAAACATATCATTTTTATAACCATATCAATTTACCCCACCCAATTAGGCTATAAAGATAATTAATTGGATAGCCCTTTCCTGCACAGTGTCCTCCCATCTGGGATTGTGGCAGCGTTTCTAAAAACAATTAAGCTCTCATGTGCCTTCTCACAATCACTGCACCTGTGGCCTTGGACCACAGAACTCAGCCACACAACAATTTTCATTAACATTATGGCTTAACTATATATATGTATATGTATGTGTGTGTGTGTGTGTGTGTGTGTGTATATATATATAGAAACCCCATCAATCCCAATCTAATATGATACCATATGAAAATATAATAGACCCATAACAACATAATACAATATAAAAATACCAATAACTCTCTATGTTCCTCCTCCTTTTACAGAGCAGGCTTTTAAACTCAATCCTCTGTTAGAAGGATAATTCCCACACATTCCAATGCTAGCAAACAATCACATTCTTTAGCCATGATCTCCCTACCTCTTTCTAGTATCTTCTATTAAAGCACATATTAAAACATATTATTTTAACCCACCATAAATCCTATCTATCTTAACTCTATTCTAAACCTAAACCTATAACTCTTATGGCATGAATCCCTAAATGAATAAATGCATGAATAAAGATATTCATGACATATTGTGACTTCAGGCTGGTGCTCCTTACCTGAATGAGACTGGCCCATTGCAACCTCAGGCTGATGCTTCTTGCCTGAAAATTGAGTCTGGCCCATTGCAACCTCAGGCTGATTCTCGTTGCCTGAGAGATTGAGACTGGCCCATTGTGACTTCAGTCTTATGCTCCTTGGATGAAGGATTGTGACTTCAGGGTGGTGCTCTTTACCTGAAGGATTGAGACTGGCCCATTGCAACCTCAGGCTGATGCTCCTTTCCTGAAGGATTGAAACTGGACCATTGTGATCTCAGCCTGAGGTTCCTTGCCTGAAGAATTGAGATGGTACTATTGTGACTTCAGGATGGAGCTCTTTACCTGAAAGATTCAGACTGGTCCAATTTGAACTCAGGCTCATTAAGACTTCATGCTGATGCTCCTTGCCTGAAAAACTGAGACTGGCCCATTGCAACCTCAGGCTGATGCTCCTTGCCTGAAAGATTGAGTTGGGAGAATTGTGACTTCAGACTGGTGCTGTATACCTGAAGTATTGGGACTGGCCCATTGCGTGTCAGAAACAGTGTATAAGGGTTCTGTCATAAAGAGTAAAAATATTAGGGTTTGGTTATTAAAGTAGGAGTTATAGTTGTAGTTCATAGTAGGTAGTGTAGAATCTTTGCCAGTTGAAGCAACCAATGAATTAAGCCTTCCCTATTCCAATAAGCTACTGCTCTTCCATATGAGCTGGATTATTAGTGCAGAGTCCTTTCCTCTTGAGTTGCCCCCCCCCCCCAAATGGAAAAGAGGCACAATCGTCACCTTCCTGAAAATGATCCCAGAAAACTGGAAGTTCAATGCCAAGCCCTGATGTACAGCCCCCCTGTTACCCATGCTGGTTTATATAAATTTTGGAATCAATGATAACCCTTGGATGACCCCTGGCCAGACTCCAAGCCTGTCCGCCATTACTGGCAAAGCGAGAGGACATGTACACCTCCCCTGAGGGGAGCAGCCACATTAACATCTTAGAAGGTCTGGGAAGTCGCATGAAGGGATTATCTTAAGCAAGGAAGAGTAAAAAGGTTTGCCTTCCCTGAAGCTATCACCCCCTCCTCAAGTCTGTTGTCCGAACAACTTAAGTCAGTGATACTATCAGATTCAGACATCCAGGTGAAAAGAAAACAATTAAACACCTTTGTTTCGGCCAAGCCAGCCTCTTTGCCTCAGGCGAGATTTCGCCTATAAAAAGTCCCAACTTTTGCTGCTCAGCGCGCCATCCCAAAGGTCTACTTACTCCACGTCAGTTAGACCTCTGTTCTGGTAGCCGGCATTTCTGCTCAAACCCAGGTTGCGGAGCAGACTTGTCCCACTGTCCCACATCCCATTCGTTTCCCGGAGGAAGACTACATCTTGGTGAGTATACCATTAGCAAAGCCTAAAACATCTTTTCCATATTTCCAACCTACCTTCCTGAGCCTTGAATGTGTGTGTGTGAGTGTGTGCATTGAGTGTGTTCCCCCTTGTTTTCAATAGAGTAAACATTTAGTTATTGCAATCTGTCTCAGCTTCAGTTATTGGGATACCCTGGTCTCTTGGTATAAATATCGGGAGGGCGATCCTGGGAGGGACCGTCGTAGCAGGCCCCCTCTTGCAATATTTGAGCTAATAACAACAATAATAAAATTCCCCTAACGGACCCTTGGCTACACCCCTACTGCTCCATGTAAAAAGGACAAGGAAAAACACAGGTTACAGGAGAAGATCCCAAATAAAACCTGATCCTTTCTAGCCCAGGTTTAGATCCTGGGGACAGAGAGGGAAATCTGAGTTTGACTCGGGAGTCAGTGCATGTTGTGTGTGTCGATATAGGGCTAGATAGGAGACAGAAATTCATCTTCAGCATCCTTTCTCATAGTCACAACCAGTTGAATTGTAGCAACACCTCATTTATGCTAAAAGTGATGCTTCCGTAATTGACACTGCCCTTCAGATTCTCAGTGAAGAATACAGGATGCTCAAAATAGGGCAGAGGTTTATTTGAATGTTTCTGAAAGGACAAGATACTTTCAGACCAAGAACTTTGTAGCAGAAGTAGCATAAATGATGATTATAATAGAGCTTTACAAAATACAGTAGCCCTCCCAATTCACGGGGGATCCATTCCGGACCCCTCACGAAAATGATGACTCTCACATACTCGAGTCCCATAGAAAATAATGGGCTGCACACCCATGGCACCGGGAGGGGAGGCGTATGCAGGAGCATGCCGTTTTATTAATGGTCACCTGTCCTCCCACGAGGAGTGAGGTTGCGGATACCAAGTCCTCAAAAAGGGAGTGACAACTGTACAACAAAATGTGTGAAGGCTGCTTCTCCAAAAAAAAAAAAATTCCTATTTAGTTTTTGTTAATTAAGTCTTATCAAATAATAAACTTATAAACCATCAAAAACGTACTTTCAACTGCTCATATTTCTACACTTTCTCTCTAGTGGATACCTCTAAAGGTATAAATTCTGAGAAAAAAATGCTTTCCAAAGCCTTACATTACTATGCTTCTCTCCTGTGTGAATGCTATGGTGGCGAGTAAGGTTGGTACCTAAAGTAAAAGGCTTGCCATACTCCTGGCATTTGTATGGCTTCTCCCCTGTGTGGACTCTCTGATGCCTCAAAAGGGTTGACTTCTGAACAAAGCATTTCCCACACTGCTGACATTTGTGTGTTTTTCTCCACTGTGGACTTTCTGATGCCTGAAAAGCTTTGACTTAAAAGCAAAGCATTTCGCACACTGCTGGCATTTGTCTGATTTCTCCTCAGTTTCGATTCTCTGACGAGTTTCAAGTTCTTCTATAAAGAAGGGCAAAGACAGAGAAGAGTCATATCAGCATTAAGAGAGGAGAGACGCCTGGGATCTACTATGGAGCTAAGCAAAGGTCATCTAGGCAAAAAAACTGGAGAGATAAAGTAGTTTCTGTGTCCCCTTTCCTTCATATTAGTCACAGTTGCTAAATGGAACTCCTTAAAAAGTTGGAAAACAAGGACTTGAGCTGGTTCACACCAATTACTTGAACCAGTTGAACCAGTAAAATTTGGATTCTTCCATAAATGTTGATGTATAATTGGATTCTTCCATATTTGTTGTTGGAGAGATATGGAAGAATCCAAACTGAATGTAATTATATAGTTTATAGAAAAAGGTAATGGTGTTATGGTTGAGTAAAGTTAGTGCAACTGGATGGTGGGAAGGTTAATTCATTGAGTTTGTGGAGCTGGCTAACGGAAGGGTTAATTCCTGGAGTGAAAATAATGTGGAGGGAAAGGAATGGGAACCATAGCAAGCAGCCAAGCCTCACTCGGCCACATGCCCCCTCCTCACCCCCCACCCCCAATGGGAAAGCTGAGAAGGGGAAAGGGTTGGTTGGAGATAAGTTTAATGTATGTTAACTTGGTGAGATTGCTTGACTGGGTTTATTGGGACCTTGTTTGGTTTAATTTAAGGTTTCAAAATGGTGGGAGCAGATGGGAATTATCTCACTGTTGTGGGGAGGTTTGGTGGGAACTTGCTGGCCATTCAGTGGTTCTCAAAACAACATATTTGGGGGGAGATTTTGGATGATGAGGTAATTAACTTGTCAATTATATTTTTAGCAGGAATAAAATACCCAATAGGTCTTGTTGGGGGGTGGGATGTTAATTGGGGATATAAAATGGTCAAATTTTTATCGTTAGCTAGATCTGACTATAACGCCATGAACTGTGCCTTTTATGCAATCTCTTACTTTCAATAAAATTTTTAGTTTAGATTCCTGTTCTGAAATTTGACTTTGCTGATGAAAACTTTGTTAGACTTGTGTCTGACAATCATCAACCAAGCCAAAGCATGTGTAAAAGGAGCGTCAAGTAGGAGATACTCTAAGGAGATATTATAAATAACAAAATATAAGTGAAATATAAGTCATGCAAGATGTTAAGGATCTTGCAGGTATAATATTTGTAAGTATATAATATTCAGTTCATACAAGCTATTAAAAAAACAAATAAACCCAAGTGTCCAATTCTGAGACTAACGTCCAAGATCCGCTCTTTAACTCTCTCTCTCGATCTCCAACCGACACAATTCCCCCAACTGTCTCTTGGTCTCTCAGGCCTTATATCTCCTTCTCACGGAAGCTTCCAGAAGAACCTTTATCTTGCTCTCTGATTGGTCAAGAGAGCCTTCCATAGCAGTGATGTCATTCTGCGTTTGCATAAACCTCCCATTACTGCCTGAAGAAGACCTCCATTGACCGGAGCCCTGTTATTACAACAACAACAACACCTCTTTTCCTTGGAAGAGATTCACAACTATACCTTGTTTCCCGGCTGGGAAGAATAGGAGAGTTCCAGAGGTTCGCATTTCCACTAAGATTAGGAGCTCCCAAATTCCCATGGAAAAGGTTTCCTAAGGCATGTGCCAGGACAGAGCGGGGAACGGGGGGCACCTCATGGGCGAATGGCCCTTTGTCAGCTGAAGTTGGGGCTGAGGGTCCCTAAGAAGAGGAAGTGCCCAGGTTCCCAGAATCTCCTCTGAACCTCCAGGAAAGCAAGGCTCAGGAAAGGGACTGAGAACCTCTTGGACCAAACCTTGAGGGCACTTACCCAAAAGCTGGCCAGGATTGGTTTCAGGGACTGGCATTTTCCTCTCAGAGGACCATCAGGATCTCAAAGACCATTCCTCATTTTGGATTTTGAGTTTTGACTGTGCTGCCCTCAGTGGAGACTTGCTTACTCCTAAGGTGCCATGGAGGTGAGCATGGAACGTACAGGGAAGATGGCTTTTGCAATCTTTTCCACCATTGAGCTTACCTTGTGTTGTCTTCAAGCCTTTCAAAAGAGAGCCGGAAAGTAAACGGGGGGAGAAAGCAAAGTCCCACATTTGCTCCCATAAGCTCCCCCTGAAGCTTTTCCCAGCATGCCCTAGTCCTCAGTCTCCCTCCCAGGCTCCAATGTTTCCTAGAGAGATGGAAACCTTCAAGGGAGAGTCCTTGGGGGTCAAGCCAAGCTCTCCTCTGCTTCCCCAAGGCCTCCTTCTCCATCCACTGCTGGTCTTTGGAAGGAAGACCTAGAATGCTCTTGGGAAAGTTACTTTTGGAGGGACAGGGACTCCCAAAACCTCCCAGTGTGGCTCTAACATTAAGTTTGTCAAATCTCTCCAATGAACTGGGCCAGGTCTTAGGCCAGGAGTGGGGAACCTGGGGCACTCGCTCCGTATCCCCATTAAGAAAAAGACTGAATCTCCATGACTGGTGCTATGTTTCATACTCTTGGGATGGACAGCCAGGAAAACAGAATGCTTGAAAGAATCCAAAGGTTTATTGGATGGAGATTGAAGTGCAAGATGCCTTAAAATCATATGTTTTGAATCAAAGACAGCATCAATGGGGGCTCTGATAGTTTTAAAGGATAGAAACTTCCTCCAAACAAAAAGTATTTCGCACTTCCACTTTCTCTCCATTCTGGAAATGCTGATGCCTCAAAGGCTGGATCCTAAGCAAAATGAGAGATAAGGTTTGAACTGCAATTCAGAGGTCAAGGTTTGTATGTGGTTTTTTTTTTTTTTTTAATTTGTTTATTTATAAAACACATATACCAAAAACATAACATACATATATACACAAAATACAAAACACAATAACATGGCAAAGAAGACATCAACAACAAAATGAAAAGACATAATAGCTTTCCATTATCTATTAGTCATATTCTAGATTCTAAACCAAAACTTACATCCACTATTTTGTACTTCCTAGGTGGTCTTTACCACTCTTATTTGTTTATATCCATTTGTTTCCTCTCATCTGGTGTGTATTTATCTTAAGTGTCCTTTTGACAAAAGAAGTAAGTAAGGAGATACAAAGAAAATAAAAGGGTCCGCAGCCTGCAAATTCCTCTTTACTATCTATCAATGTGAAATTTTATCTATAACATAGTTACTTATATTAGGAGAAGTTAATATTCATAGCCTTTCTAACTTTTCAGTCATATTTACATACTTATTTATTTTTCTCTATATATTTTTCTACACATAGCCATTCTTTTTCTCTTTCGTTTATTGCCTCTGTTTGAGCATTCTTTAGTCGAGCGGTTAGGATATCCATTTCCATTGCTTCAAGCAATTTCTGAAGCCATTCCTCTTTTGTAGGTATTGTAGGTTTTTTCCATTGTTTAGCATATATGATTCTTGCTGAGGTTACCATGTATAAGATTATTCTTCTATATCTCTTTTCTATATCTTTGTCTGTTATTATGGCTGTCATATTTAAAAGGTAGAGGAGAGGGTCGTAGGGGATTGAGATTTGAAGCATTTCCGACATCACCGCATAGATTTCTTTCCAATATTGGCAGGCATATTTGCAATTCCACCACATATGAAAAAAGTTGGCATCGAGTTTTTGACATTTCCAGCATCTTGCGTTTCCTATCTTATATATCAAGTTCAGCTTATTCGGTGACATGTACCAATGATGAAACATCTTCAAAAAATTTTCTTTGTAGCTTTGGCACAGTGTATATTTGTTGCTATCCCGACAGGTCTTTTCCCATTTTTCCAGCTCAATGGGTTTACCGATTTCTGCTGCCCATTTTAACATGGTATCTTTTACTATTTCCTGTTCTAGGGATCTTCTGTTTATGATTTTATAAAACTTAGACATATGACCTCCTTTATCATCAAAAAATATCTCGTCCATTTCAGATTTTCCTTTTATATTCAGAATTGCTTTATCTATCTTGAATCTTTCCCACAGTTGCCTGTATAGATACCAATCCTCCAATAAACCTTCTGATTTCATAAGTTGTAGAGATTTAAATTTTCCTGATTTGTCTAAGAGATCTTTATACGTTAGCCATTGAGAAGAGGCATGTGTTTTAGTTCTTTTAAATAGCGCTTCCTGACTAGAGGCCCATAAGGGTATCTTGGGGTAAAAAAGTTCTTTAATTTTTGTCCAAACCTTTAACAGCGAGTTTCTTATGAAATGATGCGAGAAGGCTTTATTGGCTTTGTTTTTATTATACCACATGAATGCGTGGTAGCCATATTGTAGCTGTGTGCTTTCTAGTAATAACATCCTCTTATTTCTCAGTTTAACCCATTCTTCAATCCAACATAGACAAGATGTGAAATAATAGGCTTTGAGGTTTGGTAGCGCACATCCACCTCTCGATGTTTCTTCAGATAGTATTTTCCATTTTATTCTTGCCTTTCGGCCATTCCAAATAAATTCAGATAGTTCTTTTTGCCAGCTGTCTATGCACTTCATATGAGAGATGATAGGTAGGTTTTGAAATAGGAAGTTTAATCTTGGAAGCACGTTCATTTTGATCGTTGCTATTTTCCCCAGAAAGGATAGTTTTAATTTAGACCACTTTTCAAGATCAGCTTTTATTTTTTTCCATGTCATGATGTAATTGTTATTAAAAAGATCAATATTTCTTTTCGTTATGGTAATCCCTAGATATTTAGCTTTCTTTTCAATTTTATAGCCCGATTTTTCTTTTAGTAATTTTTCTTCATTTTCTGGCATATTTTTAGTTATTATAATTGTTTTTTCTTCATTAACCTTAAATCCTGAATGTGAGCCATATTCCTGTATTATGCTTTTAAGGTGGGATATACTAAGGGAGGGATCTTCCAGATACAAGATGATATCGTCTGCGAAAGCATTTAGTTTAAAGTTTTGGTCTTGTATCTTAACTCCTTGAATCCTTTGATCTACCCTTATTTGATTGTTTAAAATCTCCAAGGTCAAGATGAACAATAAAGGGGACAGGGGGCAACCCTGTCTGGTTCCTCTTTCGATCTCGATATCTTTTGTCCTTGTATTATTGACTATAATTTGAGCCTTCTGCTCTCTGTATATGGCTTTAATCCATTTCACAAAGTTCTCGCCAGCATCAATTTTTTTAATAGTTTCAAATATAAAGGGCCATCTGACCCTGTCGAACGCTTTTTCGGCGTCCAATAGGATCATTGCTAATTTTTTTTTCACTATGGTGTTCAAAGTATTCTAAAACATCAATTGTACCTCTTATATTATCTCTCATCTGTCTTTTTGGGAGAAACCCATTTTGATCTTTATGTATTACTCGATTTAAGATTCCTTTCAGTCTTTCTGCTAGAATTAAAGTAAAGATCTTATAGTCGGTATTAAGTAGTGATATCGGTCTATAATTTTTCGGTTCATCTCTTTCTTTATTTTCCTTCGGGATTAATGTAATATAAGCAGATTTCCAAGATTCAGGGACACCGTGTTGCTGTATGTCGTTCAGTGTATCTTTCAGGGGATTTATGATTATTTCTTCAAGGTGTTTATAGTATGCTGCTGGTAAGCCATCTGGCCCAGGTGTTTTATTTGGGCGCAATTTTTTAATTGCTTCTGATATTTCAGTTGTGGTAAAATCTTTGTTTAAGTTGTTTTTTTCCATTTCACTCAATATAGGTAGGTTTTGTTTCTCTAAGTATAAGGTTAATCTCTCTCTATCTTCTGCATTTTCTGGATTTGCCTTATATAGCTCTTGGAAGAATTGTCTGAAAGTTTCACTGATTTCGTCTGGGTCCGTTACCCTTTTACCTTTATTTTTTAATTCTAGAATTATTTTCCCACTTTCTCTTTTCCTGAGTTTATTTGCTAATAGCTTTCCTGCTTTATTTCCAGCTTCAAAGTGTCTTTGCCTCACTTTTTTGAGTTTGTTTTCTATCTCTTTCAGTGTTAGAAGTCTTAGCTGATGTTGTAGTTCATCCATTTCATGTTTCAATTTTTTATCTCCTGTCTTTTTCCAAGCTTTCTCTTTCATTATTAATTTTTCCATAATTATTCTTTCCTTTTCTGTTTCATTTCTTTTAATTTCAGATTGTATCTTAATAAATAATCCTCTGATTACAGCTTTGCTGGCATCCCATACCGTTTTGCTTTTTAGTTCTTCTGTTCTGTTTTCCTCAAAATATAATTTCAATGCCTTTTTGATCTGATTTCTAATTTTTCCATTGTTTAGGAGCGTATTCTGTAATTTCCAATTGCTTTGAAATTTCCTTTCATATAATTTTAATAGTATCGGGTTATGGTCTGATGTTCTTTTTGGAAGAATTTCCATATCCTGGATCTGATTCACATAATTTTTTGTAATTAGAAAAAGGTCAATTCGGGAAAAAGAGTCATGGCGGTCTGAGTAAAAAGTAGAGCCCTGAGTCTCCTTATACTTATGTCTCCAGATGTCTGTTAATGTGTAGTCGTCCATCAATTCAAAAAAAGTGAGAGGCAGTTTGCCTTGATTCTTCCGTATTTTTCTCCCTTTGTTAGATTTCCTGTCTTGTTTCGGTTCTATAACCGCGTTAAAGTCTCCCAGCAGTAGTATATTTGTGTATTCAGTATTTTTTATTTGTCCATGGAGATTTGCGTAATATTTATTCTGATTGTTTGTGGGAGCATATATCCCTATTACCAAGAGTATTCCATTTTGTGTTTTAACTTCCACTGCAATATGTGCACCTTCTTTATCTTTAAAGATTTCTTTTGCTTGATATTTTCTATTTACATATATCGAGACGCCTCCTTTTCTTTTCTCCGCTAATGCGGAAAAACATTGTCCAAGCTTAGGGTTCCTAATATATTTGCTGTCTTTCTCCTTTATCTTTACTTCTTGGATACATGATATATCACACTTTGTTTTTTCCAAATAATGGAATACAATGCTACGTTTATATTTTGAGTTAATTCCCTTGACATTCCAAGAGATTATTTTCATCTCTCACTTTTGGTTATCGTTCTTATTTATTAATGTTCTTAATTTGGTTTTGTTTTTGGTTTTGTTTTGTTTTGTTTTGTTTTATTCCACCCCTTCCGCCCCTTTTCAAATCTTTATTTTGGTTTAATTGTAATCTTATATAGGTTTTCAAATAAAATGAGAATAAAGAAACCGAAGGTTTAAAAAAACCCACAGATATTTAGTTTAAAACATTATCTCTTGGACTTCCTTTCTAGATCTCACAGGTCCAGTAGCAATTCCAGATCTCTTTCTTTTGGGGATACTAGTGTTCTGATAGCTTCCTCTTCACTTTCTTCTCGTAGTCCTTCCTTCTCTTTCTCTTTCCTTTCCTCCCCTTCTTTTAAATTAGGAGATTCTTCCCCGTTCACTTCCTTACTTTCCTTTCTATTACTTCTGTTTCGCCATTCTCTTTTGTAATAAGCATTCTCTCCTTTTCTTGTATCTCTGTCTTTATGTTTTTCCTTTAATCTTCTTTCTGCTTCTGCCGCTTTTTCTTCATTGTCAATTTTAAATCTTTTTTGGTTATAAAAAAAAGTTAATCCCTCGATTCTTTCCCATTTGTAGTTGATATCCATATTAGCCAATGTTTGTGTTAGTGATTTATATTTATTTCTTGCAATCAAAATCTGTGGGGGCAAATCTTTGAATATTTTAATTTCATTCCCCTCAATATATAGCTTCGTGTCGTAGTTTTTCTGTATTATTAAATCTCTAAATTTGGTCCGGACTAAACATACCACTACGTCACGTGGGATCTTCCTTTCTCGAGCTTGTACTGAATTCACTCTAAATGTTTTATCGATTTCCAGTTCCATTATACTCTCTGTTAGTCCCATATATTTTGCCAGATCCGGAAGGATTCTTTCAGTTAGATCCTCGTTATTTTTCTCTTGGATTCCTCTAATCTTAATGCATCTGTCGCGGTAACGAAGTTCATTGTTCAATTCTAGGTTTTGTTGTTGTTGTTGTTTATCTATAACTTTCCGGGATATAGATTCTAAGTCCTTAGTTCGTTCTTTTATTTCTTGTACTTCCTTTTGGGTGTTTTTAATTTCTGTTGTCATTTTCTCCATTTTTTTCCCGTATATATCTAACTCCTTCTTAAAATCTTTCTTCATTTCAGTTCTGACCTCTTTTATCTCCTCTCTTAGTTCTTGAATTGATTCTTTCAGGTCCTCTTTCATTTCCTGTCGGAGGTCTTTCATTTCCTGGCGCATTTTGCGTATTTCATCTAATATATGCACTGTTGGGTCCGTTATTTTGATAGTACCTTCGAACGAGCCTCTTCTCTGTGCACTCTGGCCTATATTTTGTGTCTTCTTATTAGATGCCATTTTATCCACTTTCTCCACCTTGTCTTCTTCAGTTTTTCCTGCTTTTTCTGCTTTCTCTCTTCTTGCTTGTGCACCTCTTGTTTCCATTCAAATCTGTATGAGTCTATCTGTTTTTGTCACAGATTTTCAATATCTTATATTAAGAGGCAATCTTATCAGGTAATTAAATGTATATAACCTTATCTTATCTCTTATCTGGAAGAATAAATATATCCAATAGATATAAATACAGATGAAGATCAATGTCCTTATTTTCCTCTCATTCTAGTTTCAGCCTCTAATAATTGCTCCAGAGTTCTCTGTTTCACATAATAGTTTATCCAAAATTGGGTGTCATTAGGCACCTTAAGGGCACAATAAAGGTAAGCAAAATCTTTTTCCAGTGGTAAAGGATGTTGGGTCTTAGAGTTCCACAGTAAATGCACAATAAAAGCAAGCAGAATCCTTTCCAGTGGTGAAGGATGTTAGGTCTTAGAGTTCCACAGTAAAGGCACAGTAAAAGCAAACAGAAACCTTTCCAGTGGTGGGGGATGTTAGGTCTTACAGTTCCACAGTAAAGGCACAAAGAGAGCAAACAAAATCCTTTCCAGTGGTGAGGGATGTTGGGTCTTACAGTTCCACAGTAAAGGCACAGTGAGAGCAAACAAAATCCTTTCCAGTGGTAAGGGATGCTGGGTCTTAGAGTTCCACCTTAGAGGCACAATGAAGGCAAACAGAGTCCTTTCCAGTGGTGAGGGATGTTGGGTCTCAGAGTTCCACCTTAAAGGCACAGTAAGGGCAAACAGAATCCTTTCCAGTTTTAAGGGATGCTGGGTCTTAGAGTTACACTTTAAAGGCAGAGTAAAGGCAAACAGAGTCCTTTCCAGTGGTGAGGGATGTTGGGTCTCAGAGTTCCACCTTAAAGGCACAGTAAGGGCAAACAGAATCCTTTCCAGTTTTAAGGGATGCTGGGTCTTAGAGTTACACTTTAAAGGCAGAGTAAAGGCAAACAGAGTCCTTTCCAGTGGTGAGGGATGTTGGGTCTTAGAGTTACACTTTAAAGGCACAGTGAAGGCAGACAGAGTCCTTTCCAGTGGTGAGGGATGTTGGGTCTCAGAGTTCCACCTTAAAGGCACAGTAAGGGCAAAACAAAGTCTTTTCCAGTTGTAGGGTATGTTGGGTCTTAAGAGTTACACCTTAAAGGCACAGTAAGGGCAAACAGAGTCCTTTCCAGTTGTAAGGGATGTTGGGTCTTAGAGTTAAAGGCACAGTAAAGGCAAACAGAGTCCTCTCCAATTGTAGGGGATGTTGGGTCTTAGAGTTAAAGGCACAGTAAAGGCAAACAGAGTCCTTTCCAGTTGTAGGGGATGTTGGGTCTTAGAGTTAAAGGCACAGTAAAGGCAAACAGAGTCCTTTCCAGTTGTAAGGGATGTTGGGTCTTAGAGTTAAAGGCACAGTAAAGGCAAACAGAGTCCTCTCCAATTGTAGGGGATGTTGGGTCTTAGAGTTAAAGGCACAGTAAAGGCAAACAGAGTCCTTTCCAGTTATGGGGGATGTTGGGTCTTAGAGTTAAAGGCACAGTAAAGGCAAACAGAGTCCTTTCCAGTTGTAGGGGATGTTGGGTCTTAGAGTTAAAGGCACAGTAAAGGCAAACAGAGTCCTTTCCAGTTGTAAGGGATGTTGGGTCTTAGAGTTAAAGGCACAGTAAAGGCAAACAGAGTCCTCTCCAATTGTAGGGGATGTTGGGTCTTAGAGTTAAAGGCACAGTAAAGGCAAACAGAGTCCTTTCCAGTTGTAGGGGATGTTGGGTCTTAGAGTTGAAGGCACAGTAAAGGCAAACAGAGTCCTTTCCTTACTCAATTTCTGTAGCTCCGTTGTTGTCTCAGTTGTTGCCTCTCTCTCCTTCTCTTTTTCTCTTCTCTTCTCTCTGCTGCCCAGTAACCTTCACCTTTTTCCCCCGAGATAGCCTTCACCTTTTCCTTCTCCTACCACCGCTCCTGGCTTCTTTCTCTCCCTGTTGTTTAGTTTCTTCTACTCTCTTTTCTCTCTCTCCAAAAGGAGACGCTACCTCCGTTTTAAAGTCTACTTAGAGTCCTGAGAGCTCAATATTTAAGGTGTCACTGCCCACGCTTCGATTGCAGCTGCAGCTGTAGCTGCTGATATCTGTTTTTAAAGGCACAGTATCTTTGAATAGTGAAAAGTCCCACAGTTCTTGATTTTACCTCTTACTTCTTACCAAGAGTCTCAAACTTTAAGCTTTTTGTTGGAAACTCTTCTGGTAGAGTGGTAGCAAACCACCTTAAGTAAATCTTTCCCCAGCTTTATCTTTCTATTTATTGAGGCATTAGGGCGCCCATTGTTCTCACCGTGCTGAGAGACAGGGACGGGAGGCTTCAGCTCTTCGGTCCTTTGGGGCTTGGGTTTTACTTGCCGGCAGCCCACCTGGCAAGTCCCTCGCTCCTCCTCAGGACCCACTTCAAGCTGTTTAGTTAGGTCTCCTTATCAGGAGAGCTATGGACGGGTCGATATTGTCCCCGTTCCTCCAAGAACCGCCCTGTTGGGAGACCAGGTTGCGGAGCTCAAACACCCGCGTCTCCTCTCGGCGTCATCTTGCCTGGAAGCATGTCAGCCCAGAGGACCTTTTCTTCTGCCTCTCCTAGGCTTTGGTTTGACCTTCCAGAAGAGATCCATCACATCACCACCTTAGAAGCCTTTAAAAAGGCTGTTAAGATGGATCTCTTTCAGCAGGCCCTTCCAGATTAGGGCTTTTCACTGTCACTGACACTGTTATTGATACCGATACCCCGGCTACCCTGCATAGATAGAAGTTCTCCCCTCATCCTCTCCACCCTAATGTTAGACCATTTTATCTTTTTCTTATCTATATTGTAATTTATCTTACTTAGAGCCCAGAGAGACAGGCCAAAATAAAGCTGCTTCAGGTCACTTTGGAGGTATGCTATTTAAATGATGCATGTGTCCTAAGAGGCCGGAAGCCATGCCAAAGCCATGCTACAATCGTAAGGACTGGAGCGCAGCTTTGGTGCAGCTTCTGGCCTCTTAAGATGCATGTGTCTCTGAACAGCATTCCTCCAAAGTGACCCAAAGCAGCTTTATTTTGGCCTGTCTGTTCAGGCCCATAATTTACTTTTATAATTGGGACTTGGGTCCGGGAGGGAGGATTAGGGTTTGGCTATTATTTTAAATGTACAGTTTACACATATTGTATTTTATTACTCTTTCTTGTAACCTGCCTTTATTCCTTCAGGAAAAGGGGAGGTCCAAATATATTATTATTATTATTATTATTATTATTATTATTATTATTGTTGTTATTATTTATAAATTCACCCAGAGTTAGAGGGCATAAGAGTGGAGTGGAGTCTTCACTGTTGTATATAATGATGCAGAAATACATCAGTCAGCAGCCTTCAAAGGAGATAGAAGGAGATGACATTGTAGATTCTTTTCTGTGTATTAAATGAACTTTGGATAGAGTAGAAGAATGTAAATTGAGTAACAGGATAGAAGTGTAGTAGTAAAGTAAGTATGAAATAGAGAAAGGAAACTTATGATACATAGAAAGGTATAGAATAAATTAGAAGTGAGGAAGCTGAAATAAGATCTTTCCTATTCTAGAAGTGAGAAAGAAAGGGAGTAAGAAGATAGAGGTGGAAAAAAGAGAGGTATGTAGTTGAAAGTAGTTGTAAGTGTAGAAAGTAGAGGATACAGTTGGGTAGAGTGTAATGATGAGAAAGAGAGTGGTACAGTTATGAAGGAGAGAGAGAGAAAGGAGGAGAGAGATGGAAAGAATGAGAAAGAAGGTAGTAGGAAGGTAGGATGACATGCGGTTTAAAGAATGGAGGAGGTAGGAAGGAGAAAGATGTGGATGGAAGAAGTAGATGGTAATAATAAGAAAACAAGAACAAGTGTGATGTATGTTTGAATTGTAATTTTATTATTGTATGGTTGTTTATTCTGAAAATAAAAAGAATTTGAACATTATTTATAGTTTGACCTCAGTATCTGCTGAGGTTTGGTTTCAGGACCCCACTTAGTAACCAAAATCCGTGGATGTTCAAGTCCTATTACAAACAATGGGGTTGTAGTATGATGAGCCTTACATAAAATGGCAAAATTAAGGTTGGGTTTTTGGGGATATATTGAGATGCAGAATCTGTGGATCCTGAGAGCTGACTGTGAAATGTTAAAAAGCAGTTGAAATCATCCTATTAAGAGAAATGTAACCCATGTAATTGGACTCATGGAGAAGTGGTCAGATGGAACCAAGGAGAATGTGTTTCTTTAGTTGGTTTCCTTGGAAAGAATTGGGAATCTTGGCCAAGGTGGGAGTTGAGTCAGTTGAGGCTGAGAGAAGGAGGAGAGACCTCAGGAGAAGAGCATTTCTCTGGGTTAGTTTGCCTGTTTCCTATTTTATGTTAGTGTTTTGAGTACTG
The DNA here is from genome assembly GCA_023333645.1 of Sceloporus occidentalis. Classification (NCBI taxonomy): domain Eukaryota; kingdom Metazoa; phylum Chordata; class Lepidosauria; order Squamata; family Phrynosomatidae; genus Sceloporus; species Sceloporus occidentalis. Next base: position 617,219 of record JALMGF010000202.1, read on the forward strand.
TCTTCCTTACAGTGGAACCTACTCCTGCTTTGTGAAGGCATCACAAGTTGGACTGGTTGATCTCACCTGAAAGCATCCTTCTGGAGGTCTTTAAGCAGAGGCTGGATGACCATCTGTCAGGGATGCTTTGATTTGGATTTCCTGCATCGTAGGGGGTTGGACTGGATGGCCCTAGTGGTCTCTTCCAACTCTACGATTCTATGATTCTATGATTCTTATTCATTCATTCCTATTGTACCTTCTTTTAACTGTATGGTTGTGTTATTTATTACATTTCATCCCATCTTTCTCCCATGGGTGGGTCTCAAGGTGGCTTAGAATACAAAATGTAGAATGAACAAAAGCATCTTTGGGTCTCCATTAGTCCAAAATGACTTGGAGACACACCAGCACCACCACCAGCAGCACCACAACAAGGCAATGTCACACCTTCTTCCCCTCCTTTCTTTCAATGGTCAGATCCCTGATTTTGTCACATCCCTAATTTTGCTTTAGGACTAATCTGCCCAATTTTCTTCTTTCACTGGCCAAAGTTGGAGATAAAGGGAACCCACCACAGGGCCCTGTCTACGTTGCAGCTGGGAGTGAGCCCATAGCCATTGCGGAACAGGAGGAAGAAGAGGAGGAAGAGTATATAACCAGGAAACATTTGACATTGTACGTTTTCTGCCACTCTTATCATGCTGAAAACATGCAGAAAAGAGTATCCATTGAACTCTTCTCCTGCATCACATTTTAGATGAGCTGATTTTCCTCTTTACTTAACTGTCCAAAGCAATAGGCAAGTTAAAAAAATTCCTCCCACCTTCCCTCCCACCCTTCACTTTCACATGGCTCCTCTCTGTTTGTTCCCCTCTTCAGTGCGAAGAGAAGATGCAGCCAGTCAGGAAGGCCATACAAGATCTGGACAACCCAGGCAAAGGGCACTTGGTGGAAGAACTGGAGAATCTTATGCTCAGCTGTCTGTTGAGATAGGCGACTACATCGGCGAGTGCTTGAAAGCTTATTCCAACAAGCAGGAAACTATACTTTGGCGAAGGTAAGCCTCAGCTACTTTCCTGCCAGGCCTTTTACCATGGAATCCAATGACCCCGACGGAAAACCCAGGACAGGGCTATAGAAAGGGAGCTTGTTTGGCTCTCGGTGGCTCCCCTTGAGGTCCAATGGACACGGCAGATTGCAGTCTGGAACATAGTTGAATGCAGGAGCAATCATGGGTCTTGGCTTCCATGTCGACCTGTTCTCAGTTTTAATACCCTCTAAGATGCTGAGTTTGAGGGATATGGTTCAGCACTGTCAATAGAATCATAGAATCATAGAATCGTAGAGTTGGAAGAGACCACTAGGGCCATCCAGTCCAACCCCCTGCCATGCAGGAAATCCAGATCAAAGCATCCCTGACAGATGGCCATCCAGCCTCTGTTTAAAGACCTCCAAGGAAGGAGACTCTATCACCTTCCAAGGAAGTGCATTCCACTGTCGAACAGCCCTTACTGTCAGGAAGTTCCTCCTAATGTTCAGGTGGAATCTCTTTTCCTGTAGCTTGCATCCATTGTTCCGGGTCCTGTTCTCTGGAGCAGCAGAAAACAAGCTTGCTCCCTCCTCAATATGACATCCTTTCAAATATTTAAACAGGGCTATCATATCACCTCTTAACCTTCTTTTCTCCAGGCTAAACATCCCAAGCTCCCTAAGTCGTTCCTCATAGGGCATGGTTTCCAGACCCTTCACCATTTTTGTCGCCCTCCTTTGGACACGCTCCAGTTTCTCAATGTCCTTTCTGAATTGTGGTGCCCAGAACTGGACACAATATTCTAGGTGGGGCCTGACCAAAGCAGAATACAGTGGCACTATTACTTCTCTTGATCTAGACACTATACTTCTATTGATGCAGCCTAAAATAGCATTGGCCTTTTTAGCTGCCGCATCACACTGTTCACTCATGTTCAACTTGTGGTCTACTTGGACTCCTAGATCCCTTTCACAAGTAGTTTCATTCAGCCAGGTGTCACCCATCCTATATCTGTGCATTTTATTTTTCCGCCCTAAGTGCAATACCTTACATTTCTCTGTGTTGAATTTCATTTTGTTAGCTTTGGCCCAGCTTTCTAGTCTATTCAGGTCATTTTGAATCTTGATCCTGTCCTCTGGGGTATTAGCTATATATATATATATATATGTGTGTGTGTGTGTTTGCCTCTGCTGTTCTTATGGCTGGGAATGTTGCTGAGGACTGAGGGGAGAAGAAAGGGTCAGTTTTGTGCAAATTCACAACTTCTGTGCATCAAAGAGTCCAATGTGTTGAAATAACAAAGACCTTTATTGAAAACACAGCCAGAAATTCAGTGTTTAAGCCAGAACTGCCCTCCCCAAGCCAAAGAATATACTGAAACTCCAAAACCTAAAACTCCACCTTCTACCAAACCTAGCCCCCACCTACAATTACCATCATCTATCCCCCACTATTAACCAGCCCCACTTTGCCATCCTTCTCACACGCACAATCTCTCCCCGCCCCAGACATTCGAAGAAGCTAGTTCCCTTTCTGTTACTACCGGTCCCCAACTTTCTTCAGCCAACATCCCACAAATTCTGAATGCTATCATTGCTATTCTAGCTAGCTGCAATAAATCCCAGCCCCCCATCTAACTAACCTAAACCACAGCCCATAATCCCCAGCCAAATTTATAACCCAAAGTGATTATCTATACTAGTAGCAATGAAAACCTAAACTTAACAAAATATAACATAAACAGACATATGGACATAAAAACCGTACAAATAAAATCATGAGGGCCTTTTCTTAGCACTGCTGGATTGAAAAAAGATTTTTGTATTCCTTCTTTACAAAAATAAAGTTCGTTCACTGCTTGGATTTGTGTGGCTTCTCTCCTGTGTAGCCTCTCTGGTGACTGAATAGGCCTGACCTCCAAGAAAAGGATTTTCCACACTGCTGGCATTTGTAAGGCTTCTCTCCTGTGTGGATTCTCTGGTGTCTCACTAAGTTTGATTGCTGAGAAAAACAGTTCCCACAATGCTGGCATTTCTATGGCTTCTCTCCTGTGTGGACTCTCTGGTGTCTCACTAAGTTTGATTGCTGAGAAAAACAGTTCCCACAATGCTGGCATTTCTATGGCTTCTCTCCTGTGTGGACTCTCTGGTGTCTCACTAAGGGCCCATTCACATTACAAAAAAAATCAGTTCTGAATCCGATTCAATCACGTGAAGTTCCTACTCACCCCGAATCTCACACAAGCGAATCCGGGGCTTGCACACCCGTTCCGTGTTAAATGGCCCCTAGCGCGGTGTTTTTGAAATCGGCGCAAATACCGTTTCTTTTGGAAAACCCCGGGTCCTGGGAATGAGAACTTGGCCTCGATCACGATCGAGGCAAATTGAGGGAGGGATTTAGGTCAGAGGGTGGGCAAAGGGCAAGGCATTTCCTCCCCTCATCGGAGGGGAGGGGGAGGAGGAAAGAGCCCTGGGAAGAAGGGAGCAAGGGAAGGCATTCTTTAGGAGCCTCTTTTCCCTGCATCCCCTGCCCAAAGCCCTCTGTCGCTGGGCATTCCTTCCCTTGCAGGAGGAAAAAATTCAGGTCACGAACGGAGCTCATGTCAGGCAACACCCCCCCCCCCTTTTCAAATTCAAACAATTTTTTGGAGCAAATATGCGCATTGAATACATTATGTTTCTATTCCAGAGGCAGATGGAGCTGGGCTTGCACTTTATATCCTTGGATCTCCTTGCCTTCTGCAGAGGGGGAAGCTACAAATGTTGCAAACAATCAATGTTACATTTTTAACAATTTTTTTGGAGCGAATATGCGCATGGTTTGTCTTCTTGAGCAGATACAGCAAGGGAAGCAAAGGGAAAGCTAATGTTGCTTTTAAAAGCATAAAAAAATGCATGGCAATCCCATCCTTTGCCTGGGACAGAGGCAGATCTGACCCCAAAGCCCACAGGTTTATAAAAAAAGAGAGAGAGAGAGAGGCATCTCTCTCCCTGCTTCAGCCGCTGAAACCCCTGTGCCTGGCTCTTTAAAAAGGGAGGACACTTTCCCCGATGCCCTGCAAACGTCACCATGACGATAGCTTGATTGGCAGCGGCCACCTCGCCAGCAGACACAGAATGCATTCGATTTCTAATTTGCAGGTCAAAATGCATTCGATTTCAAATTTGTAGTGGGCACTTGCTAACGGAGCGATTCGGGGGAGGGGCATCCGGATCAGCCCAGTTCCTTCCAGGTCTTTTAGACCAGTATGAATGGGGCCTAAGAGATGCATATATGATATATCTCAGGTGATATAAAAAGGGCAAGGGTTGGGAGGGCAAGTTCTCCTCTTCACACTTACAAGGAGCTTGTCCACACCCTCAGTACTCAGATTCAAATTGATCCAGTATGATCTTACTCATGGATACCTCACTTATAGCCTCCGCAATAATGCTGATGTCCAATTTGGCTCTTATCTGAGAGATATTATCTGTGAAATAGCCATTTAAAGTATCATAGTTAGCTGTGGAAGGCTCTAATAATGGGTTCCAGGAGGAAGGTGCCTGAAACAGGTCCCAAATCCACCCCCCCCCCGACTTCAGCAGTCCCTTTATGCTTCTCTTCCCTTGGCACTTTCATTCCTTTCAGATGCCCCAAAGACCCCTTCTCAGCATGCGCAGGAATCGTAAGGCCTTTGCTGCTGCTGCTGTTTATTCCATCGTCGGCCTTTGGAAGAAGGGAAGGACTACGGCCTTTTTTCCTTCCTTCCGGAATGGAGCCCAAGCTGCGGAGCTGGACTCAGGAGGGAAAGGCTGGGAAGGCTCTGCTTTGTACATATAGCTCTGTCTCTCTGAGTATATATGTGTGTTTGCCTCTGTTTTTATGTCTGGGAATGGAGCTGAGGGCTGAGGAGAGAAGAAAGGGTACATTTTGTGCAAATGCAGAATTTCTGTACACCAATGAGTCCAGTGTGTTGAAACAACAAAAACTTTATTTCAAACACATAATCAGAAATTCAGTGTTTAAGTCAGAGCTGCCCTCCCCAAACCAAACATTAACACCCCAAAACCTAAAACATCACACTCGTCCAAACCTGGCCTCCACCTCCAATCCCCACAGTCTATGTCCCACAGATAACAAGGCCCCCTTTGCCATTCCCACAAACTAGCCCTTTCTGTTAATATCTGTCCCCAAATTTCTTCAGCCAACATCGAACAAATTCCAAATGCTATCATTCCCATAACTGTTCTAACCAGCTGCAGCCAATCCCACCCCTCTGTTTAACTAACCTATTCCACCACCATGATCCCCACTCAAATTTATAAACGAAAGCAATAAGCTATAATAAAGGCAAATAAAACCTCAAAATAACAAAATATAATTGAAAAACATAAACAGGCATATGGACACACAAACCTAACACACGAAACCACAAGGGCTTTTTCTTATCACCACAAGATTTAAAATATATTCTTTGTTTTGCTTCTTGATAAATATAATCTTAGTTCATTTCTGGAATTTGTGTGGCTTCTCTCCTCCATGGACTCTCTGATGTCTCACTAGGTTTGACTTCTGAGAAAAACATTTCCCACAATGCTTGCATTTGTGTGGCTTCTCTCCTGTGTGGACTCTCTGATGTCTCACTAGGTCTGACTTTGAAGAAAAACATTTCTCACAATGCTGGCATTTGAATGGCTTCTCTCCTGTGTGGACTCTCTGATGTGTCACTAGGTTTGACTTGGAAGAAAAACATTTCCCACAACCCTGGCATTTGTTTGGGTTCTCTCCTGTGTGGACTCTCTGATGTGCCAATAGATATGACTTTGAAGAAAAACATTTCCCACAATCCTGACATTTGTTTGGGTTCTCTCCTGTGTGGACTCTCTGATGTGCCAATAGGTATGACTTTGAAGAAAAACATTTCCCACAATGCTGGCATTTGTGTGGCTTCTCTCCAGTGTGGACTCTCTTATGTGCCAATAGGTGTGACTTCTGAGAAAAACATTTCCCACAATGCTGGCATTTGTATGGCTTCTCTCCTGTGTGGACTCTTCGATGCATGACAAGGACTGACTTGTAGGCAAAACATTTCCCACAATGCTGGCATTTGTATGGCTTCTCTCCTGTGTGGACTCTCTGATGTGTCACTAGGTGTGCCTTTGAAGAAAAACATTTCCCACAATGCTGGCATTTATGTGGCTTCTCTCCTGTGTGGACTCTCTCGTGACTGACAAATTCTTCTGTAAAGGGGGACAATGACAGACAAGACTGAATCTCAGTGTTAAGAGAGGAAAGGGTTACCCCAAGACTTAGCCCCACGTTCATCCCTCCCTATTTGAGATTAAATTAATAATGTTGGTGTGAGTGACCTGAGCATGACCCTGTTCTGGATGCCCCAAATCCACATAATGACTGTATCCTTACTCAGAGCTACGCCGAAGAAGAAATTGAAGGGGAACTGTCATGAAGAAATCAGTAGAAGCAGATAGTCAGGCATTTGAAAAATATTTCAATATTTTCAATGCTTCAATACACTACTCAAACCTTCCTCTCCCCCTGTCTTCTCATCATTTTCCCCCACTGACTTAGCCAACTACTTCATCACAAAAGTCACTACTATTCGATCTGAAATAGTTCCTCCCGACTTGCCCCCTAACACTAACCTCCAGGTACCTTCTACTAATAAACTCTCTGTTTCCCTCTGTTTCTCTGGGTGAACTCTCTAAGCTGCTAAATTCTTCCAAACCTACTACCTGTTCTCTTGATCCTATTTCCTCCCGTCTCCTAATCTCTATAGCCCCTTCTCTTCTGCCCTCGCTCCTCTATATCTTTAATCTCTCTCTCTCTATGGGTTCCTTCCCTTCTGACTTCAAACATGCTCTCGTTTCCCCAATTCTGAAGAAACCCTCTCTCGACCGCTCTTCTTTGTCTAGCTATCATCCAATTTCTCTTCTTCCTTTTCTTTCTAAGGTCCTAGAATGGGTCGTTTATTCTCACTGTATTAAGTTTCTTGAAGCCAACTCCATCCTGGACCCTTTCCAGTCTGGCTTCTGCCCACGGCACTCTACAGAGACAGCCCTCACCAAGAGCTCAAACGATTTCTTGCGGGCCAAGGCAAACGGCCTCTACTCTATTCTCATTCTTCTTGATTTGTCTGCAGCCTTTGACACTGTGGATCACTGTCTCCTCATTGATTTACTTTCTGACCTTGGGTTCTCCGACTCTGCTCTCGACTGGTTTAAATCTTACTTGTCAGATAGATCTTTTGCAGTGGTCACGGGTGGTCAGACTTCATCCTCTGTTCCGCTATCTGTTGGAGTTCCCCAGGGCTCTGTCTTGGGTCCCCTTCTGTTCTCTCTATACACACTGTCTCTAGGTAAACTCATCAGTTCTTTTGGTTTCTCCTATCATCTGTACGCCGACGACACTCAGCTGTATCGCTCCACCCCTGACCTTTCGACGGGGTTTGAACAGCAAGTTTCTTCTTGTCTGACTGCCATCTCTCAGTGGATGCGGCTTCGGCGCTTGAAGCTCAACATGTCTAAGACTGAGCTTATCGTCTTTCAACCTAAACCCACCCTTCATTATTCCTTTTCTGTTTCTGTCGACGACACTTCTATTCAACTGGTTCATCAAGCCCGCAGTCTTGGCTTCATTTTTGACTCTTCTCTGTCATTTGTTCCCCAGATCCAGGCCACTGCCAAGGCCTGTAGATTCTTTCTCTACAACATTGCCAAGATCCGTCCATTCCTCTCAATCTCTACTGCCAAGACTCTGGTCCATGCCCTAGTGGTTTCGCGACTAGATTATTGTAACCTCCTTCTAACAGGGCTTCCTCTTTCACACCTCCATGCTTTAATCTCTGTCCAGTATTCAGCTGCCCGTATTGTCACATCTGCTTGCCGCTTTGACCACGTTTCTCCTCTTTTCTCCTCCCTTCATTGGCTCCCCTTCCCCTTCCGCATCCAGTACAAGCTTTTGTTACTGATTTTCAAAGCCCTCCATGGGTTGGCCCCTCCTTACTTATCTGACCTTCTTTCTCCTTACATTCCTACTCGCACCCTCCGCTCTGGTAGTCAGGGTCTCCTGTCACAGTGTAGGACTACCACTGCCCCCTCTCGAATTTGTCCCTTCTTGCTTGTTGCCCCTTACTCCTGGAACCTTCTTCCCCCCACATGCACACCTCATCACTTCTCTACCCAGTTTCAAAACTGAATTAAAGACTATATTGTTTAGAGAAGCATTCCCAGAGGTGAGCCCCTCTCTGACCCAGGAATCCTCCTTCTAACCATCTATCAAGAAGCCAAGCCCTTCCTCCAGTCCATCTGCCTTGGTCCAGCCCTCGGAGGTGGAGAAGATCTGCTGGACCTGATCTTATTCCCCACCACCACTCCCTTCTCTTTTTGTGTCGTGTCTTTTAGATTGTAAGCCTGAGGGCAGGGAACCATCTGACTAAAAAAATTATGTACATAAATTTACAGCACTTTATAAATAAAGGTTAATAATAATAATAATAATATATCTATGTAAAAATACTTTGATTGAAAAGTGGCATCATTTCCTGTGAGACTGCCATAGAGTGTTGAGTCAGAGCACATGACATGATGCAAGCTAACTGCAGAGGATGCTTCATGCTGTGTGGCACCAGGAGATGACTCACAATCAATACAGTATACAGCGCACATGTGGATTGATGTGGGTTGGAGTTGTGTGTACAAGAGATTGTTAAGTTGATGAAAGTCAGAGAGGAGAGCTGGTACATATTTGTTTTCTATTGCAACTCAAGCTAAAGAACCTCCAAGGACATGGAGGAAATCAACTGTGTCTGTGAGTTATTTTTAAGTGTGGAGAGTGGTTAATGCATTGCCAATGCCTATATCTGGAGATTTGCTACTGTACTCTGCTATGTTATTATTGAACTCTGGGAGTGTCGCCTTCAGACTGTGCTTTACATTGGCTTTGAATGGGACCAGAATTCAGAGCCAAGAAGGAGCTGAGAGCTGGTGTGATAATCCTTTTTGGCTGAAGTATTTCCACCAAGCACCCATTTAATTTAATTCAGTTTCAGACAATTCTTTCCCCACCCAGGAAACATCCTAAAGCAATTTAAATCTTTTTGAATGCTCGGTTTCTGCCCCCAAGCAACAATTTCAGTATAAATATCAGCCCCAACTGGCTGTTCTTCAGCATCAGTCCAGTTGCAGACAGACACTCCATTGGTTTACATTGCTAAACACCTCACTACACTCACCAGCACCACTTGCTTTAGCAGTTACTGACTTCTCTGCCCTTTCTGGACCCTGAGAAATTGGGATCAAGATCCATCTAGGTAATGTATTACCATTAGCAAAGCCTTACACTATTCACCAGTCCCGCCTTTGTTACCCAGTTCTTGTGTGTGTGCATGAACACCTATATGTGTATATGTGTGTGTGCGTGCATGTATTTTGCTTTTCCCCTAAATAAAACACAAAAGCCTATTTGAAACGCCTCTGGAGTTCTGTGTGCTTCTGGGCCTGGTATAGTTGGAATGAATCCCGAGGTCACTGTTGCCTCAATCTCTCCTTTGAGCTAAGTATGAAATTCCCCTAAAAGCATAGCACTTGTGTGTGTCCTCCCCAGACTCCAGCATTTCAAGTGACAAAGGGCCTCTGGAATCAACCACAGAGCTAAGAAAGCTCAGGTTGGAAAAGAGACATTAGAGAAAAAGGAATTTTTGTGTTGCCCTTTCCTCTCTTCATAGACATTGCTCATAACTGCTAAATGGAACCCTTAATATGTATTAAAACAAGGGCCTGATTTCGAGTTCAGTTCTTAGGTTTAGTGCTCTACATGTAGGCTTGCCATAACCCGGCGGCCCCCGTGCCATTCACGGTTTCTTAAAGGACTCAAGGGATCCCTTCCGGCAGGCTTACCCAGCTGACCTGTTGTAAAGAACTTAAGGAAAAATTCCACTTCTGATCACAACTGTGCATTTTAAATGATGTTTTTATTTGTTCCAAATTGAGTTTTAAGCGTTTTGTCGTTTTACTGTGTGTAAATTGGATGCTATTGTTGTTTTGTGGCTATTTTACGGTTGTAATACCGCCTTGCTCCATTGAGAGAGGCGGGTAAATACAAATAAAACTTATTATTATTATTATTATTAGTAGTAGTAGTATAATCTGTGAGGTTGGTGGCTGCCTCCCAATCCCCAAGGCCCCTCTCCTGGCCCTTCCCAGAGGTCCCTTTCTCTCCGCACAGAGCTAGGCGATCCTGGCTTTGCTCCTGCCTTCCCCTCCTGGCTCCCAGAGGCCTAGAATCATAGAGATGGAAGAGACTACAAGGGCCATCCAGTCCAACCCCATTCTGCCATGTAGGAATCAAAGCAACCCCAACAGATGGCCATCCAGCCTCTATTTGAAGATCTCTAAGAAAGGAGACTCCACCAAAATCTCAGAGGGAGTTTGCTCCATTGTCGAACAGACCTTACTGTCAGGAAGTTCCTTCTTATGTTGAAGTGGGATCTCTTTTACTGCAGTTTCATCCATTGTTCCGTGTTCTACTCTCTGGAGCAGCAGAAAACAAGCTTGACATTCCTTCAAATATTTAAACAGGGCTATCATATCATCCCTTAACCTTCTCTTCTCCAGGCTAAACATCCCTAGTTACCCAAGTCGTTCCTCATAGGTTCCAAATCCTGCACCGTTTTAGTTGCCCTCCTTTGGACATACTCCAGTTTCTCCACAATATTCCAGGTGAGGCCTGACCAAAGCAGAATACCATGGCACTATTACTTCCCTTGATCCTGACACTATACTTCTATTGATGCAACCTAAAATCACATTGGCCTTGTTAGCTGCCGCATCACACTGTTGACTCATGTTCAACTTGTGGTTTACTTGGACTCCTATATCCCTTTCACACGTAGTTTCATTCAGCCAGGTGTCCTCCATCCTATATCTGTGCATTTCATCCACCTCTAAAGCCTGATCCCCTTCCCTTTTTCCCTCCGCTCTCCAACCTTTCCTCTTGCCCTTCTCCACTGCTTCAGTATTTCACCTTCACCATCTCTTTCCTGCCTTTCTGTTTTTCACATCCGCTCCTGCTTTCTATCACAGATACACACCCATTTATGTGATGCCTAAAAGGGACACTTTGAGACTCATTTGTTGAGAAAGGCAGGATAATCCATATACAAATTACTCATTGGGAAAGGCAAAGCAAGGGGGCTGGGACCTGGACTTCTGTTTTGGTGAGGATCAAGCACCAGGGAGCAGTATTAAGACATCTCTAAGACAGGGATGGGCTACTGTTGGGGATTGGGGGCGTCACATTGGCCCCCTGGGGATCTCAGGGGCAACCACACATTGTATTGCCTTAAAATAGGAATAAAGTTTTGTGCCTCAGTATCTCATTGCATCCCTTTGGGGAAGTGAAGCAGAACATCAAAAGGCTGGAAGAGGGCCAAAAAAGGAAACATACTCAGAGATGTGCTACCATTTCAATGAGAAATGCATTACTAGTAATCTCCATGCTGTCTTCCTACAAAATCCTAGCATTGGTGAGATATCTGGGGCCAGAACTTAGCTTCAGAATTAAAAAGTCCTTTGCTTCCACCAAAAGGTTTATTGAGAAACTCAGGCAAAAGGATCCATTAATAAGTCTAAGCTGTCTCTGAAGTGTCTAAACCTTTTCCCTCCGTCATGAACTACCTTCACACTCCTCCCTTTTCCTCCCCTTCAGCCCCTAACCAGCCCGGCTGCCAAGGTACCTCTTGCCTTCTTCTTCCACCGTTCACATGCGCCTCTCCCCGCGGGGGCATGTCTGCCACCCAGAGTTCACAGACCAGGCAGTTAATACCCTCCACAACTGCTTCCCTTCCCCGAAGCCATTCTAGGCCCCAATATCCTTAGTAACTACTTAAAACTACTAGCATTTAAACTACTAACAATCCCCCCTAAACCCTAATACCATTCTGGATGAACCACAGAACCTGCTTCTGACAATTGGCACTTTACAATGCAGTATTTAGAATCCTTATAAAGTGGAAAGCAATAGTGCCTCACTAAACTACAAATTCGAATATTCTACAGGATTTTGCTATCACAATTAAACTATGCTTCAAAGGGATCTAGGACTCCTAGTAGATCACAAGTTGAACTTGGACCAACAGTGTGATGCGGCAGCTAAAAAGGCCAATGTGATTCTAGGCTGCATCAATACGAGTATAGTTTCTAGATCAAGGGAAGTAATAGTGCCGCTCTATTCAGCTTTGGTCCGGCCTTACTTGGAATAATCCTATGTCCAGTTCTGGCCTCCGAAATTCAAAAAGGATGTTGACAGGTTGGAACATGTCCAGAGGAGGGCAACCAAAATGGTGAAGGATCTGGAAACCATCAAGCCCTATGAGGAGCGGCTTAGAGAGCTGGGTATGTTTACTCTGGAGAAAAGAAAATTAACAGCGGATATGATATCCATGTTTAAATATTGGAAAGGGTCGTATTGAGGATGGAGCAAGCTTGCTTTTTGCTGCTACAGAGAAAAAGAGACACCACAATGGATGCAAACGACAGAGAAAGAGGTTTCACCTAAACATTAGGAGGAACTTTGGGACAGTAAGAGCTCTTCGACAGTGGAATATACTTCCTTAGAGTTTGGTGGAGTTCTCTTCTTTGGAGGTCTTTAAACCAAGGCTGGATGGTGCTTGGAATGTGTATTCCTGCATGGTAGAAGTGGGTTGAACTGGATGGCCCTTGTTGTCTATTCCAACTCTATGATTTTATAATGCTAGTGGATTCCGGTTCCTTACCCACAGAGGCCACATTCTTATAATTCTCTATCATGACATAACTGTACATCAGTCTCTGCTTCTTCGTCAACAGTTTCCATTCGTCCTCAGTGAAATATATCGCCACATCCGCAAAGGTCACCTGCAACAGAAAATAGCCCTCATCCACAGAGTGACTAAGCAAAGGGGGAGGAAAGCACATGGTGCATCCAAATATTATTTGATCCCTTTAGAATTCAGTCTAGGAAATAAACTTTAAATGCTGTCAGCAAGAAAAAAGCTACTGCCTTTGAGATCCAGTTTGTCTCGAATCTTTTCAATATAATATGCAGTATAATCAACAATATAATTTAGGCCATGGCTGGGATATTGATGCTGAATTAGGATACTGACTATCCCAACACATACAGTACATTTAGCCACCAAAGAATTATGGTGCGTTTAGACATTTCTTGCCACATTTTGGAGGCAAATGTCATTTTTATAAAGCAGTTCTGGGGAGCACTCTGGGCTTAAGGGTCACTGGGCCCACCCCCAATTTATATCCAGAGACATTCTCCCATAGCCCCCAACATTTCATTGATGGGAAAAACAAGACACATGTGGATAAGCAACCCAGAAGGCAGTGAAGATGGCCAAAGTTGTTTATGAGGAAGATCACACAAGCTAGGAAAGGCACAGCAATTTGCTTTTGCTTCAGCCTCCTGGGAAGGGCCATATCCTGTCTCCTTCTTTCCTCTCCTCTCCCCACTTTTGAGCTGAACTGAAGTGAGCTGAGAAAGGGGAAAGTGGGAGGAGGATAGACCAACTGGGACATTTTTAAAAGCCCCTGAATAAGTGGGGTGACAGAGGATTAACCAGGACTGTCTCTGCCAAACTCTGACAGTACAGTGGACCCTTGTTATACGCTGGGCTTTGGTTCCAAGGTCCCCCGTGTATAACAAAATCCGTGTATGCTGAAGTCCCATTACATATAATGACATAGCAAAATGGTGTCCCGTATAACAAATGGAAAATCAAGGTAAGTTTATACTTTTTTGGAACATTTTCAATCTGTGTATGCTTGAATCCGTGTATAAAAAATCAGTGTATAAGAAGGGCCGAATGTATTTTATTTGCTTCCTTTCACAAACTGGCCCAGCAGCGACACAGATGAAGCTAATAGGATAGTGACTCACCAAAGAGCTGTTGTACCTCGATAGCCTCTTTCTGTTGGAGCCCAACTCCCTCCGCTTGGCCTCTGTGTCAGCCATCAGGTGGGCAGGGGTCCTGGTGGCCCTGCACTTGGTCACTTCCAGAAAGAGAGGCCCCAAAGCTGTGTCCAAAGAGGCCGAGATGGAGTTCCTGAGAAAAGAGACCAGGGTTAGGATTGGCTTGGTAAGAAACACTGCAGCACTCAAAGACACAGAGAACAGTATCCTGCTGGTGAGATACGCAGGTGACATATGCCTCCTTTGGGTCAATGCAGAGGTAGGCATCCCCTTCCTCCCTCTGCACCAAACAAAGCCCCCTGGACCTAGCATAGATTCACTGCAGCTCCCCTACACAAGAGATACTCCATGCCTTATTAGAGTGGAGAGGGATTAGGGGATGTGGAATTTGAGAGGGCCCTGGTTATGTCCCTATAGCTAGATGTGAAATGAGTGCATCATAAATAAATGAATCATCTGCTGAAACCTCCAGAGGTCCCCAGTGCTTTTCCCCATCATCAGCCCTTTTCCCAAGAAGGCTGCATCCGCACTATAGAAATAAGACACTTTGACACCAGTTTAACCGCTCAGTACTATGGAATCCTGGGATTTTACATTGTCTGCCAGAGAGCTCTCATGCCACAACAAACTACAAATCCCAAGATTCCACAAAATGGAGCCAGGAGAGTTAAAGCGGTTTCAAACTGGATTATTTCTTAAGTGCAGATACAGCCAGAGTTGGTTTTAAAAGGGTAGAAGCGCCCAAGTCTTGTTTCATTCTTTTTAATATGAGTTATTCTGGTCTGTCTCCTTCCTTCTTCCCTGAAAATCTCTCAATAAGGAAACTGGGGAGACTTTTAAAGCCTCCCAAAGGAGCCATTTTTGGCTTTTTTGGGGGGACTAGCCTCCTCTAAGAAGCCAAAGCCCAATGTTTGTGAAGAATAATAATAATAAGGCTTGTGTTAAAACTATCCTCCCAATTTCTGATCCCTTTTAAAACCCATGTTCCCCAGAAGGAGCAGAGCTGTGTAATAAGGAAACCCTCTCAGAAAAGACACACAAAGAGACACACTTCCTTCCTTTTGGCCCAAGGAGCCTGGCCTCCTTCTGACTCTGGAGCCTCAGGAGAGGAAGAGAGGCCTTTGTTCAACTGAGGCCTCAGAGACGGTTCTGGAACAAAATGGCCACTGGAACACAAAATGGATGCCAGAACACAAAGTAGCCAGGGATGGTGGGAGGGACAGGGGTTCCAGCCAATCAGGGCCAGGGATGGTGGGAGGGACAGGGATTCCAGCCAATGGCAGCCCCTCAGAGTGTCCTCATGTTTAAAATTCATATCACACCCCCCCCCCCATATTTTCCCCTGAAAGACAGAGACATTTTCCATTTGATTGCTCTGTCTTTCTAATTCAACCCACTTTATATCATGGTTCTATTCTGCCTCTATCATTCTTAGCCATTGAACCGCCTCAAAATATCATTCGAGGGATGGAGCTCCCCATCCTCCATTACTTTGATCCTCATATAATAGTGCCTTAGATAACCTGGCTTTTTTGTTCCCTGATAGCCATTTTAATATTGACCTTTCCCATTTCTCTAAAACTTTACTAGGAATTATTTCTGGGATCCTTTGAAATAAATATAAAATCTTTGGTAATACCTTCGTTTTAAACACTCTGATTTTTGTTAACATTTTCTCATTTTTACTTTTCCATTTAGAAATCTGATTATTAATTTCCCCATAATTGATTATAATTACCTTGTACAATATTATCTATCTTAATTGGTAAATTTACACCTAAATATCTCACACTTTTAATCCCCAATTTCAATCCTGACACAATTTGGGTTTCTTTTTGTTCCGGCCAATTCGTATTCATAAACATTATCTCTGATTTATCCATATTAAATATTAATTAATATTAATTAATATTAATTAATATTAAGCCCAGAAACGTTTTCAAATGTCTGAAATATTTCCAATAACTTGGTTACAGCTTCATTCGGTTTCTGTGTCATTATCAGAGGATCATCATCTGCAAATGAATCCAACTTCATCTCTTCTTTATCTGTTTCATGTCCCTTTATCTCTTCTGATCCCGAATCATATTTGCAAACGCTTCCATTGCTAATATAAGTAATAAAGGGGAAACTGGGCAACCTTGCCTTACTCCACTTTCATTTTAGATTTTCTTGATTTCTCTCCATTTATAATAATTTGTGCTTCTGTATCATTAGATATTTCTTTGAGGGTTTATCTAAACCTTTCCCCTCATCCAAAAACACCCTACAGATTTTATATAGATATTCATGATTTATTGAATCGAATGCTTTGTAAACATCTAGTTTCATCAAAGCTAATTTATTTTTGTATTGTTTGGCATGATGTAGTATGTTAAATATATTCCTTATCGGTTCATAAACATATCTGCCTTCCACAAATCCATATTGTTCTTCTTTAATTAAAGTAGGTAAATATTCTTTTAATCTCTTGGCTAGGATTTTCATTAAAATTTTACAATCTTGAATGCTTAATGTGATCGGACGATAAGATTCGGAATTGGCTGGATCTTTATTGGGTTTAAGTATTGATATAATTTCAGATAGTTTCCATGTTTCTGGGATTATTTTATTATCCAATATTTCATTGTAAATTTTAGACAAATGCTCACTCGGTTCATTTTTAAAGGTTTTATAAAATATAGATATGAATCCATCTGGGCCAGGAGATCTAATTCCTTTTAAATCTTGCATTACTCTTTCTACCTCTTGTTTGGTTATTGGGGAATTAATATGATTACTCTGTATTTCCGTTCTGTTGAGTCGTTCGCTTTTGATCCTTTGGTGGGACACAACTTGTGCAGCCCTGCTTTAATAGAGGACATGTTTATCAAATTTGCAGATGATGCCAAACTAGGAGGAGTAGCTAATACCCCAGAGGACAGGATCAACATTCACAAGTTTGAAGTATGTCCAGAGGAGAGTCATCACAATGTAGAGACTTAGTGAGCTGGGGCTGTTTAGCCTGGAGAAAAGAAGGTTAAGAGGTGATATGAAAGCCCTGTTTAAATATTTGAAGGGATGTCATACTGAGAAGGCAGTTAGCTTGTTTTCTGCTGCTCCAGAGAAGAGAACCCAGAACAATGGATGCAAGCTCCAGGAAAAGAGATTCCAGCTCAACATTAGGAGGAACTTCTTGACAGAAAGGGCTGTTTGACAGTGGAACACACTCCCTCAATAGAGAATGATGGAGTCTCCTTCTCTGGAGGCCTTTAAACAGAGTCTGGACGGCCATCTGTTAGATATGCTTTGATTGAGATTTTCTTCATGGCAGAAAGGGGTTGGAATGGATGGCTTTGAGATCACAATGTGACAATCTCAATGCTTCAGGTAAGGATCTCAATGGGCCAGTCTCAATCCTTCAGGCAAGGAGCATCAGTCTGAACTCATAATAGTCCTGTCACAATCTTTCAGGAAAGGTGCCTCAGGTTGAGATCTCAATGGGACAGCCTCAATGCTTCAGACAAGGATCATAACCCTTTGGTCGCTATGGGCCAGGCTCAATCCTTCAGGTAAGGAACACCTGTCTGAAGTCAATAAGCCCATCTTAATCCTTCAGGGAAGGAACATCAGCCCAAAGTCACAATGAGTTAGTGTCAGTCCTTCAGAAAAGGAGCATCAGTCTGAGATAGCAATGGGCCAGTCTCATGTGTTCAGGTAAAGAAGGAGCAACCTGAAGTCACAACCTCTCAGGCAACACGAATCAGCCTGAGGTCACAATGAGCCATCCCCAGTCTTTCGGGAAAGAAGCATCAGCCTGAAGTCACAATGGGATAGTCTAAATCCTTCAACCCAGGAGCATCAGCTTGAATGCACAGTCTCAATGCTTCAAGCAAGGAGCATTAGCCTGAGATCACAATGGGACAGTCTCAATCCTTCAGGAAAGAACATCTTCCTGAACTAACAATAGTTTGGTCTCAATCAGTAAAGGAGCATCAGCCTGAGGTCACAATATGACAGTCTCTATTGTTCAGGTAAGGAGCATCAGACTTAAGTCACACTGCGCCAGTCTCCATCTCTCAGGCAATGAGCGTCAGCTTGAGGTCGTAATGGGTCAGTATCAATCCTCCAGGTATGAAGCACCAGTCTCAAATGACAATAGTCCCATCTCATTCCTGCAGGTAAGAGGCACCAACCTTAAGTCACAATAGTCCTGCCTCCATCTTTCAGGCAACAGCATCAGACTGAACTCACAGTGGGCCAGTCTCAATGCTTCAGGAAAGAAGCATCTTTGCGAAGTCACAATAGTCCTGTCTCAATCCTTCATGCAAGGAGCATCAGCCTGAGATCACAATTTGGACAGTCTCAATGCTTTGGGTAAAGAGCACGAGCCTGAAGTCATAATAGTCCCATTTCAGTCTTTCAGGCAAGGAACCTCAGGGTGAGATCACAACAGTCCTGTCTCAATCCTTCAGGCAAGGAGCATCCGACTGAGGTCACAATGGACAGTCTCTATCTCTCAGGCAAAGAGCATCAGCCTGAAGTTACAATGTGAGATCTGGAGTCAGTCCTGTGCTCAAAAAATAAAACCCATTTGAAACTAAAGAAGCTTTATTGATGAATCCAGGCAGAAACATCCATTAACACCTTTTTGTAAAGTCTGAAGTCCAAAGGAACTTGCTCAACCCCTCCCTAAGCCAGACCCCAATTCTCAAGCTAAAGCAACACAAGCAAAGGTTGCATAGATACCAAGGTTGTCTATACTTCCCTTCCCTTCTCCCACACAGCCTCACCTTGAAGAGCGGTGTTCCCAAGCCAGCTTCACTCCTCCTTGATAACCAGTCTCCAGCTGCAACCCCATCCGTCTTTCCAAACGCCCTCCTTAATCATCTGTCTTTCTAACATTTCCCACTTCATGCTTTCTATAACCCATCACTCTACACTACTTACTATGAACTACAACTATAACTCCTACTTTAACTCTAATAATCAAACCCTAATATTTTTAATGTTTATGACACTTATACACTGACATGCAATGAGCCAGTCCCAATCCTTCAGGTATATAGCACCAGTCTGAAGTGACAGTTCTCCGGTCTCAAACTTTCAGACAAGGAGCATCAGCCTGAGGTTGCAAAGTGCCAGTCTCAGTCCTTCAGTTAAAGAGCACCATCCTGAAGTCACAATAGTACCGTCTCAATCCTTCATCCAAGGAGCATCAGACTGAAGTCACAATGGGCCAGTCTCAATCTCTCAGGCAATGAGAATCAGCCTGAGATTGCAATGGGCCAGTCTCAATGTTTCAGGCTAGAAGCATCAGCCTCAGCTTGCAATGGTCTCATCTCAAACCTACAGGTAAGCAGCATTAGCCTAAATTCACAATGGTCCCTTCTCATTGCTGGAGGCAAGGAGCACCAGCCTGAAGTCACAATATGTCATTAATCCCTTTATTCATGCATTTATTCATTTATTCATTTAGGGATTCATGCCATAAGGGTTATAGGTTTAGGTTTAAATTAGAGTTAAGATAGATGGTATTTATGGTGGGTTAAAATAATATGCTTCGGCTGATATGCCAACTGCGCCGCTTCCTGGAGCAGGGAGACTTTGAAACAGAAGTACATGCGCTGGTCACCTCTCGGCTAGACTTCTGTAACACACTCTACATGGGGCTACCCTTGTGCCAAGTTCAGAGACTTCAATTGGTACAGAATATGGCAGCCAAGTTGGTTATGGGCACTTCTAGAACTGCCCACATTACAATGGTTCTTAAATCCCTCCACTGGTTGCCCATTAGTTTCCTGACAAGATACAAGGTATTGGTTTTAACCTGTAAAGCTCTCCATGGCTTGGGTCCTGACTACTTGAGGGAGAGCTTCCTCCCATACAATCCATCCGGAGACTCAGGTCCTCTGGGAAGAAGCTGCTGCAGCTCAAGAAGACCAGACTTTCAGCAGTGACCCAGAGGTCCTTCTCATCAGCCGCTCCCAGGCTCTGGAACGACCTCCGGATGAGATCCGTCATATTTCCACCTTGGAAGCCTTTAGGAAGGCTATTAAGATGGATCTCTTTGGCAGGCCTTTCCAGACTACATTAGATCTATTGAATGCCTCTCCCTCCCCCTGACCCTTACCCTTGCCATCGTTACTGTTATGGAAATTGTTACTGATGTATCGTTCCTGCCCTCCCCTCTTGCCTTCAGAAAATGACCCATTTATAATTGGGAGGAGGGTTGGGGGTTTGGAAATTTAATTGTATTTCTGAAATTGTATGTTATTTTATTACTGTAATCCACTTTGATTCCTTTGAGAAAAGGTGAAATATAAAGAAATAATAATAATAACAACAACAACAACAACAACAACATCCCTTCAGGGGTATCCAAGGCCCTTTCAGAATGCTTCCAGAACCAAGGGGGGTGTTTCTGGGACTGTGGGGTCTCTCTGTTGGTCCTCCTCTACAGGGTTGTTGTGAGGGAAAAGGTAAGTATGTGAGGGGGTGCCCAATTCGGATCCTGTGGATGTCTAAGCCTAGTTCCCGGGTTGCCAGGGGATTGCCAGAGCTTTGAGGTCCCTGTCTCCCTTCTCTTGGCTTTGGCTTAGATTTTGGTTCTTCTCTCCCCCCCCCCCCAGACAGAGCCCCCTCCCCCAGGACTCCAGAGAAAACTTCTCTCCCCCCCCCAAAAAAAATGTTGCTTCCAATGCTATTGAACCCTATCCTGTGTGATGCTTTCTATTTGGCACAAAACCCTTCTCCAAATGAGGCATCAGAAGGGTCTCTCCTCTGTCCCGCTTTCCAGGAGGGAGGGGGCTCCTCAAAGCCATTTTTACCTTTGGATCCCCCTCCCCTCCATGGCCATGCCTCTCTCCAAGGGTCCCCCCAGCCCCCTTTTATCATAATAACCCCCCAAACACCTGGGCCCCAAGGAATCCCCCAAGGAGGGGGTAGGGAAGGAAAGAGGGAGAGGAGGCCTGACAAGCCCCTTGCCTTTCTTTGGGGGAGAAGAGGGGCTTCCTTCCTTCTTGTAACCCCTCAAGGGCCCCCAGAAGACCCTCCAGCCATTCCTCTGAATGAACGAGGGCTCTCCCCAATTCTCTCCCTCCCTCAGAACAGACTGTGAGGGCAGCAATGGCTTCAGGGGCTGAGACTGTGCATACACAGATGCCCCCAAAGACCCCTCCTCAGCATGCGCAGGGATTGCCAAGGCCTAGATGCTGCTGCTTATTCTACTGGCGGTCTTTGCAGGAAATGAAGGTATGTGCCAGGGATTCAGCAGCCTCCCTTTCCTTCCCTCCTTTCTTCCTTTGAGGAGACAGCAATGGAGCCCAAGGTGCAGAGCTGGACTCAGGAGGGGAAGTCAGGAAAGGAAGGCTCTGATTTGGAAATATAGCTCTCTCTGTGTATCCTGTATGTTTGTGTGTGTGTGTGTGTGTGTATTTGCCTCTGCTGTTGTTATGGCTGGGAATGGAGCGGAGGACTGAGGAGAGAAGAAAGGTTCAGTTTGGGCAAATTCAGAACTTCTTTGCATCAAAGCGTCCACTGTGTTGAAATAGCAAATAACTTTATTGAGAACACGTAGAAATTCAGTGTTTAAGCCAGAACTGTCCACTCCAATCCAAACAATATATTAAAACCCCAAAACCTAAAATATCACCCTCTTCCAAACCTAGCCCCCACCTCCAGTTCCCACAGTCTATGCCCCACAGGTAACAAGGCCCCTTCGCAATTCCCACAAACCAGCCCTTTCTTTGAATACCGACCTCCAACTTTCTTCAGCCAACATGCCACAAATTCCAAAAGTTATCATTCCCATAACTCATATATAACAAATCCCAGCCCCCCCCAGCTACTTAAACTATACCACAACCCACAATTTACAAGCCAAAGTAATTATCTACATATACTATTACCAATAAAAACCCAAACTTAACAAAATACAACCTTAAAACATAGACATATAGATAGACAAACCTTACAAGCAAAATCACAAGGGACTATTCTTAGCACCACTGGATTGAACATATATTTTTTGTATTCCTTAATGACAAAAATAACATTAGGTCACTACTGGGTTTTCTGTGGCTTCTCTCCTGTGTGGACTCTCTGATGTTTTACTAGGTCTGACCTCTGAGCAAAACATTTCTCACAATGCTGGCATTTGTGTGGCTTCTCTCCTGTGTGGACTCTCTGGTGTGTCATTAGGTCTGACTTCTGAGAAAAACATTTCCCACAAGGCTGGCATTTGTATGGCTTCTCTCCTGTGTGGACTCTCTGATGTGTCACTAGGTGTGACTTCAAACAAAAACATTTCCCACAATGCTGGCATCTGTATGGCTTCTCTCCTGTGTGGACTCTCTGATGTATGACAAGGATTGACTTGTAAGCAAAATGTTTCCCACAATGCTGGCATTTGTGTGGCTTCTCTCCTGAGTGGACTCTCTGGTGTGTCACTAGGCTTGACTGCTGAGAAAAACAGTTCCCACAATGCTGGCATTTGTATGGCTTCTCTCCTGTGTGGACTCTCTTGTGTGTTACTAGGTGTGACTGCTGAGAAAAACAGTTCCCACAATGCTGGCATTTGTATGGCTTCACTCCTGTATGGACTCTCTGATGTTTCACTAGGTATGACTTCCAAGAAAAACATTTCCCACAATGCTGGCATTTGTGTGGCTTCTCTCCTGTGTGGACTCTCTGATGTCTCACTAAGACTGACTTCAAATAAAAACATTTCCCACAATGCTGGCATTTGTATGGCTTCTCTCCTGTGTGGACTCTCTGATGGGTCACTTGGACTGACTTCGTAGAAAAACATTTCCCACAATGCTGGCATTTGTATGGCTTCTCTCCTGTGTGGACTCTCTGATGTGTCACTAGGTGTGACTTCAAACAAAAACATTTCCCACAATGCTGGCATTTGTATGGCTTCTCTCCTGTGTGGACTCTCTGATGTGTCACGAGGATTGACTTCCGAGAAAAACATTTGCCACAATCCTGGCATTTGTATGGCTTCTCTCCTGTATGGACTCTCTGATGTGTCACTAGGTCTGACTTCTGAGAAAAACATTTCCCACAATGCTGGCATTTGTATGGCTTCTCTCCTGTGTGGACTCTCTGATGGATCACTTGGACTGACTTCGAAGAAAAACATTTCCCACAATGCTGGCATTTGTATGGCTTCTCTCCTGTGTGGACTCTCTGATGTGTCACTAGGTGTGACTTCAAACAAAAACATTCCCCACAATGCTGGCATCTGTATGGTTTCTCTCCTGTGTGGACTCTCTGATGTATGACAAGGATGGACTTGTAAGCAAAATGTTTCCCACAATGCTGGCATTTATGTGACTTCTTTCCTCTGTGGACTCTCTCATGACTCAAGTATTCTTCTGTAAAGAAAGACAAGCACAGATGAGATTGAAAATCAGAGTTAAGAGAGGAGGGTATTACTCCATGGTTTAGCCCTCATTCATCCCTCCTTATTAGAGATAAAATTAAGAAAGTTTCTGTGAGTAACTGAAGCATGACCCTGCTGTTTATGGCCCTAAATCCATGGAACGATTGTATATTTACTTATAAGAGTCAACAAAGAAGAGATTGGAGGGGGTCTACCTTAAGGGAATCACTAGAAGGAGATATTCAGACAAAGGACTGTTGAAAAAATATTCCATTAAACATGTGCAAAAATACTTTGATTGACAGGTGGCATCATATCCTGTGAGACTGCCATCGAGTCCTAAGTCACAGCCCAAGGCATGATGGAAGCTAAATGCAGAGGTCCCTTCATGCTGTTTGGCACCAGGAGATGACTCACAACCATTACAGTATGCAGCTCTCATGCGGATTGGTGTGGATAGGATAGGAGTTGTATGTACAAGGGATGTTGAAGATGATGGAATTCAGAGAGGAGAGCTTGCAAATATTTGTATTATTTTGCAACTCAAGATAGAGAACCTCTAAGGATTTAGACGAAATCAACTGTGTTTGTGACTTATTTTTAAGTGTGAAAAGTGGTCAGTGCATTGCCAATATCTATATATCTGGCTATTTACTTCCGTACTCTGCTATGTTATTGCTGAGCTGCATCTCAAAGTGTCACCCTCAGATTGTAGTGTACACTGGATTTTGAACACAATCGAAATTCGGAGCCAAGAAGGACTCAAGATGCTATGTGCTAATGATTTTTGTCTGAGATATTTGCACCAAGGACCCATTGCATTCAATTTGGTTTCAGACCATCCCCCCCCCCCCCACCAGAAACATTCTAAAGTGATTTAAACCTTTTTGAACACTCGGTTACATGGATTTGTAACTGGTTGACTGGCTGAACCCAATGATGGCTCCTTTTCATCCTGGAGAGAAGTGATCAGTGGGGTCCCACAGGGTTCTGTCCTGGGCCCAGTGCTATTCAAAATTTTTATCAATGACCTAGATGACAGAATTGAGGGTATACTTATCAAATTTGCAGATGACACCAAATAAGGAGGAGTAGCTAATACCTCTGAGGAATGGATCAAACTTCAGTATGGCCTGAATAGACAAAGCTGGGCCAAAGCTAAAAAAATGAATTTCAACATAGGGAAATGTAAGGTACTGTACTCAGGCCGGAAAAATAAATGCACAGATATAGGATAATAATAATAATAATAATAATAATAATAATAATAATAATAATGATTTATTTATAGCCCGCCCAATCACAAGGAATCCAGGCGGGTTACAACAGTAAAAATAAAGATAATAAAATAAAATACAATAAATAAATAAATAAATAAAATACAATAAAATTACAGAGAGCGAAGTGAGTACATTCACAGTTAGGCCTGATTGAAGTTGGGCCTCTCTTTTTCACTCCCTCCCAGGTCTGATGATGATGTCATGGAGGGAGGGCTCTTCTTCTTGAGGCAAGGCTGCGTGACTCCTGGCTGAATGAAACTACATGTGAAAGGGATCTAGGAGTCCAAGTAGACCACAAGTTGAACATGAGTCAACAGTGTGATGCGGCAGCTAAAAAGGCCAATGCAGTTTTTGGCTGCATCAATAGAAGTATCGTGTCTAGAACAAGGGAAGTAATAGTGCCACTCTATTCTGCTTTGGTCAGAGCCCACCTGGAATACTGTGTCCAGTTCTAGACACCACAATTCAAAAAGGACAGAACAATGGAAGCAAGGCACAGGAAAAGAGGTTCAGCCTAAACATTAGGAAGAACTTCCTAACAGTAAGAGCTATTCAACAGTGGAATATACTCCTTCAGAGCATATTAGCGTCTCATTCTGGTTATTACTATTATTCCTTCTTTGAAGGGTTTTAAAGGTCTTTGAAGGACTTTAAACAAAGGCTGGGTTGCCATCTACTGGGTATTCTTTCAATGTGTTTCCTGCATGGTAAGGGCTTGAACCAGATGGTCCTTGTGGTCTATTCCAGCTCTATGATTCTATGATTCTAAAGTGGAATCATAGTGCCATGATTATGTAGTATAAAAGGGACCTCAGTCTTCATAGGAAAGGCAATGAAGTCAGCTTCCTTACCCACAGAGGCCACATTCTCGTAATTCTCCATCATCACATAATTGTACATAAGTGTCTGCTTCTTCGTCAACAGTTTCCATTCGTCCTCAGTGAAATATATCGCCACATCCGCAAAGGTCACCTGAAACAGAAAATAGCCCTCATCCAGAGAATGACTAAGCAAAAGGGGAAGAAAGCACATGGTTCATCCAAATATTATTTGATCACTTTAGAATTCAGTCCAGGAAATAAACTTTAAATTCTGTTAGCAAGAAAAAAGCTACTGCCTTTGAGATCCAGTTTGTCTAGAATCTTTTCAATATAATACATAATATAATTTAGGCCATGCCTGGGATATTGATGATGGATTAGGATACTGACTATCCCAACACATACAGTACATTTAACCACCAAAGAATTATGGTGCAGTTAGACATTTCTTGCCACATTTCTGAGACAAACGTCATTTTTAATAATGCTTCTGGGGAGCACTCTGGGCTTGAGGGCCACTGGGCTCACCCCATATTTAGATCCAGAGATGTTCTTCCATAGCCCCAAACATTTCATAGATGGGAAAAGCAAGACACATGTGGACAAGCAACCCAGAAGGCAGTAAAGATGGCCAAAGTTGTTTCTGAAGAAGAACACATAAGCTAGGAAGGGCACAGCAGTTTGCTTTTGCTTCAGCCTCCTGGGAAGGGCCATATCCTGTCTCCTTCTTTCCTCTCCTCTCCCCACTTTTGAGTTGATGGGGTGCAGACTCCATTGCACTCAGGAACTGAAGTGAGCTGAGAAGGGGGAAGTGGGAGGAGGACAGAGCAACCAGGACATTTTTAAAAGCCCCTGAAATAATGAGGTGTCAGAGGATTAACCAGGACTTTCTCTGCCAAACTCCGACAGTATTTTATTTGCTTCCTTTCATAAATTGGCCCAGCAGTGACACAGATGAAGCTATTAGGATAGTGATTCACCAAAGAGCTGTTGTACTTCGGCAGCCTCTTTCTCTTCGAGCACAACTCCTTCCGCTTGGCCTCTGTGTCAGCCATCAGGTGGGCAGGGGGTCCTTGTGGCCCTGCACTTGGTCAATTCCAGAAAGAGAGGCCCAAAGCCGTGTCCAAGGAGGCCGAGATGAAGTTCCTGAGAGAAGGGACCAGGATTAGGATTGGCTTGGCAAGAAACACTGCAGCACGCAAAGACACAAAGAACATCATCCTGCTGGTGAGATATGCAGGTGACATATGCCTCCTTTGGGCCAATGCAGAGGTGGTCATCCCCTTCCTCCCTCTGCATCAAATAAAGCCCCCTGGACCTAGCATAGATTCACTGCAGCTCCCCTACACAAGAGATACTCCATTCCTTCTTGGAGTGGTGGGGGATCAGGGGATGGGGAATTGGAGAGGGCCATGGTTATGTCCCCGTAGCTAGATGTGAAATGGTTGCATCATTTGTTGAAACCTCCTGACCTCCCTAGTGACTCTCAGAGGAAGATGCCTTCAATTTTGCTTCTCACTACATAAACACAGCTTCATGCTTCTTCAATACCTCACACCCAACACTCTCACTAGGCATGGAATGGCCATATGGGATTGCTTCCACAATTCTATGGTAGGACCTGTGTCAGTGAATGGCCAGTTTTAGCCTGATCCCACTTGTAGCAACACTGGAGAATAGAGGCCCAGTGTTTGTGAAGAATAATAATAAGGCTTGTATTAAAACTGTCCTCCCCATTTCTGATCCCTTTTAAAACCCATGTTCCCCAGAAGGAGCAGAGCTGTGTAATAAGAAAACTCTCTCAGAAAAGAGACACACTTCCTTCCTTTTGGCCCAAAGAGCCTGGCCCCCTTCTGACTCTGGAGCCTCAGGAGAGGAAAAGAGGCCTCTGTTCAATTGAGACCTCAGAGAAGGTTCCGGAACATTATTCCCCACAGTCACAAGCAGCACAAAATGTCCACCAGAACACAAAATGGCTGCCACAACACAAAATGGCCACCAGAACACAAAATGGCTGCCAGAACACAAAATTGCCACTAGAACACAAAATGGCTGCCAGAACACAAAATGGCAGCTGAAACACAAAATGGCTGCTTCCGCCTAAGCACTTGGCAGTTAACATTTTAGGCCTTCAGGGGAGAGAGAGAGACTGAGGGGAAGAGTGGAAGGAGGTCCTGGAGGGAGGGGGCCTTGGGAGATATAGGGCCTTCCTGAGATATTCGGGGTTCGCTTCCTAACAAAGGGGTTTCTGGCCTCATAAAGGATTTAGGGCAAACTGGATCTGAACGGCAGTAGTAGCCTTTTCTCTTGCCAATGGGACTTAAAGTGTATTTCCTGGACAGGATCTCCCAGCATCCACATGGCCAGAAAGAAAAGGGGGCCCTGCCCTGCAGTAAGGTCCCTCCAATCCCTCTGAACTGAGGACTACAACTCCCATGTCTTCTTTCTTTCTTTCTACCTAGCTGCCTTGTGTTAGTGGTGTTACTGCTCTTGTTGTCGTTGTGTGCCTCCAAGTTGTTTCTAACGTATGGCAACCCTAAGGAAAGCCTGTTGCAGGGTTTTCTTGGCAAGATTTGTTCAGAAGTGGTTTTGCAAGTGCCTCCCTCTGAGGCTGAGAGAGTGTGACCTGCCTAAGGTCACTCAGTGAGTTTCCATGGCCAAAAGGGCATTCGAACCCTGGGCTCCAGGGTCACAGTCCAATGCTCCAGCCATTAATCCACACTGTCTCTTTTTTCAGGCTTTGTTGTTTTTTGTGGAGTGGTCAGAATTCATTGCCGACTTCTGGGGAGCCTCTCCTGGGGTTTTCTTGGCAAGAGTTGTTCAAAGGAGATTTGCCATTGCCTTCCCTGAGGCTGAGAGAGTGTGGCTTCTTGCCCAAGGGACCCAGATGGTTCCATGGAGGAGTGGGGCACTAGACTCTGGCCTCCAGAGTTGAAACCCAACACTCAAACCACTGCACAACACTGCCTCCCATTCCCATGTACAACTTGTGAAATAATTGCAGACTTATTTCTGTTCTTCATGTGTGTCTTCAAGTCATTTCTAACTTATGGTGACCCCAAGGCAACCTTATCATGGGGTTTCCTTGGTATGTTTCTTCAGAGAGGGGTCTCCAATGCCATTGAGGCTGAGAGAGTGTGACTTGCCAAGGGTCACCTAAGTCCAAAACACACTGCAGCAATAATCCAGTCTTAGATTGCTTTAACTGCCCTGGGTCAGTGCTAAGGAATTTTGGGAAATGTAGTTTTGTGAGACATTGATCCTTCTCTGTCAGAGGGCTCTGGTGCTACAATAAGTCCCTCCCTCCCAACACTTTCGCATTTCCCCCCAAAACCAGCACAAAGCTGGCAGATGGAAAGAGGTTTTAAAGCAGCATTTAAATCTACCATATTTGTTATTAAAACACTAAATGCCCCAAATGCTATTATCAGTTTTATAGCTATTATTACAAACTCCTCAAGTACCTTTATTTTCTGGAGTGAGATGGGCTTTTCCAACTGACTCTCTGTGATGATCTCCGGTGGTCCAAGCAGCCAAACTGCGGCCCTGTAATAATAATAATAATAATAATAATAATAATAATAGTTTTATAACCTCTCTTCAGCCAAAAGGCTATCAGAGTGGATTACAAATTGTTAATTAGACATTTAGACATTATGGCTCTTAGCCCAGGAGACCCTTAACTTCCTCAAATCACACTGCCATCATCCAGTGAATTATAAAAGGGTTTCCCTTAATCTACACTGGGACCAGTTAAGGAATCTTATTTCTACTTCTTTACTGATCTTCCCAAGCATCAACTGATCCAAGACACGTGTAAAAGGAGCAATGAGTAGTAGATAGTCCAAGGAGATATTTACTATAAATAACAAAATATAACTGAAATATAAGTCATACAAGATATTAAGAATCTTGCAGGTACAATATTTGTAAGTATATAATATTCAGTTCATATAAGCTATTAAAATAATAAATAGACCTAAACCTCCAATTCTGAGACTAACTTCCAAGATCCGCTCTTTAACTCTCTCTCTCGATCTCCAACCGACACAATTCCCCCAACCATCTCTTGGTCTCTCAGGCCTTATATCTCCTTCTCACGGAAGCTTCCAGAAGGACCTTCATCTTGCTCTCTGATTGGTCAAGAGAGCCTTCCGTAGCAGTGATGTCATTCTGCATTTGCATAAACCTCCCTTTACTGCCTGAAGAAGACCTCCATTGACTGGAGCCCAGTCATTACACTTTCCCAAGGCAAGGCTTGCACCTATTTCCCAATGTTGTTCTTGGGGTCTGCCTTCCAGTTGTTTCCAGGTCTTATGGTGACCTTATGGGAGTCTCTGAAGGGGTTTTCTTGGCAGGTTTCTTCAGAGTGGGTTTCCCATGGCCATCCTCTGAGGCTGAGAGAGTGTGACTTGCCCAAGGCTTTAGTTCTTTTGGAAGCCTTTTTGCTTTATCTTCTAGAAGGCAGTTGAAGTGTTGCTTCTTGCTCTGAAGAATGAGAGGAACCTTCTGGCATCCAAAAGGCTAACATTATCTGGAGTTATGTCTGATAATATGTATAAATAGGATTGCAATTCCTGTTCATTTATTAAAAGGTTTATAGTGCACCCCATATCCTAGATTCTCATAGCTTTGTCTCTTAATAGCAGTTAACTGTAAAAAGTTTGTTAAACAGATGTAATATGTTATAATATAATCTCAAAATCTGTATAGATGGCTTGATTTAAGGGTAACATTTGTAAATGAGGAGGTATGGCCGTATTTTACCATACCATCAAACTAATCTAGTTGGGTAGTAAAGTCTAATGAAGTTACCCCAATCAGTTGCATCTGATTAATTTGTATTCATTAATTAAATTAGTTTGCTGAGGCACCAGAGCTCTCTGGCAGAGAAGGCTCAATGTCTCAGGACACTACAGTTCCCAGAATTCCATAGCACTGAACCAGGACAGTTAAAGTGGAGTTAAACTAGATTATCTCCTCAGTGTGGATGCAATTTAAGAGAAGGCAACTGTTACGAAGGGAAGGAGAGATGTAGATGAAATAGATGAGGAGAATGACAGGAGGCTAGTTGTAGATGTGGCTGAAATGGATGGGGGCTCTGAATTTGGCTGCCAGGGATGGGGAAATGGAAGGGAGGAAGAAAGGTGCAGCTGTCATTCAGGTGAGGCTAGCATTCAGGTGAAAGTGGAACCAGGCTCCTTTCTTCACCCCGGAAGTGCAAAGGTTCAGGATGCGTTCAGACCCCCACTGAGCATGCGCAAGGGTCCCAGTTAAAATCGTTGAATCTGAATGGTAAGCACCGTGTGGTGATACAATTTGCACTCGCTCCGCTTTGCCTGAATCCGCATCATGTGACTTGCCTTGGATTCAATTCCCATCTATTCGGAAGAGTAATGGAAGGGCACTTTGTAGTTTACCTCTTGCTTGGACAGGGGATATGATTGTGGTTTTGAACTAATATGTCTTGAATGTGGTGCTCTATTACACAATATCATAGAGTGGTTTGTGAGGTGTATTAAAACTATCTTCCCCATTTCTGATCCCTTTTAAAACCCATGTTCCCCAGAGGGAGCAGAACTGTGTAAGAAAACACTCTCAGAAAAGAGACACAAAAGACACACTTCCTCCCTTTTGGCCCAAGGAGCCTGGCCTCCTTCTCTCTCTGGAGCCTCAGGAGAGAAAGAGAAGCCAATGGTCAGTTCAACTGAGGCCTTAGAGAAGGTTCTGGAACATTATTCCCCACAGTCACAAGCAGCACACAAAATGGCTGCCAGAAAACAAAATGGCTGCCAGAAGGCAACATGTGAGTCTGGGGCAGGGGGCGGGGTCTTCCAGCTGCTCTGCCCCCATTGGCCAGCTTCAAGAAGAGGCGGAGCTTCAGCTTCTATATTTAGCTCTCGGTGGGGAAGAGAGAATGAGGAGAGAGCAGCAGCGTTTTAGAGGGAGAAAGAGATAGACAGACAGACATTAAGGGAGGAAGGAAGGAAGGAGAGAGAAGGGGGAGTGGAGTGAAGCGACAGCAGAGAGACAAGGCCTGGAACCACTAGGCTTCACTGCTGCCCTGAGGTCTGGCTGGGCCTGGCTTGGGTCTACTGCTGCTGGTGCTTTCCTTTGGCCACTGCCATTAAGGTGGGGAGGAAGGAGGCCCAGCAGTCCTTCTAGGCATGGCCCACTCTCTCTGAAGGTGGCAGAGTGGGGCTCCCCAAAAGGGATTTCAATTATGTTAATGGTTGCTCTCATGCTGTAGCAAAGATGATGATGATGATGATGATGATGATGATGATGATGATATCAGGCCTGGGGGGGGGGGGATGGAGCTGCCGCCAGACCTTAATCATCATTAATGCCACTGTCGCTAGGCCTTCTTGCTCTGAAGCACTGTAATGGCCATGGCTCAGTGTCATGGAACTCTGGGACTGTTTGGAAATCCTGTTTGGGATCCCTTCTGACTTTGAGGCCCTTTCACCCTCCATTTTGGGGTCCCTGGAGGCCTCAAACTGCCAAATGCCAAGCACTGAGGCAGAGGCAGCCATTTTGTGTTCTGGCGGCCATTTTGTGCTGCTTGTGACTGTGGGAATAATGTTCCAGAACCTTCTCTGAGGCCTCAGTTGAACAGAGGCTCCTCTTTCTCTCCTGAGGCTCCAGAGTCAGAAGGAGGCCAGGCTCCTTGGGCCAAAAGGAAGGAAGTGTGTCTCTTTTCTGAGAGGGTTTTCTTATTACACAGCTCTGCTCCTTCTGGAGAACATGGGTTTTAAAAGGGATCAGAAATGGGAAGGAGAGCTTTAATACAAGCCTTATTCTTCTAATTCACAAACATCGGTCTTTGGCTTCTAAGAGGAGGCTTGTTCCCCAGAAAAGGCCAAAAGGAGCTCCTTTGGGAGTTTTTAAATGTCTCCCCAGTTTCCTTATTAATAGATTTTCAGGCAAGAAGGAAGACCAGACCATCTCATATTATCAAGAATGAAACAAACAAGCAAACATATAAACAAACAACAAGGATAAGGGACTGTTTGGGGACTTTTGTGTTCTCACAGCCATCGGGTGCGATCAGGAAAACCTTTCTTTAGGATCAGAAATCCTGTTTGGGGCCCTTCCGACTTTGAGGCCCTTTCATCCTCCATTTTGGGTTCCCAGAAGGCCTCAAACTGCCAACTGCCAAGCGCTGAGGCAGAGGCGGCCATTTTGTGTTCTGGTGGCCATTTTGTGCTGCTTGGGATTGTGGGGAATAATGTTCTGGGGACTCAGGGCCAGTGGGGAGGCTGGGCTTTGGGGACTGGAAGAGAGAGTTGGGACAGAGACCCTCCCTTTGGGCCCGAGCTGGGGGGGTCCCACGGGTCCTTGCCTCCCCCTTTGGGAAAGCGGACCCCCTCAGCCCCCTGGACTCACTCCTGCCACTCATTTCTAGAATGGCTGGGACTCAGAGGAGTTTCCTAGGCATGGTCACCTTCTGCCCTCCATGGCCATTGGCGCTGATCTTTTCCCCATTGCCTTCCCTCCCTCAGCCCTTGGTCCTCCTCCTCCTTCGCACTCAGAGCAACCCTTCTCTACGGCTGAGGAGACGGCCTCTGACCCAGGGAAGCTCCGGCCATAAAGGACTGAAGGAGAGGCCTTTCTGGGGCTGCAGGAATCAGTGTCTTTGTACTGAAGGTAGGCCTTTATTCCTGGAGCTGAAAGAGGACCTTTGTTTAAATGTTTCAGTCCAGGATTGTATGGAAATGTTGCAGCTGAGAGACTGAGCCCATGCTTTGCAGGCATAAAGCCCCAAATTCGCTCTCTAACAGCATTGTCTTCCAGAAGGTGGAAGGGAGATTTCCAGACCTCAGACACACAGTGCGCAAGTGAGTCCTTTTTATGGGAACTGTGTGTGTATGTGTTGTTTACTAGAACTTTGTGAGATATTAGTTTCACTGGGTTTATAAGATGAATTTATATACGTCTTCATTTACCCCAAATGAGCATAATCCAGGGTGCAATATTCAAGTCATAAAGCTATACATTTATAGATATTTGTTATATCAAGTGCAACATATTCAGCAGTGTGCATCTTTTTTAAAAATATTCAAGGAAAAATGAAGATATTGTGATTTTAACAATAGATCCATTCAGAAACAATGCACACAAATGTACATGCCTCAATTTCTATGTGGCTTTAGCAAGAAGAGGGAGGAGGTTCATACTTCATGCTCCTGCTATGACTGACATAGGAAACGCAGCAGTTAAGCTTAGAAAAATAGTCTCATCTGCAAAAATAAAGTAATTATTTTGACCAGTGTTTAAATGGGGAGGGGGCCACAATGATGGGAGGACATGGATTAGATCTGTAAGGTAATTCATGTCTCATCCAGCCCAAGAGCTAGAGCTTCTTCACCTGGGACATAGAGCAGGTCCTCCCCTCCTCCTCTGTGTGAAAGAGAAGTCAAATTCTCATCAGTGATGATGAAATAGCATGAAAAATTTGCATTCCTGCATTTAAAAATCTGAGGAGTCCTTAATCCTGTTGGTTAACCCTAGAGAGCAGACCCACTGAAACCATAAGTGACTGGTGAGTTAACATATAGATAAATCCAAATTATTCAGTGATTCTATTCTGATCAGGACTAGGCACAAGATAGAGGCTAGGATTAGGACTGCATGTGGCTGGAACAGGATATTCCCAAGACAAGATGGACAGGCAACAGTGTGGAAAATGGGCACTCTCCACATGGGCAAAGACACTATCAGAATTGTGACTTCTCTGCGTGCAGAAGGCTGCCATGGGAATTGGGTGATCCCTTTCCATCAGCTCAATCCTGGGAGAAGGGCTGGATCCCATGGAAGGGGAATAACCTGAGAAGAGAGAGCTCCTTTCCTGTCCTTCCTGACGAGGGGCCTGCCTGGGGAAGGGCCATTTGTAGACCCATTCCACCCAGAGCAACACTGGAGCATAGAGAGTTCTGCTGGTTTGGCCACTGGGAGAATGAGGAACCACCAGGCCAGACAGCCTGACCCAGCAAAACCCTCTATGCTCCAGTGTTGCTCCGAGTGGAATCAGACTACAACTGGCCATTCACTGACCCAGGTCCTACCATACAGTTGTGGAAGGCATCCCGCATGGCCATTCCATGCCTGGTGAGAGTGTTGGTGTGAGGTATTAGAGAAGCATCCAGCTGTGTTTTTGTAGTCAGAAGCAAAATGAAGAAATCTTCCTCTGAGGGCATTGTGGACCTCTGCAGGTTTCAGCAGATAATGCACTCATTTCACATCCAGCTATGAGGACATAGTCAGGACCCTTTCCAATTCCCCATCCCCTGATCCCCAGCTACTCTCACAAGGCATGGAGTAACTGTTGTGTAGGGGAGCTGCAGTGAGTCTGTGCTAGGTCCAGGGGGGTTTGTTTGGTGCAGAGGGAGGAAGGGGATGCTCACCTCTACATCGGCCCAAAGGAGGCATATGTTACCTGCGTATGTCATCAGCAGGATGCTGTTCTCTGTGTCTTTGACTGCTGCAGGGTTTCTTGCTAAACCAAGCCTTATCCTGGTCTCTTTTCTCAGGAACTTCATCGCGATCCCCTTGTACACAGCGTTGGGACATTGTTTGCTGGAAGTGACCAAAGTGCAGGGCCACCAGGATCCCCCTGCCCACCTGATGGCCAACACAAAGGCCAAGCAGACGGAGCTGGGCTCCAACAGAAAGAGGCTGCCGAGGGTTAACAGCTCTTTGGTAAGTTGCCATCCTGACTATTCGTTTTATCTGTGTCTGGGCTGGATCATGAAAGCAAACGGAGAAGATACTGTCCCAGTTTGGCAGAGAGAGTCCTGGTTAATCCTCTGTCTCCTCATTTTTTCAGGGGCTTAGGAAATGTCCTATTTCACTCTCTTCTTCCCATTTCCTCCTTTCTCCTCAGGTCAGTTCAGTTGTTGCAAAGTGCATTCCAGGTTCAAAAGAGTCTACAGCCCATCAATGCAAAAGTGGGGAGAGGGGAGGAGAGAAGGTGGCAGGGTCTTGCCCTTGCCAGGAGTCTGAGCCAAAAGCAAAATGCTCTACCCTTTCTCGCTTGTGTGATCTTTATCATTAACAACTTTGGCCATCTTGACCCACTTCTGGTGTTGCTTGTCCACATGTGTGTTGCTTTCCCCATCTGTGAAATGCTGGATGATATGGAAGAATATCTCTGGACTTAAATTGAGGGTGGGCCCAGTGGCCCTCAAGCCCAGAGTATTCCCCAGAACTGTTTATTAAAAATGAAATTTGCCTCTGAAATTAGGTGAAATATGGCTAAATGAAAATTAATATACATGTTGGAATAGCCAGTATGTTAATCAATCAATAATATTCCAGAAATGGCCGAAATTATATTGTTTATCATATTGTATATTATATTGAAAGGATTCGAGACAAACTGGATCTCAAAGGCTGTAGCTTTTTGCTTTCTTGCAGAATTTAAAGTTTATTTCCTGGACTGAATTCTGAAGTGTTGAAATAATATTTGCAATGCACCATGTGCTTTCCTCCCCTTTTGTTTAGTCACTCTCTGGATCAGGGCTATTTTCTATTCCAGGTGACCTTTCCGGATGTGGCTGTATATTTCACTGAGGAGGAATGGAAACTGTTAACGAAGAAACAGAGACTGATGTACAGTTATGTGATGATGGAGAATTATGGAAATGTAGCCTCTGTGGGTAAGGAACCTGAATCCATTTCACTTCCTTTGAAGACTGAGGGCCCTTTCATAATTCACTGTCAGAGTGCTATGATTTCACGTTAGAATTATAAAATCAAAGAGTTGAAATAGACCACAAGGACCATCCGGTTCAATATTCTGCCATGCAGGAATAGACATTCAAAGCAACCCCAAGGGATGGCCATCCAGCCTCTGTTTAAAGACCTCCAAAGAAAGAGACTCCACCAAACTCTGCGGGAGTATATTCCACTTTTGAAGAGCTCTTACTATCAGGAAGTTCCTCCTAAGGTTTAAGTGGAATCTCTTGTCCCTGTGGCTTGCATCCATTGTTCCATGTCCATTAATTTGAAATTAATAATAATAATAAGCATAATGCGATGCCACCATGCTCTGATGGAGTATATTCCACTGTTGAATAGCTCTTATTGTCAGGAAGTTCCTCCTAATATTTTGGTGGAACCTTTTTTCCTGTGGCTTGTGTGATCGACTTTGGATTTATATAAATTTTGGGTACCAAGCGATCAAAAATCATGACCCCTGACTGACCCCATCACAGCCGCCATTATCCCAAAAGCGAGCTGACCACGTAGCCAGACAAGCCTAGCAGGCCATGGCTAAAGCAGAAAGGTAGATTTAAACCTTTAAAACCAGTTCTGGGAGTTGCCGTTGTCGTAGGCAACCTGAATGACGACAAAGGAAGTTTGCCTCACCTATTGATGGTATTAAGTACCCAGCCATCTACATAGTAGTCTTCTCCCAAAGAAGTGGCAGACCCTTTTGTGTATCCATTGTTTAACTTTAGTCTTAGTCAATAGATAGCCATGAAGACCTTTGTTCTGTAGGTAGCTATAGCCTGAGGATACGTTTCGCAGTATAAATAAAACCCAGATTCCAGCCCTCCTTTGGGCTTTCTGAGCTACAGTTCCAAACCTCAACTCTGTTGAGCAATCGCTCCGGAGCTCTCTTGGGCACTGTGCCCTGCTGAAATCACTTGGGCAAGCCAAAGCCCACTGTCTCTTTCAGGCCTCTTGTTAGCTTAGCCCGCTGGAACTTAGCTCCTAGCCATCGCGGTTGCCGCTTGCTTTCTGTTCCCTGCTGCCGTGTTCACTTACCAACATCCCTCACATCTGTCGCTTGGAGAAGACTCCTAAGGTAAATATTTCAACGGTGCCTGTATCCTTTCTCCTTTACCCCCAACTCTTCCCCTCCCTTGCTTTAGCATTGAATGTGCATGTGCGTGTGTGATCCCTTTTTGGTTGTGTGGCTTTAATAAATGTTTATGTTTTATTTGCAACTCATTGACATTGCAGTCTCTGTTTCTTGGGGTTGGACTATATGACCTCTGGT
The DNA here is from genome assembly GCA_023333645.1 of Sceloporus occidentalis. Taxonomy (NCBI): domain Eukaryota; kingdom Metazoa; phylum Chordata; class Lepidosauria; order Squamata; family Phrynosomatidae; genus Sceloporus; species Sceloporus occidentalis. The sequence goes on from JALMGF010000202.1 coordinate 654,672, forward strand.
ATACACATAGGGATCCAATCTGCTGCATGTCAGGGATGATGGGAGTTGTAGCTCTTCACCTCTGGCTCGAACTCACCACCTTGTTGCGCACCGACGCTGACCAGTTTTGGCCAGTGGATAAAGCTTTGCTCTAAAGCAGCAGAGTTTCAGAGAATAGGCTGAAGACCCTGACAAACTCTCCTAGCCTTCTCACTCTTGCTTCCACAGAAGTCTTCCCACTTCTTCAGGATCCAGCTGGCTCTTGTATCTTCACCCAAGACACCAGACAACTCAGTAGTCTTATATAAAAGATCTACTTTATTCTACTATATACAGCTCCAAAACTATCCAACAATACAATACTCCTCACTACTATCCACAAAACACACTGGGATTCATAGTCATTATTATAGTCCTTGGATCATACCACCCACTCTTGTCAGTATCCACCCAGTGGGCGTGTACAACCACTCTCATTGGCTCTCTTGTTTCTATCCAGAATTAATGATTTCATCATCTCAGCCTTGACCACTTAACAATTCTCAGGTGTGTTCAATTATCCACTTTACATTTCTTGTCCTTGGCATTCAGGACTTGTTAATTGTATTACCATGTACACCTGTGTGGTTGCTACTTGCTTCTGCTGAGTCACCCTGACTCTCACATACATGTTTTATTTCAATCACTGTATGTCCCATGTTGCTTTTTCCTTAACAGTTAGGACACGCCTCTTGTAAATTTGAGCTAATTAAATTCCCCTGATTCGATCCTTCCTAACACTTGCGTCCATTGTTCTGTGTCCTTTGTTCTAGAGCAGCAGAAAGCAAGCTTGCTCCATACTCAGTATCTCTTCAAATACTTGAACAGGGCTGTCATATCCACTCTTAACCTTCTCTTCTCTAAGCTAAACATACCCAGCTCCCTAAGTCATTCCTCAGAGAGCATGGTGTCCAGACCATGCACCATTTTGGTTTCCTTCCTCTGGACATGCTCCAGTTTCTCAACATCTGTTTGAATTGTGATGCCCAGAACTGGACACAGAATCATTGCAAGTGAGCCCTGACCAAAACAGAATAGAGTGGAACTATTACTTCCCTTGATCTTGACACTATACTCCTATTGATACAGCCTAGGATCACATTGGCCTTTTTAGCTGCTGCATAACACTGTTGACACATGTTCAGCTTGTGCTCTACTACCATTCCTAGTTCCCTTTCACATGTAATTTAATTGTCATAACAACTTCCTGTGGAATCTTGGAATTTCTAGTTTTAGTGAGGCACTATTGTTCTCCACTTTGTAAGGATTCTCAGTATCCAATCCTAAACTGCCAATTCTGGAATTTTGTGGGAAGGAGCCATGGAGATTAATGCTTTTTGCCCCTAAATGGTCCTCAGCCCATCCCAGAACAAGTTTCTTGGCTTTTGTGGCCCCTCTTCCAGCCCTTTGAGGCTCTGGAGAGGCTTCGTGGGAAAAGGGCCTCCCTTGGTCTTGCAATGGATCAGAGAGGGCCCAACAGTGGCAAAATGGCCTCCACTTCCACAAAGGGATGCTGTGGGATATTGAGGGGCAAAACATTATACCATATTTATAGGCAACACAATTTGGGGTTTCCCCTGAGATCCCCTGGGGTCCAATGTGACCACCCCACTTCCCAACAGTAGTTCATCCCTGTCTTAGAGATGCCTTAAGGTTGTTTTAAGGCTCATCCCTCACACTTGACCCTCACTAATAACAGAAACCAGGTCCCAGACTCCTTGTTCTGCCTTTCCTAATGCATTAGTTGTATAATGATTGTCTTGCCTTTCTCATGAAATGAACCTCAAAGTGTCCCTTTTGTGCATCACACTCTGTGGGTGTGTGTCTGTGATAGAGAGATGGAGGCAATGTGAAAAACAGAAAGGCAGGGAAGAGTTGCTGAAGGTCAAATGGTAAAGCAGTGCAGATGGGCAAGAGGCAGGGTTGGAGAGCGGAGGGAAAAAAGGAAGGGGATCAGGCCTCTGGGATCCAGGAGGGGAAGGCAGGAGCAAAGCCAGGATCGCCTAGCTTGAAAAACACACAAAGCATCACGAGAAGTAATTTGTATTGTAGCAATAAGGGTAAACATCAATCCATAAAATGAAATCCTAAACCTGGCAGGTAAAAATTGTCCCAAATAACTTTGAGAAATATAGACTTAAAATAGTAGCTTTGGCACGGTTGCTTAGAAAGTTGTATCCTAATCGAGTATCTCCCAAGCTGAGTTATATAACATTTCAAGCAGAATACAAGCTGCACATGGCGTGTTTATAGTGTTTATAGTGGCAACCCACTCATTAACTTCAAACTTCTAAAATGATTCATATAAAACAGAACAGTCAAATGGATATAGTGCAGAAAACACCGTATACAATCCTATTAATTCCAAAATGGAAGTTGTATAAAATTGTAATAGCCTGACTCTGGGTCATAATTATTTCAAGATATTTCATGGGTGTTTCTACATCTGTTCAAAAAAAAAATAATCGCAGATGCACAATATCTGGCAACTTTAACAGTTACCTGCTCCTAATAATACAATTATTTGCAAGCTCTCCTCTCTGACTTCCATCTACTTCACCATCCCTTGTACACACAACTCTAATCCACACCAATCCACATGTGAGCTGTATACTGTATTGGTTGTGAGTCATCTCCTGGTGCCACACAGCATGAAGGGACCTCTGCAGTTAACTTCCATCATGCCTTGGTCTCTGACTCAGGACTTTATGGCAGTCTCACGGGATATAATGCCACTTGCCAATCAAACTATTTCTCCACATGTTTAATAGAATATTTTTGCAACATTCCTTTTTCTCACTATCTGCTTCCAGTGATTCCCTTAAGTCCCCCTCCAATCTCTTCTTTGTTAACTCCTATAAATAAGGATACAATTGTTCCATGGATTTAGGGGCATAAGTAGTACGGTCATGCTTGGGTTACTAGCAGAAACTCTCTTAATTTAATCTCTAATAAGGAGGGGTTAATGAGGGCTAAATCATGGGTAACACCCTCCTCTCTTAACGCTGATTTTCAGTCTTATCTGTCACTGTGCTTCTTTACAGAAAAATATTTGAGTCATGAGAGAATCCACACAAGAAAGAAGTCACATAAATGCCAGCATTGTGGGAGACATTTTGCTTACAAGTCAATCCTTGTCATGCATCGAAGGGTCCATACAGGAGAGAAGCCATACAAATGTCAGCTTTGTGGGAAATGTTTTTATATGAAGTCAGTCCTAGTGACACATCAGAGAGTCCACACAGGAGAGAAGCCATACAAATGCCAGCATTGTGGGAAATGTTTTTCTATGAAGTCACACCTAGTGATACATCAAAGAGTCCACACTGGAGAGAAGCCATACAAATGCCAGCATTGTGGGAAATGTCTTTCTAAGAAGTCAGACCTAGTGACACATCAGAGAGTCCACACAGGAGAGAAGCCATACAAATGCCAGCATTGTGGGAAATGTTTTTCTCAGAAGTCAGTCCTAGTGACACATCAGAGAGTCCACACAGGAGAGAAGCCATACAAATGCCAGCATTGTGAGAAATATTTTACTTCAAAGTCACACCAAGTGAGACATCAAAGAGTCCACACAGGAGAGAAGCCATACAAATGCCAGCATTGTGGAAAATGTTTTTCTGTGAAGTCAGTCCTAGTGACACATCAGAGAGTCCACACAGGAGAGAAGCCATACAAATGCCAGCATTGTGGGAAATGTTTTTCTATGAAGTCAGTCCTAGTGACACATCAGAGAGTCCACACAGGAGAGAAGCCATACAAATGCCAGCATTGTGGGAAATGTTTTTCTATGAAGTCAGTCCTAGTGACACATCAGAGAGTCCACACAGGAGAGAAGCCATACAAATGCCAGCATTGTGGGAAATGTTTTTCTATGAAGTCACACCTAGTGGTACATCAAAGAGTCCACACTGGAGAGAAGCCATACAAATGCCAGCATTGTGAGAAATGTTTTACTTCGAAGTCAAACCTAGTGACACATCAGAAAGTCCACACAGGAGAGAAGCCATACAAATGCCAGCATTGTGAGAAATGTTTTACTTCGAAGTCAAACCTAGTGACACATCAGAGAGTCCACGCAGGAGAGAAGCCATACAAATGCCAGCATTGTGGGAAATGTTTTTCTCAGAAGTCAAACCTAGTGACACATCAGAGAGTCCACACTGGAGAGAAGCCATAAAAATGCCAGCAGTGAACTAACATTATTTTTGTCAATAAGGAATACAAAAAATATATTTGCACTCCTGCTGTGCTAAGAAAAGGCCCTTGTGAATTTGTTTTTCTGTCCATATGTCTGTTTATGTTTTAAAATTGTATTTTGTTAGATTTAGGTTTTAATTGCTAATAGAATAGATAATTGTTTCGGGTTGTAACTTTGGCTGGGGATTGTGGTTCGTGGTATAAGTTAGCTAAATGGGGGGCTGGGATTTGTTGCAGTTGGTTAGAATAGTTTTGGGAATGATAGCGTTTGGAATTTGTGGGATGTTGGCTGAAGAAAGTGGAGGCTGATATTAACAGGAAGGTGGCTAGTTTCTGGGAATGGCAAAGGGGGGCTTGTTACCTGTGGGGCCTAGACTGTGGGAATTGAAGGTGGGGGCTAGGTTGTAAGAGGGTGGAGTTTTAGGTTTGGGGGTTTTAATGCATTGTTTGGATTGGAGTGGGCAGTTCTGACGTAAACGCTGAATTTCTGACTATGTGTTCTCAATAAAATTCTTTGTTTCAACAGACTGGACTCATTGGTGTACAGAAGTTCTGCATTTGCCCAAAATTTACCCTTTCTTCTCTCCTCAGCCATCATCTCCATTCCAAGCTATAAGAACAGCAGAGGCAAACACACATACATTTATATATATATGTATATATGTGTGTTTGTGTGTGTGTGTATTATATCTATATACATACAGTATAGATAGACTTTATTTCCAATGCAGAGCCTTCCTTTCTTGCCTTTCCTGGGCTCCATTGTGGCCTCTTCGAAGTGTCCTCAAAATAAGGAAGGAAGGGGAGGTCACTGAACCCCTGGCACACTCCTTACCTTCCCTCAAAGCCCGCCAGTGGAATAAACAGCAGGAGCAGTAAAGCCCTGGTGATCCCTGCACATGATCAGAAGGGGTCTTTGGATGTATGTGCGCATGCACAGTCTCAGCCCTAAAGCCATTGCTGCCCTCACACTCTGTTCTGAGGGAAGGAAGGATGGAAATGGGGGGAAACCATTGTTTGTTCAGAGGAATGGCTGGAATGTCTTCGGGGGGGGGGGGCTTGGGGATTATAAGAAGAAGGAATCCCCTCTTCTCCCCCCAACCAAAACGTAGGGGGCCTGCCAGGTCTCCTCTCCCTCTTTCCTTCCCTGCCCCCTCCTCGGGGGATTCCTTGGGGCCCTGGTACTTGGGGGTTATCATGAGAAGAGAGGACAGTGGGGACCATTGGAGACAGGCATGACCATGGAGGGGGGTCCAAAGATAAAAAGGGCTTTGAGGAGCCCCCTCCATCCTGGAAAGTGGGGCACAGGAGAGTCCCTCCCTTCTGATGCCTCATTTGGAGAAGATTTTTGTGCCAAATAAAGAGCACCACACAGCATAGGCTTCAATAGCATTGGAAACAACATTATTCGGGGGGGGGGGGGGGGGGGAGTTTTCTCTGGGGTCTTGGGGGGAGGAGGGGGGAATCTGGGACCTGACTCAGGCACTCCCCCCCCCCCCAGAACCCATTATTAGAGCCTTCCACAGCTCACTGTGATGCTTTAAATGACCATTTTGCAAATAAAATCTCTCAGATAAGAGCCAACTTGGATGCTGACATTATTGCTGATGCTATAGGTGAGGTGTCCAGTGACTCTGTGAATGGGATCATCCTGGATCAATTTAAATCTGTGAGTACTGAAGACATGGACAAGCTCCTTGGAAGTGTGAAGAAGACAACTTGCCCTCTCAACCCTTGCCCTTCATGGCTAGTCATCCAAGGAGGAGATGCACTTAGGACTCACCTGAGATATATCATAGATGCATCTCTGAGGGAGGGCTATTTTCCATCTTCCATAAATGAAGCGGTGGTACAGCCGCCTCTGAAAAAGCCCTCCCTAAATCCCTTGGACATGAACAAATACAGACCGGTCTCCCATCTTCCATTTCTAAACAAGGTGATTGAGAAAGCTGTTGCTCTTCAACTCCACGTGGTCTTGGATGAAACAGATTATCTAGACCCATTTCAAATTGGCTTCAGGATGGGATACGGAGTCAAGACTGCTATGGTCGCCTTAGTAGATTATCTCCCCTTGAGTATGGACAGGGGAAGTGCAACCCTGCTGGTGCTTTTGGATCTCTCAGGGTCCTTCGATACCATCAACCATGGCATCTTTCTTGAACGTCTGAAGGAATTGGGGACGAGAAGGCAATGCATTGCAGTGGTTCTGGTCCTATCTCTTGGGCAGATTCTAGATGGAGATTCTTGGGGATAGTTGGTCCTCTAAGAGGGAGCTTAAATCTGATGTTCCTTAGGACACATAAACATGAAGCTGCTGGGAGAGATCATCTGGAGACATGGCATGGGGTGTTATCAGTATGCTGAGGAATCCCAGATATATCTCTCCATGTCCCGGACTTCAGTGTCAACTAAGAAAGGCATCTCCCCTCTGAATGAATGTCTTGAAGAATTAATGGGCTGGGTGAGAAAAAAACAGAATGAAGCTGAATCCAGATAAGACAGAGCTGCGTAATGCTGGAGATCCTAATCCAGGTATGGAGGTTTGACACGTGTGATCCACCTGTATAAGGGGTCACACTTTCCCTAAAGGACTATGTTAGTAGTTTGGGGGATGCTCCTGGATCCATCACTCCAGATGTCAGCTCAGATACATGTGACGGCGAGGAGTGCCTATTATCTCCTTCAGTTGATATGCTAACTGCACCCAGTCCTGGAAGCTGAAGACCTAAACACTATAGTTCTGATCTTAATTTTATTTCATTATATTTATCAATTATTTCTATTAACTGATTTTCTGAATATATCTGCTCACCTTTTTCCTCAAATAATTTTTCAAAATATGTAGTGAAAGTATTTTTAATTTTCCCTTGTTCCGTTATGATTGTGTTATTTTGTTTAATTTTAGTTATCATTTTCTTTTCTCTCTCATTCTTTAATCTATTAGCCATCCATCAGCTTATTTTATTAGCATTCTCAAATTGATTTTGCTTTGATCTTCTTAAATTTATAGCTATTTCCTCTGTCATTTTTTTCTCTAATTGTTCTTTCAATAGTTTTATTTCATTCATTATTTTTATCCCCTTTTGTTTGTTGTAGTTTTTGTTCTCTAATTTTTAATTCATTCCTAATTTTTTCTTCTTTCTGCTTTTCTCATTTTTAATTTCCATTGTTCTTTGTATAAATAGTCCCCTTACAAATGCCTTACTAGTATCCCATACAACCTTCATTTTTACCTCCTTTCCACTGTTTCCTTTAAAAAACATCTTTAACTCTCTCTTTACCTTATTTACAAATTCTTCGTCATCTAGGATATCCTCTTTCATTCTCCATCCTATATTTTTGTCCCAATTTATATTTAATTCCAGCTCTATCATATTATGATCCGACATCGTCCTTGGCCAAATTTCCATTTTTTTCTCTTTAGTAACCAGTTGCTTCGTCACGAAAAACATATCCAACCTTGAGAAGGATTTATGTGCATCTGAATAGAAGGTATACCCTCCTTTGTTCCCATTACAATGTGACCAAACATCTAACAAATTAAATTCCTCTTTTAAAACAAAAAACCTCTTGGTAATTTTCCTTGTGTTTTCTTAATTACTTTTTTCTGGGATTTCCTGTCCCAAATTGGATTTAGAACTCCATTGAAATCTCCTGTCAAGATTAATTTGTCATTATCAACTTCTCTCTTAACCTCCGCCAAATTTCTGTAAAAGGTTTCCTTCTTCTCTAATGGCCCATAAACATTAATCAGTACATATTGAACATTATCTATCAAAATCTCCACACACAAGAATCTACCGTCTTTATCTTTCTTCTTTATATCTCCATCTTTTATTTTTGTTTCCTGTAAACACAATCAATCAAAATGATTCTTCCCTAGATACTGCATTACATGCTTTCTCTTTCTCTCTTGGCTTATTCCTTTTACATTCCACGAAACTATTTTAAGCCCCATTTTCCTTTTAGAGAGGTTCTTATGTCTTTTATGTAGACTTTCCTATCTCTCCTGAGTAACCCTCTTCTGAGCTTTTGTTTCCCAAATTGTCAGTATTTACCTCCTTAATCCCTAGATTATCTCTCCTTCCTTGCCCTTTTCTCTGGGTCTTATCTTCTGTTTGTCTATTTACACTTTCTCCTTCCTTCTTGTCCCTTTCTTTATTTCTTTCTTCTTGCTCTCTGTTATCTCTGCTTAATCTCTCATAAAAGGCTTTTGCTTGCTCTATTGTACTTATCCTATATCTCCTGTGATGGTAATGAAAGATCACTCCTTCTATCTTATCCCATCTGTACAGTATCTCATTCTTATTGCAAAAGAATATTGTTAGGAATTTATATTCCTGTCTCTTTCTAATTATTTGCAATGGTAAATCCTTATAAATTTCCACTATTCTATCTTCCACAATCAATTTTTTCTCATAATTTCTTTGCAATATTTGCTCTCTCATCCTTGAGCTTGTAAAACATACCGTAATGTCTCTGTCCAATTTCCTTTCCTTTGCTATCTTTGAGCTAAGTCTAAATATCTTATCAATCTGTGCCTCCATCAAATCCTCCTCAATATCCACATATTTTGCCAGCATAGGTATAGTTTTGTCATATATTTGTTTGTCTTGTACTTTACTTTCCCTAATTTTAATTGCCCTTTCCCTATATCTGACCTCCTGCAGAAGATTACTCTGTTGTTCCCTTAATTGAGCCTTTTCCAATTCTTCTGGTTTTTTTCCAGACTTTCCGTTCTTTCTAATACTTCCTCCACCTCCACTTTCACTCCTGATATCTCTTTAGCTAAGTTGTCTATTTTACCCCCTAATCCATCTAGAGGAAAGGAGATTAAATGATGGTCAGAAAGTGGAAAGTCAGGTGCCAGGTAGTCAGAAATGGCGCAGTTTGCAGCAAGAACCAGGTCAAGACAGTGACCAAGAGAATGAGTTGAAGAGTTGGAGTGTGGTTGGAGGCCAAAAGAAGCCAGGAGAGAGTTAAAGAGAGATGTTGTAGGGTTATTGGAATCATCAACGTGGATATTGAAGTCACCTAGGATCAAAGTGGGGACTGAATCTGAAAGAAAGAATGTCAGCCATGATTCAAAGTCTGAGAGGAACTGGGTGGCAGAACCAGGAGGGCGATAGATAACTGCAACACGGAGCTGTAGAGGAGAAAAGAGTCTAATAGGATGAAACTCAAAAGAAGAGGAATGATAGCTGGTGGGGAAGATAGAACTTGAAACTGGCAGGAGTTAGATAGCAAGGTACCAACCCCTCCTCCTCGACCCTCAGGGCGGCTGGAGTGGGTGAAGGAGAGACCACCAAAAGAAAGGGCAGCGGAGGTTGTAGTATCATGGGCTGGGAGCCAGGTTTCTGTGAGAACGAGGAGGTTAAAGGATTTAGAGAGAAAAAGGTCATGAATTGCTGTTGCTTTAGGGGCAGCAGAGCGGCAGTTCCAGAGGGAACAGAGGAAGGGAAGCAGGGAGACAGGGAGAGGCCGAATGGGGATCAGGTTAGGCGAAATGTGGGGAGCCATGGGAAAGATAGGATTCACTGCCCAGTGATTAACGGGGGAAGGTGTGACACAACAGCAAGGATGACCCTAGCAAAAACAGCAAGGATGACCCTAGCAAAAGAATGGAGACAAAGGAAAGTTCTTGAAGTAGAGGAAGGCTGTTAGGACTATTTGATGCATTGGAAGCAGATAAACTCACAAGGATCTTACAGAAACAAAACAAAACTAAAATGTATAGATTGATAGAAGACTGGGATAAAGTGCTGGACTATATCAAAAAAGAAAAGAAGACTGAAGGGCATAAAACGGATAAAGAGAAAACAAAGACACAGCAAAGAACATACACTTTGGAAGTCTTTTAGTTTGTTTGTTGTGGAATCTGAGGTTGGATGTATGGTGAGTTTGGATGTAATTTAGTATGTTTTACAAGTTTTGTCGCTTGTGAATATTTGTATTTGTCAAGTCTTTTAATTGTATCAGTGTTATTGTTGTTGGTCCCATAGGTTTTTTTTTTTTTCCCTTTTACCAATAAAGTTAAAAAAAGTACAGAATCCTGAAATCTAGAAAGCATATCCAGGAGAAGGTATTTAGGCCACACTGCAAACAATAACCTCCAAACCCCACAAAACAGTGATACCTTTCTCCTGTTTGATGTTTAACGCTTTTTCCCAATGAAGAACCCAGTTGAGCTTCAAAAGCTTGTTTTATCTATTTTTTGCATTTTGGCTGGCCACTAAAGGTATCCCTGTTTTGTGGATTGTGGGTGTGATTGTGGTTTGCTGTATGGTCCAGGCAGCATGGCAACCTCTGCATATGATCCCTAGAGTAGGAATCCCTCTTCGTCTCATGGCTGTTTGGGGCTTTTCTCCCTCCCTCCCTCCCTCCCTCTCTGCCCCATAGAAGTCAAGGGTACTTACCTTTGCTAAGGTCTCTTCCAAGGGACTAGGATTCAAAGACATAGGTTCAATTTGCATTACAGAAATCATGCATTTCAACACTGCTTTAACTGCCATGGCTCAATTCTATGGAGATCTGGGATATGTAGTTTTGTGAGCTATGTCGCCTCTCTCAGGGAGCTCTAGTGTGAAAAGAGACTACAAATCCCAGAATCCCATAGCATTGAGAAATGGCAGTTAAAGCAATGTCAAACTGCATGAATTCCGCTGTGCAGATTCAACCATAAGCCATGTTATTCAGGAATATCAGTATCCTAAGGGATCTTGTAGCACCTTTGAGACTAACTGAGTGAAAAAAGTTGTAGTATATGCTTTTGTAGACTTGCGTCTGGAGTTTTGTGGAAGAGAGTTATGGCAACCCTAGTAGCCAGAACCTTCTTTTGTCCTCCTTTTTGTGAGAGGAGAGAGGGAGGCCGAATGGAGAGCTCCCTGGGAAAGAAGCTGTGTCTCTCCAGGATGAGAGGCCAGAGACCTAGGAGCAGGGCCTCTGCGGTTGGGGAGGAGTCGCTGTCTGAAGCATTGGACCTTCTGGGACCTTCCTTTTGTGCCCATGGAATACAACTGCTTGTTCCCACCAAGAACCCAAAATAGTCCTCTCCGAAATCCCTTTCTGGGAGCATTGGTGAACTGCCCTGGGCCCTACTATGTTGCAAGAAATAAAAATACACATTTGAAATAATGTAAAACAGCTCATGCTTAAATAATACATGCCTTAAAAGTGACACCAGATTCTTCCCATCCCACCCTGGGCTTCCCTTTCAGGTTAAAATGTGGTGGGCAAAGCAAGACCCACGGCTCCATGCATCAGGGACTTCTCTGTAAGCCACAGCGGTCAAAAATGTCTGGGGTCTTTTCGTGATCTTGGGATGTGAGGGGCATTTCCACTATGTTTTGTGGGACCCCTGGGTCAATATAACGCCATAAGATGAGGTGTCCTCCGCTCACTTCCCAGAAGCATGGCGAAAACGTCCCTCATGTTGATGTTGATGTTTCTAATTGTTGCTTGCTTATTTTAACCAATTCTATTTTATATTATTGCCTATTGTTTTATACATATTTTGTAGATTGGCAGGTTTTATTTTTATTGACTTGACCATTTGTATGTACAGCACTGTGTACATTTACAGCGCTATAGAAATAAATGATGATGATGATGATGATGATGATGATGATAATAATAATAATAGTATGTTGCACTCTCTCAGCCTCAGAGGATGGCCATGGGAAACCCACTCTGAAGAAACCTGCCAAGAAAACCCCTTCAGAGACTCCCATAAGGTCACCATAAGACCTGGAAACAACTGGAAGGCAGACCCCAAGAACAACATTGGGAAATAGGTGCAAGCCTTGCCTTGGGAAAGTGTAAAGACTGGGCTCCAGTCAATGGAGGTCTTCTTCAGGCAGAAAAGGGAGGTTTATGCAAATGCAGAGTGACATCACTGCTACGGAAGGCTCTCTTGACCAATCAGAGAGCAAGATGAAGGTCCTTCTGGAAGCTTCCGTGAGAAGGAGATATAAGGCCTGAGAGACCAAGAGACAGTTGGGGGAATTGTGTCGGTTGGAGATCGAGAGAGAGAGTTAAAGAGCGGATCTTGGAAGTTAGTCTCAGAATTGGACGCTTAGGTTTATTTATTACTTTAATAGCTTGTATGAATTGAATATTATATACTTACAAATATTGTACCTGCAAGACTCTTATTATCTTATATGACTTATATTTTAGTTATATTTTGTTATTTGTAATAAACATCTCCTTGGAGAATGTACTACTCAGGCAGACCCAGCCATTTTGTGTTCTGGCGGCCATTTTGTGCTGCTTGTGACTGTGGGGAATAATGTTCCGGAACCTTCTCTGAGGCCTCAGTTGAACAGAGGCTTCTTTTTCTCTCCTGAGGCTCCAGAGTCAGAAGGAGGCCAGGCTCCTTGGGCCAAAAGGGAGGAAGTCTGTCTCTTTGTGCCTCTGGCCCTCCATTTTGGGGCGAAGGAAGGAAGGAAGGAAGGAAGGAAGGAAGGAAGGGACCTGTGGGGGTCTGAGGAAGGGGAAACAGGGACTCAGGGCCAGTGGGGAGGCTGTCCATTGGGGGCTGGGAGAGAGAGGTGGGGAAAGAGACCCTCCCTTTTGGCCCTAGCTGGGGAGGGTCCTTCCGTCCTTGCCTCCCCCTTTGGGAAAGGAGATCCCCTCAGCCCCCTGGACTCACTCCTGCCACTCATTCCTAGAATGGCTGGGACTCAGAGGAGTTTCCTAGGCATTGTCCCCTTCTGCCCTCCATGGCCATTGGCACTGACCTTTTCCCATTGCCTTCCCTCCCTCAGTCCTTGGACCTCCTCCTCCTTCGCACTCAGAGCAACCCTTCTCTACGGCTGAGGAGACGGCCTCTGACCCAGGGAAGCTCCGGCCATAAAGGACTGAAGGAGAGCCCTTTCTGGGGCCGCAGGAATCAGGGTCTTTGTGTTGAAGGTAGGTGTTTATTCCTGGAGCTGAAAGAGGACCTTTCTTTAAATCTTTCAGTCCAGGATTGTGAGGAAGGGTTGCCGCTGAGAGACTGATCCCATGATTTGCTGGCTTAAATGTTAGAAAATGACACGTGTGTGACCACAAGACCAGCTGTGAGCTAAGTATTGTAAACAGTCAAATTCCAGTGGCAGTTAACAGTTGACACTTGCATTATGGAATGTTGATGCTGCCAGTCCTTCTGAGAGAGAGTGTCAATTAAGACAGTTGGTGTTAGAGTAACCGCCTCTCTGTTTTGTTGTTATTGTTGATTGGTTGACAAAGTAACTTATTTATTAAAGCCCTCGTGTAGGGTGAAAGCTTGAAGTGCTATTGTTCTTATTTCTCAAGCTGGGAGCTCAAGGCCGTTTGCAGTGGTGAAGAAATATTTTCCTTGAATAACTTTGCAGACATCTCTTCAGATTCCCTCTCCCTGGCGTCCTGTTGATGTGGTTCAACTTTTTCAGGTGGTCATGGTGGACAGAGCGCATCTTTCCACGCCCCAACAATAAAGCCCCAAATTCAGTCTCTGGCAGCATTGTCTTCCCAGAAGGTGGAAGTGAGATTTCCAGACCCCAGACACACAGTGCGCCAGTGAGTCCTTTGTGTGGGGATTTTGTGTGTACATGCTGTTTACTAGAGCTTTGTAAGTTTCTAGTTTCACTGGGTTTATAAAATGAATTTACATATCCCCAAAATGAGTATAGAAATAGAAAGAAATAGATTAAATGGACCGATCACAGCAGCAGAAATCATTGAAGTAATAAGAAAAAGTTTAAAAAAGGGAAAACACGAGGACTGATGGCTTCACCGTCAGTTATTATAAAGTATTTGAGGATCAATTGTTAACACCACTCAAATTAAAATTAAATGCCATCAAAGAAAACCATTATCCTGAAACATGGAAACAATATAATATAACTTTGCTGTTAAAAGAAGATAGAGATGCAACTGAGGTAAAGAGCTATAATTTCTTTATTAAATATGGATTATAAATTATTTTCTATGATTTTTGCCGATAGACTCAAAAAATTTCTTAAAGACTGGATTCAAAAGGACCAATTGGGATTTCTCCCTCACAGACAACTCAGTGATAACATACAAAGCATCTTAAATATAATTCAATATTTTGAAAGGCACAACAAAAAACAACTTGCACTTCTCTTTGTTGATTTAGAAAAGGCCTTCAATAACATAGGATGGGATATGTTATTTGCAACACTTGAAAAATCGAAATAGGAGCTTCTTTTTTAAGATGGATAAAGGCAATGTATAAAGATCAAAGAGCCAAACTAATTGTTAACTATAAAGTAACAGAGGAATTTAAGATTTCTAAAGGTAAATGGCAAGCTTTCCCACTTTCACCCTTTTTGTTCATTCTGATCCTTGAAGCACTGAATAATAGGATAAGATTAGAAAATAAGATCAATGGGATAAAAATTAAAAACAACTGAGTTTAAAATGAGCGTCTTCTCAGATGACATTTGTATTCCCTGGAGAACCCAGAAAAGAGCACAAGACAAATGATGGATGTAATAGTGGGTTTCAAATACGTTTCAGGACTAAAAGTAAACAGAGACAAAATAACATTAAAAACAAAAAATATGAGGAAAAGGAAGAACAAATGCAGGAAGAAATTAGTGGATTTAAAGTGAGAAAGAAAGTTACATATTTAGGAATAAATGTAACAAATAAAAACTCATATCCATTTTACATTAACTATGAGACACATGGAAGGAAATCAGAAAAGACCTAGAAAAATGGGGGAAATTACACTTATCGCTATTAGGAACAATATCACTGATCCAAATGAGTTTCCTTCGTGAAATACTATTTCTGTTTCAAGCGATACCCATCATCCAGAATGAAAGACCATTGAATCTATGGCAAAAGGAAATCTCAACATTTATTTGGAATAAAAAAAGAGCCAGGATAAAAACGAAAATACTTTGTGATGACAAAAGTAGAAGAGGACTTTATTATGCTGCTTGTTGTTTAGTTTGGACTAGAGAATGGTTTATGTCAGAGAATGAACAGTTGTCCGGAGGGTGAACATTTAAGATTTGAGTGGCATGGATTCATAATTTACGGTAAAGAGAAAGTTCATAAAGAAAGCATAAATAATTTCGTAAGAAAAGCTCTAATGAAGATCTGGGGGAAAACAAGTGAAGAATATGTCCAAAAATACGTTTATGGTGTTTGCCGCATGAGGCTCTTTTTGGGAGGAAAAGTATCCAGAAAACTAAATGGTTGAAATACAAGGATGTCCTGAAAGAATCGCAAGGAAAACTAGAGATCAAAACACAAGAAGAACATAGATTGTCACTGGTATCTTTATCATCAAATGAGGGAGAGGTTTAAAATAGATGTGAAATTAGGAGGAATACAAAATGAAACATGGGAATTGTGGAAGCCATGCTCCATGGTCATTCCATGCCTGATGAGAGTGTTGGGTGCCAGGCATTGGAGAAGCCTCCAGCTGTGTTTCTCTAGCCAGAAGCAAAGTGAAGGCATTCTCCTCTGAGGGCCACTGGGGAGGTCAGGAGGTTTCAGCAGATGATGTGCTCATTTCACATCTGGCTACAGGGACATAGCCAGGGTCCTCTCCAATTCCCCATCCCCTGACCCCCCTCCACTCTCACAAGGCATGGAGTGTCAGGACCATGGTCAACAGGTCTGAGGAAATGACATGCATGCGGCCACTAGGTGGAGCTGTTGTGGAAGTCATTGACAGCTCTAGTGGCAGTTAGATGTGTCAGCATTTAAACAGTGCATCACTGGAATGTTGATGCAACTGTCAACTGTCATTCTCAACTGTCACTGAGGAAGAGTCAGACAGTGTGTGCCTCAGAGTGGGTTGTTACTGGTGTGGATGGTGGAGGGTGTCGATGTATATAGTGTTGTACACAGTGGAACTTCTTATATGAATAAGAGCCTCATCTGAGAGAAGATTACATTGTCTTTCTGCTCATTGAGAAAGCGACAGGTGTTTCTTCAGCTCACAAGCTACTGACTGCAGTCAAGGTGGAGAATCTGTCACCATACGTTAACATGTTGCCTCACGTGCTGCATAACATAGCGACATGAAAAGCATTTTAACATGGAGTATCTGTTGTGTAGGGGAGTTGAAGTTAATCTATGCTAGGTCCAGGGGGCTTTGTTTGGTGAAGAGGGAGGAAGGAGATACCCACCTCTGCATTGGATCAAAGGAGGCATATGTCACCTGTGTATCTCACTAGCAGCATGCTGTTCTCTATGTCTTTGAGTGACGCAGGATTTCTTGACAAACCAAGCCTAACTCTAGTCTCTTTTCTCAGAAACTTCATCTTGGCCTCCTTGTACACAGCTAAGGGGCATATTTTGCTGGAAGAGACCCAAGTGCAGGGCCACCATGACCCCCCCTTCCCACCTAATGGCCAACACAGAGGCCAAGCGGAGGGAGTTGGGCTCCAAGAGAAAGAGGTGGTCCAAGAACAACTCTTTGGTGAGTCGCCATCCTGACTATTAGTTTTATTTGTGTCACTGCTGGGCCAGCTCATGAAAGCAAGTGGAGAACATCTTGTCCCAGTTTGGCAGAGAAAGTCCTGGTTAATCCTCTGTCACCCCACTTTTTCAGTGGCTTTCAAAAATGTCCCGGTTTCTCTCTCCTCCTCTCACTTTCCCCCTTATCCTCAGGTCTCTTGGGTTGCTGAAAAATGACTTCTAAGGGGTTTGCACCCCATCAACTCAAAAGGGGGGAGAGGAGAGGAGATAAGTAGCAAGGGTCTTCCTTTTTGGCTCAGGAGGTGGAGGCAAAAGCAAACTACTGTGCCCTTCCTAGTTTGTGTGATCTTCCTCATAAACAACTTTGGCCATCCTCACCACCTTCTGCTTCTGCTTGTCCACATGTGCCTTGCTTTTCCTGTCTGTGAAATGTTGGGGATATGGGGGACCATATCTGGATCTAAATTGGGGGTGGGCCCAGTGGCCCTGAAATCCAGAGTCCTCCCCAGAACTGTTTTTTAAAAATGAAATTTGCCTCTGAAATTTGGGAAGAAATGGCTTAATGCACCTTAATTCTTTTGTGGCTAAATGTACTATATGTGTTGGAATAGTCAGTATCCTAATCCATCCTCAGTATCCCAGCCATGGCCTAAATTATATTGTTTATTATATTGAAAGGATGCAAACCAAATTGATCTCAAAGGCAGTAGATTTTTTTCTTGTTGACAGAATTTAAAGTTTATTTCCTGGACAGAATTCTGAAGTGATGAAATGATATTTGGTTGCACCATGTGCTTTCCTCCCCTTTTGTTTAGTCACTCTCTGGATGAGGGCTATTTTCTATTTCAGGTGACCTTTGCAGATGTGGCAGTATATTTCTCCAAAGACGAATGGAATCTGTTGACGAAGAAACAGAAACTTTTGTACAATTATGTTATGATGGACAATTATGAGAATGTGGCTTCTGTAGGTAAGGAACCTGAATCCATTGCTCTTTCTATAAAGACTGAGGGCCTTTTCATACTATATTATCATGTCGCTATGGTTCCACTAGAATTATAGAGTCATAGAGTTGGAATAGACCACAAGGGCCACCCAGTTCAATCCCCTTCTGCCATGCAGGAACACACATTCAAATCACCCCCAAGAGATGACCATCCAGCCTCTTTTTAAAGCCCCCTAAAGAAGAGGACTCCGCCAAACTCTAAAGGAGTATATTCCACTGTCAAAGAGCTCTTACTGTCACAAAGTTCCTTTTAATGTTTAGGTAGAACCTCTTTCCCTGTGGCTTGCATCCGTTGTGGTGTCTCCTTTTCTCTGTAGCAGAAAAAAGCAAGCCTTCTCCTTGCGCAAAATGACACCCTTTCAAATACTTAAAAATGGATATCATAGCCACTCTTTATCTTCTTTTCTCCAGGCTAAACATAACCAGCTCTCTAAGCTACTCCTCATAGAACTTGATGGTTTCCAGACCCTTCACCACTTTGGTTGCCCTCGTTTGGACATGCTCCAATTTGTCAACATCCTTTTTGAATTGTGGGGCCCAGAAATGGACACAGTATTATTCCAAGGGAGGCCTGACCAAAGCAGAATAGAATGGCACTATTACTTCTCTTGATCTAGAAACTATTCTTGTATAGATGTAGTCAGGAATCACATGGGCCTTTGTAGCTGCCGCATCACACTGTTGGCCCATGTTCAACTTGTGGTCTACTAGGAGTCCTAGATCCCTGTCAAGCCTAGTTTAATTGTGATAGCAACATCCTGTAAAATATTTGAATGTGTAGTTCAGTGAGGCACTATTGCTCTCCAGTTTCTAAGGATTCTAAATACTCCATCCTAAACTGCCTATTCTAGGATTTTGTGGAAAGAAGTCATTGAGATTAATGCTTTTCACACCCAAATGGTACTCAGAACACCCATGAGCAAGTTTACTACCTTTTTTGGTGCCTCTTCCATCCTTTTAAAGCTCTGGAGAGTCTTCTTGGGGGAAAGACCTCTCTTGGACCTGCAGTGGCTCAGGGAGGGCCCAACAGTGGTAAAATGGCCTCCACTTCCCCAAAGGGATGCTGTGGGATGCTGAGGGGCAAAATATTATTTCATTCCGCCCCCCCCCCCCCCCCAGCAATACAATGTGGGGTTGCCACTGAGATCTCCTCCAAACCCCATCAGTAGTCCATGCCTGTCTTATAAATGTTTTAAGGCTGTTTTAAGGCTGCTCCCTGGTGCTTGACCCTCACCAAAATTGAA
Source organism: Sceloporus occidentalis (assembly GCA_023333645.1). Lineage (NCBI taxonomy): Eukaryota > Metazoa > Chordata > Lepidosauria > Squamata > Phrynosomatidae > Sceloporus > Sceloporus occidentalis. The sequence goes on from JALMGF010000202.1 coordinate 673,572, forward strand.
GTCCAGGTCCCAGCTCCTTTGCTCTGCCTTTGCCAATGAATTATTTGTATATTGATTATCCCGCCTTTCTCAACAAATGGGCAGCAAAGTGTCCCTTTTATGCATCACACTCTGTGGGTATATGTCGGTGATAAAGAGACGGACGGAAAGTGAAAAAGTGAAAGGCAGGGAAGAGATGCTGAAAATGAGATGCTGATGAGCAAGAAAGGTTAGAGAGCAGAGGGAGAAAGTGAAGGGGATCAGGCCTCTGGGAGCCAGGAGGGGAAGGCAGGAGCCAAGCCAGGATCGCCTAGCTCTGTGCGGAGAGGAAGGGACCCCTGGGAAGGGCCAGGAGAGGGGCCTTGGGGATTGGGAGGCAGTTCTGACAGATTTTCAGAACTGGTTTCAGTGAACCAATGAGAACCAGATCAGGTCCTTGTTTTCAGACATATTAAGTGGTTTTATTTAGCAATTATGAGTAATATTTAGGAAGGAAGGAAAGGAGGACACAATTAGAGAAAAAGCACTTTTATTTTCCATCCTGAGCTTGCTTAGCTGCATTTTTGGTTCCAGAGGCCCTTTGTTACCCAAAATGCTGGAGTCTGGGGAGGACACTTGCAAGTGCTATGCTTGGGGGGGGGGGGGTTGGTACTTAGCTCAAAGAAGAGACATAATTTTGTTCAGGCAACAGTGACCTCGGAGGTCAGCCCAACTATACCAGGCATGCAATCTCACATAACTCCAGAGGCATTTCAATTGGGTTTTTATGTTTTATTTAGGGAAAAAGCAAAATACACGCTTGCACGCGCGCGCGCACACACACACACACACACACACACAAGCATTCGTACATACACACAAGAGGTAGGTAACAAAGATGGGATTGGTGAATAATGTAAAGCTATATTAATGGTAATACATTTCCTAGAATGTTCTTGATTCCAATTGCTGAGGGTCCTGCAAGGGAACGGAAAGTGGGTTTGTTGAGTATATTGAGGAGCTTAGCCATGTAACTCAACAGAGTGTTTCTCTGCAATGGGAATGACGCCAAAGAACAGTAAATATCGGGGCGGACATTTATACTGAAATTGTTGCTTACGGACAGAGACTGAGGGTTCAAAATGGTTTAAATTGCTTTAGTATGTTTCCTGGGTGGGGAAAAAATTGTCTGAATCCAAATTAAATGCAATGGATGCTTGATGCAAATACCTCAGACAAAAGGGATTAGCACACTGGCTCTCAGGTCCTTCTTGGTTCTGAATTCCAGTCCTGTTCATAAGCCAATGTACAGTGCGATCTGGAAACAACACTTCCAGGTGCAGCTCAACAATAACATAGCAGAGTATGGAAACAGATATCCAGATATAGGTTTTGGCAATGCACTGATTACTGTCCACACTTAAAAGTATCTTACAAACACAGTTGATTTCACCCAAGTCCTTCGAGGTTCTCTATCCTGAGTTGCAAAATAATACAAATCTTTGCAAGCTCTCTGACTTCCATCAACTTCACCATCTCTTGTACACACAACTCCAATCCAGTACACAGCAATCCGCATGTGAGCTGTATACTGTATTGGTTGTGATTCATCTGCTGGTGCCAAACAGCATGAAGTGACCTCTGCAGTTAGATTGCATCATGCCTTGGGCTCTGACTCAGTACTCTATGGCAGTCTCACAGGAAATGATGCCACTTGTCAATCAAAATATTTTAAATCATGTTTAATGGAATATTTTTTCAACAGCCCTTTGACTATCTGCTTCGACTGATTCCCTTAAGGCAGTTCTACTACAATCTCTTCTTTGCTCCTGTCAGTAGGGATACAATTGTTCCATGGATTTCGGGACATCTGCAATAGTGTCATGCTCAGGTCACTCTCAGCAACTTTATTAATTTAATATCAAATAGGGAGGGTTCAACAAGGGCTAAAAATTGGGGTAACACCCTCCTCTCTTAATTCTGATATTCATTCTTGACTGTGATTGTCCTTCTTTACAGAAGAACTTGTGAGTCATGAGAGAGTCCACACAAGAAAGAAGTCACATAAATGCCAGCATTGTGGAAAAAATGTTGCTTGCAAGTCAGTCTTAGTCATACATCAAAGAGTCCACACAGGAGAGAAGCCATACAAATGCCAGCATTGTGCGAAATGTTTTTCTTCAAAGTCAGAGCTAGTGAGACATCAGAGAGTCCACACAGGAGAGAAGCCATACAAATGCCAGCATTGTGGGAAATGTTTCTCTCAGAAGTCAGACCTAGTGACACATCAGAGAGTCCACACAGGAGAGAAGCCACACAAATGCCAGCATTGTGGGAAATGTTTTTCATCAAAGTCAAACCTAGTGATACATCAGAGAATCCACCGAGGAGCGAAGCCATACAAATGCCAGCATTGTGGGAAATGTTTTTCTGAGAAGTCACACCTAGTGAGACATCAGAGAGTCCACACAGGAGAGAAGCCATACAAATGCCAGCATTGTAGGAAATGTTTTTCTTTGAAGGCAATCTTAGTGAGACATCAGAGAGTCCACACAGGAGAGAAGCCATACAAATGCCAGCATTGTGGGAAATGTTTTTCTTTGAAGGCAATCTTAGTGAGACATCAGAGAGTCCACACAGGAGAGAAGCCATACAAATGCCAGCATTGTGGAAAATGTTTTTCTTCAAAGTCACACCTAGTGAGACATCAGAGAGTCCACACAGGAGAGAAGCCACTCAAATCTCAGCAGTAAACTAACATTGTTTTTGTCAATAAGAAATACAAAAAGTATATTTTCAATCCAATGGTGAAAAGAAAAGGCCCTTCTGATTTTGTGTGTTACGTTTGTCTGTCTATATGTCTCTTTCTGTTTTAAAGTTATAGTTTGTTAAGTTTAATTGCTATTATTATAGATAATTGCTTCAGGTTATAAACTTGGCTGGGGATTATGGGTCATGGTATAGGTCAGCTAGATGAGGGGTGCTGGGATTTTTTACAACTGGCTAGAATAGTTATGGGAATGATAGCTTTTGGAAAGTGTGGGATGTTGTCTGAAGAAAGGTGTGGGCAGGTATTAACAGAAAGGGGTCTAGTTTCTGGGAATGGCAAAGGGGGCCTTGTTCCCTTTGGGGCATAGACTGTGCGACTGTGGAGGTGGGGGCTAGGATTGGAAGAGGGTGGGGTTTTAGGTGTTGGAGTTTCAATGTATTCTTTGTCTTGGGGAGGACAGTTTTGGTTTAAACACTGAATTTCTGATTATGTGTTCTCAATAAATTTATTTGTTGTTTCAATGTGTTGGACTCTTTGATGCACAGAAGTTCTGAATTTGCACAAAATACACTTTATTCTCTCATCATCTCCCTCCCTCCCTTCCTCCTCATTTGGGGGGAGATAAGGGATCGCAAGCCCCCCTCTTTGGTCTTCCAATGGGGGCACCCTCTTCATCTCTGGGAAGAGGGGAGGCTCCCAGTCAAAAGACTTGTGACAAATAAAAAGCATCAGATAGCATAGGCTTCAATAGCATTGGAAACAACAGCATTCTGGGGGGAAGTGGTTTTCCCTGGGGAAGGGGGCTCCATCTCTGGGGGAGAGAAGAGCCCAGATTTAGGCCAAAGCCAAGAGCTGGCAGAAGGAGGGAGCTCAAAGCCCTTTCTGGGGAGAGGGATACCCCCCTGGCAACTAGGCTTAGAGGCCCACAGGATCTGAATTAGCCCCCACACACACACACACACACATCCTTTCCTTACCCTTCACAACAACCTTGCAAAGATCCCAGTGATCCTCCTCTGGGAACATGCAGAAAGGACATGGAAGCCATTGTTAGTTCTTTGCCTGAAAGCCCCCTTCCTTGAAGGGATGGAGGTTAAAGGAAGGAAAGAAGGAAAGTGCCAAGGGAAGACATGGCATAAAGGGGGGTGCTGAAAGACAGGGGGCATTTGGATAGGAATCCCTCAGCAGCCATTTTGGGAAAGAGGGCTCTGCCTCTGGACAGAGAGACGGAGAATGTGCTCATTTGGGGAAATGTTAGGGTCCCTCTATTGGGCCACATTCTCCTCTGCCCTGGAGCCTTCTTTTGAAGCCCCATAGACAGGGAAGATCTAGACCATGCCCTCCCCAGGAAAGGAAGCCCCCTCCCTTTGCAGGCCCCATAGACGGAGGGAAGATAAGAAGATGATAAAGAGGGGAAACCCCCTGGAGTGGATGGATCTACAGCTAGATATTATTAAATATTTCAAGGGGAACTAGTGGATCCACTATATAAATGGTTTAATCCTATTAATGCAGAGGGGATTCCAGACTCATGGGAGCTAGCGAGTATCACTTTAATTCCTAAAGAAGGAAAGGACAGCTTGTTAATGACTAATTATAGACCAATAAGTTCGCTGAACTCTGATTAGAAGATATTCACACAAATACTTGCCAGCAGACTGAAGGGAATTTTGCATTCGACAATTGTGAAGGAGCAAAACGGACTTTTACTGGGCAGACAGATTAGGATCAATATCAGAACGATTATAAATTGTCTTGAATTTTACCAGGTCAATAATGAGAAAAAATGTGCCCTAATTGCTATTGACATGGAGAAAGCCTCCGACAGCGTGAAATGGGATTTTTTGATAGAAGTGGTAAAAAGTATGGAAATAGGAGACAATAAGGCAAATATATAATCGGCAAAGAGCTTAATTATCAACGAAGAAAGTTCCCAAGAATGTATGATCAATAAGGGCACAAGGCAAGGATGCCTGATATCACCGCTCTTATTCTTAGAAGTGATAGAAATCTTGATTTCCTCTGTTAAAGGTAATCCAAATATAAAAGGGATTAACAGGAAAGGAAATGAAACCAAGGTAAGAGCGTTTGCGGATGACGTGGTAACAGTTTTGGAGGACCCAAATCGGGGCAGAGAACCGCTGCTACAGGAGCTAAACAAATTGGGCAAATTCACAGGACTGAAAATCAATAAAGACAAGACAGTGTTGATAACTAAAAATATGACTGGAGAAGAGGTAGAGGAATGAAAGAGGAAACCGGGCTTCCAAGTAGGAAAGAAACTGAGGTGCTTAGGAATTTGGATTTCTAAAGACAATAATTATTTAGGGGTATGGAAAGACATAAGAGAAAATTTAAGGAGATGGAGCTGGTTAAATCTTTCACTACTACTACTAATAATAATAATTTGTTTTATTTATATACCGCTATTCCAAAGATCATAGCGGTGAACAGCAAGTAAGCTAATTAGCAAGTAAGCTAATTTGCCCCCAACAGTCTGGGTACTCATTTTAGCGACCTCGGAAGGATGCAAGCCTGAGTCGAGCTTGGGCCCTTTTGCTGGTCTTGAACTCGCAACCTTGTGGTTTTGAGTGTGGCTGCAGTACAGGCATTTAACCACTGCGCCACCAGGGCTCCAGTAGTCCAGGTGTGACTTCTGAGGAAAACACTTCCCACAATGCTGGCATTTGTATGGCTTCTCTCCTGTGTGGACTCTCTGATGCTTGACAAGGATTGACTTGTAAGCAAAATTTTTCCCACAATGCTGACATTTATGTGACTTCTTTCTTGTGTGGATTCTCTCATGACTGACAAGTGATTCTGTAAACAAGGAAAATGACAGACAAGACAATCTCAGTGTTAAGAGAAGATGTTACCCCAAGATTTAGCCCCACGTTCACCCCTCCCTATTTCAGATTAGATTAATAAAGTTGGTGTGAGTGACCTGAGCATGACCCTGTTCTGGATGCCCCCAAATCCATATAATGATTGTATCTTTACTCATAGGAGCTACCAAAGAAGAGTTTGAGGGAACTTTGATGAGGGAATCAGTGGAAGCAGATAGTCAAAGGACTGTTGAAATAATATTCCATTAAACATGTGAAAAAATACTTTGATTGACAGGTGGATTCATGTCCTGTGAGACTGCCATAGAGTCCTGAGTCAGAGCCCAAGGCATGATGCAAGATAACTGCAGAAGTCACTTCATGCTGTTTGGCTCCAGGCGATAACTCACAACCAGTATACAGCTCACATGCAGATTGGTGTGGATTGGATTGGAGTTGTGTGAGCAAGAGATGGTGAAGTTGATGAAAGTCAGAGTAGAGCTTGCAAATATTTGTATTATTTTGCAAATCAAGATAGAGAACTTCCAAGGATTTAAATGAAACCAATTGTGTTTCTGATTTATTTTTAAGTGAAAAGTGGTCAGTGCATTGCCAATATCTATGTCTGGATATTTGTTTCCATATTTTGCTATGTTATTCTTGAGCTGCATCTGGGAGTGTCACCCTCAGATTGCGCTGTATATTGGCTTTTGAACGCAATAGGAATTCAGAGCCAAGAAGGACCCAAGAGCCAATGTGCTAATCCTTTTTGTCTGAGATATTTCCACCAAGCACCCATTATATTCAATTTGGTTTCAAACCATTCTCTCCCCCAGGAATCTTTCTAAAATGATATAAACCTTTCTGAACACTTGGTTTCTGACCCCAAGAAACAATCACAGAATAAATATCTGCCCTGACTGGCTGTTCTTTGACATCAGTCCAATTACAGACAGACAGTCTGTCAGTTTACATTGCTAAACACCTCAATGCACTCACCAGCCCCACTTGCCATTAGAGTTACTGACTTCTCTCCCCTTTCTGGACCCTCAGCTATTGCAATCAAGATCCATCTAGGTAAAGTTTTACCATTAGCAAAGCCTCACACTGTTCACCCACCTTTGTTACTAGTTCTTGTGTGTGTGTGTGAACACCTATATCTGTATATGTGTGTATATTGCTTTTCCCCTAATAAAACATAAAAACCTATTTCACATGCCTTTGGAGTTCTGTGTGCTTCCAGGCCTGGTAGAGTTGAGCTGAATCCCAAGGTTACTTTTGCCCCAACCAAACTATATGTCTGCTTTCAGCTAAGTACCACATTCCCCTAAAAGCTTAGCTCTTGCGGGTGTCCTTCCCAGACTCCAGCATTTTGGGTAACAAAGGGCCTCTGGAATCAACCATGGAGCTAAGCTCAAGTTGGAAAAGAAATATTAGAGGAAAAGCAGGTTTGTGCCCCCCTTTCCTCCCTTCATAGATATTATTCATAATTGCTTAATGGAACCCCTAAATATGTCTACAAACAAGGATTTGAGCCAATTCTCAGAAGTTATCTCAAACCAGTTCTTAAAATCTGTCAGGTTCATGGCTGCCTCCCAATCCCCAAGGCCCTTCTCCTTTGGTGTCTCTCCACCAATAGCGCCTCACTAAACTACAAATTCAAATATTCTAAAGGATGCTGCTAACACAATTAAACTGAGCTTGAAAGGCATCTAGGACTCCAAGTAGATCACAAGTTGAACATGGGCCAACAGTGTGATGCGGCAGCTAAAAAGGCCAATGTGATTCTAGGCTGCATCAATACGAGTATAGTTTCTAGATCAAGGGAAGTAATAGTGCCACTCTATTCTGCTTTGGTCAGGCCTCACTTGGAATAATCCTGTGTCTGGTTCTGGGCTCCACAATTCAGTTGGAACATGCCCAGAGGAGGGCAACCAAAATGGTGAAGGATCTGGAAACCATCAAGCCCTATGAGAAGCACCTTAGAGAGCTGGGTATGTTTACCCTGGAGAAAAGAAAGTTAAGAGTGGATATGATATCCATGTTTAAATATTGGAAACGGTCATCATATTGAGGATGGAGCAACCTTGCTATCTGCTACTACAGAAAAAGGAGACACCACAGTGGATGCAAGCCACATAGAAAGAGGTTCCACCTAAACATTAGGAGGAAACTTGGGACAGTAAGATCTCTTCCACAGTGGAATATACTCCCTTAGAGTTTGGTGGAGTCCTCTTCTTTGGAGGTCTTTAAACAGAGGTGGATGGTGCTTGGAATGTGTATTCCTGCATGGCAGAAGTGGGTTGAACTGGAAGGCCCTTGTGGTCTATACCACTCTATGATTCTATAATGCTAGTGGATTCCGGTTCCTTACCCACAGAGGCCACGTTCTCATAACAGCCTCTCCTAGTTTGCCTCTCCTTCCTCAGAAAGAACCTTGCAATCTTGATCATATTCTGAGGTTATTTGGTCCCAGCCTCCCTTTGATTCTCTTGGATCCCTCTCCAAAACCTCAGGGCCCCACAGAGACTCCCAAGAGAGGAGAGGAGGCCTGGCAGCCGGAGAAGAGGGATGGAGGAGGGGGGCTTCCTTGCTTCCAGCTCCCAAAGCTGCCTCCATACAGAAGACCCTCCAGACCCCCATCCTTGCCTCCAAAATGGGGGCTCTTCTCCCTCAGCCATCCTTCTCACAGAGGAACCAAATTTGGGGCACTCACCTTCCCTTTCCTGCCAAGGAAACCCAGAAGGAGCCCTTCTTCTTCCTAAGCAGCCAACGGTCAAAGCCACTAGCCTTCTAGAACCCTATTCAGGCTTCAAGCCAACCACCAGCCTTTCCCAGAATTCCACACTCTCCCTCCTCCCAGCGGAGGAGACCGGGAGACGGAGCAATGGGTGCAAACGCCAGGGAAAGAGAGTTTGTTCTCTTAAACTTGTAATTCCAGTTGTGTCCCTTTATGAGGGAGAATGAGATATTATTATTATTATTATTATTATTATCAACAACAACAACAATTATGGTAATTAGCTTTTTGTTCCCAAAACCACAGAACCTTGTGAAATCTCAAAGACTGTGTTTATCACACAGAGGCTTTTGCAGCTCTTTGCAGCTCAGATCTGAAGCCACTGCGGGTCCAATGATGCAAATTCAGGCGACAACGTTTTGTGTTATCACAGGCGATTCCTTTCTTCTTCTTTTTAAACAAAGTTTATTGAGTTTAAAATAAAACATACATACATACATCTTTCTAAAAACAACCGACAGTTACATTGACAAGGTATAAGATGTACCAATATTTGTATGTAGGCTTTTATCCTCAGAGGTTCAACAGTCAGTTCTTTGGCTTCTCCCATCTCGTACCTTCTTCAGATCAGCTCCCCGCTCCTTTTATCTTTCTTATCTCACTCATCCAACTAATCACACTTTCCGTGTCTCTTCCTCCTCGTTCATCCATACTCTAACCTCCTTGACTTACTTACTCTTCTCTCTTCTCTTTACGAATCTGCCTCTGAATCTCCATCTTCTACACACCTTGCTAATCTATCAACTACTTCTTCTAACGTTCTCATCTTCCGCACTAAAAGGCTTCTGCCACCATTGATTTATAAAGCTTAGTCCTCTCTTGCAATCCACTTCTCTTCTGTCGGTTGAGTTGTCCATTTGAAGTATAAGTTCTAGAAGATGGTCTGTTTACTGATATGAAATGATACAAATGGATAAACTCTCCTTTAGGATTTAAGAAGGCTCCTGGGAGACTGTTCCTAAGGACTGGTGCAAAGCCTTAGACCACATTAAGAAGAAATGGAGTGATATAATTATATGCTATTATCAGCTAGATCTTGAGATACTATGTTAGAGGTTAAAGAGATGATTACTTTTCTCTCTCTGAAACCATGCTGGAAGAAATCTATTGGGTTACTTTGTTGTTGGAACGGTTTACCCTTTACTATAATTCTGAATTTGGTGAAAATAGTTATCCTTCAAGACTGGGCAGCTCTTTCGATCTCCATTCCTTTGCATACAGGATCCTGGCGATAGAAACCATATACATTAAGGTTTTCTCATGTTTCTTATCCAGATTACCTTCAAACTTTCCTAATAACAAAGCTTCAGGGGTTAATGGAAGTAGGAACCTATAGCTTTGTTACATTTCCAGCATATATTATTTGTATTTTTATGTATTTTAGCCAATTTTGCTGGTGCTCGATGTCATCTGAAATACATCTTGTACCAATGTTCCCTAAGGTTTTGGGCCGCTGTCAATTTAATGCTTTGATTCCATGCTTTTCCCCATTGATTTAAATTGATAGTGTGACCACAGTCTTTGGCCCGTTTTATCATTGATTCCTTGATTATTTCTTGCTCTGAGTTCCAGCTTAGCAACACCTTTTATATTTTACCCATCAGACCTTTTTGATAGCCTTTGATCAATAAAAGCTTTTCTAGCTCTGAACTATCATCTTTTTTCTCCCATGATTTTAGGTCTTGCTGCGTTTTGGAGTAAATTTGTTGATATTCAAACCAATTCAGATTAAAACCATGTAAGTTTAAATCTTTTTGTGTTTTAATTTCTATTTCTTCACCCTTAAACTTTAAGAGATCGTCATAAATAATCCAATTCCCTTCTCTCTCCATTTTCATTCTGTAAATGGCTTCTAAGGCGAGGCCCATTTTGGGAATCCCATAACTATCCGACCTTTATACTTGTTCCAAATCCTAAACAACGCATGTCTAATACAATGGTTGTTAATCGAGGGATCTGCTTTTTCTTTGTCATATAAGAGAAAAGCATGCCTTCCAAATTTAAGGCCTTCTCCTTCCAATTCTCATGGTTATTTATCCTGCAAATTAATCCAGTTTTTAATTAGCCTCATCATATAATTTTTTAAAAAATATTCTTTATTAAATTTTTATAAAACAACGTAACAAAGTAAATGATTTATAACCATGCTGATTGCCTCCATTGTACCACTGCCAGTTACAATGTTTACAGATTTATACATTTAAGCGATTATGCAATACTACAGTTTGGAGGAGAAAAGCAAGAAAAGAAACAAGAGAGGTATAAGGCAAACCATGAACCCTCTCTGTTCTCTCTCTATAAGGTTGTAACCCAATGACTTCCTTGTGTCGATTCCTACCTTGCTTCTGAAATAGGTAAAAATAAGGTCTCTTTATAGACCTAATAATCAAAGATGTTATTCCTTATACAGTACTCAATCTTCAACCATTAAAGAAAAGAAAAACGATGCGTATTGTAGTAATCACCTTGAGATAATTTCTCTTAACACTACATTGTTACTAAATGTAAATTTCTACCATTTTCACAGTAACAATGTATCTGAATACTTTGTGTCAAGGAGAGAAAATACTTAAATCACTCTTATTTTAAACCCTTGCATCAGAAAAAACTTCATGTAATAATTGTCCACCGTATCTTTCTTTTATCCCTATTTGGGGAAGCCAAAAAATAAAAAACAAAGTAAAGAAATTCCCCCAAAGAGGATAGTAAATGGCATGTCCGTATATCTATCATGTTTCCAGGATCGTCTTGTTACACTTCCTCGGGTCTATAACTTAACTGTTGATTAAAGAAGAAAAAGAATACATAGCATGAGATATAGTAAATTACAACAAAAGAAAAATACCTTGGTCCCAATCAATTATATAAAACCTCATTGCTTTTAGTTTCCTCTCTTAAATGCTAATCAATGCCACATTTATGTCCCATTCCTTATTAATGTGCTGTAAAACTTTTTCCCATTGCTCCTTTCTTTTCTTCCCGTCCCTATTTTGCACCTCACAGGAAATTCTATCCATTTCTCTAAATTCGAGCACTTTAAGCATCCAACTTTCCCATGATGGGATCTCTTTAGATTTCCACAATTTTGCTATTATTATTCTGGCTGCCGTAATGAGATATAGTACTAATCTCCAATATTTTGTCTCCATCGTCTTTAACGAAGTGGTTATATTCAATAGATATAACTTGGGGTCCAATGCAAATTTATATTGTAAGATGCTTTGTAAAGACTCGTGCACCACTTTCCAAAATATTTTAATCATGCTACAACCCCACCACATATGATACAACGTTCCTTTTTTAGTATTGCATCTCCAACACAGACCTTCGCTAGTTTTAAACATCCTCTTAAGTCTCCATGGGGTGACATACCATCTGTTAACTATCTTAAAGTGATTCTCTTTGAGGCTTTGAGCCACAGTAAACTTATCTGTTCTCTCCCATGCTCTTTGCCATTCTTCGTATTCTATTGTCGTTCGCAAATCTTTTGACCATTTTATCATGTAATCCTTAACGGTGATATGTTCCGTTACTCTTTTCAAAATTAAATGATAAAATTTACTGATTTTGTTTTTATCTGGTTGCCAAAAGATTTTGTCTAGTTCGTTAAATTCGGTCTCAATCCCTATACTTTTTAAATCACTTTTAAATCTCTGGTTTAACTGAATATAATTAAACCATGTCAATTCAAATCCCTCCTCTTTAAGTTTGTCCAAACCCTTCGGGGCTATACCTCCCTGAGTACCTGTTGTCATAAAATTACTATATGTTATCCATCTATCTTGCCTATGCCACCTACCAAAGAAAGCCTCCTGTGGCGAGGTCCAGACCGGCAAGTGAAAGTAAAATAATTTAGAGGCCTTGTTCCACACTCCTAGGAGTGCCTTTCGAATGGGGTGATTGGTGAAATCCCTGTTCTGATTCAATTTCCCATAACAAATAAAGGCATGCCATCCAAATCTGAGTTGTTCTCTTTCTAGTTCCAGTGTCTCCTTATTATCTAGTCTAACCCAATTTTGGATTCATAATAGGGAGCAAGCCCAATAGTAGATTTTCAAGTCTGGTAAACTGTATCCTCCTCTTGATTTTACATCGTTCAGGACCAACCAATCTACCCTGGGTTTTTGTCCCTTCCATAAAAATTTTTTCAATTCATTATCCCATTCCTTAAATAATTTCTCGTTCAATGTAATAGGAAGATTTTGGAACAAAAACATTATTTTTGGTAGGATAGACATTTTTATAGATGCCATTCTGCCAAACAAAGACAAACTAAGTTTGTTCCACCTACATAAATCCTCTCTTATTTCTTTCCACGTCTTCAGGTAATTATTATCGTATAATTGTAAATTATCCTTTGAAAGCCAGATCCCCAGATATCTAATCTTCTTTGCCTCTTTAAATCCTGACTTTTTGGTGATAATCTCTAGATCTGTTAATGGTAAATTCTTTGTTAACATAACTGTCTTTTCCTTATTAATATTCAACCCCAAATATGTTCCAAATAACTTTAGTTCTTTACAGATTATATCAATGCTTAATTGAGGATCCTCCACTAACAAAGCCACATCGTCCGCAAATACTTTCATTTTGATTTCCTTCTTGCCTTTCTTACAGCCCTTAATTAAGTTATTTTTATTAATTGCAAAGATTAATATTTCCATTGCTAATAAAAAGAGCAGAGGGGAGAGGGGGCATCCCTGCCTCACTCCTCTTTCTACCTGAAACTCTGAAGATCTTCTTGTTAAGGAAAAAGCAACATGGGACATACAGTGATTGAAATAAAACATGTATGTGAGAGTCAGGGTGACTCAGCAGAAGCAAATTAAGAGCCACACAGGTGTAGAAGGTAATGGAATTAACAAGTCCTAAATGCCAAGGACAGAAATGCAAAGTGGATAATTGAACACACCTGAGAATTGTTAAGTGGTCAAGGCTGAGATGATGAAATCATTAATTGTGGGTTGAACCAAGAGAGCCAATGAGAGTGGATGTACACGCCCACTGGGTGGAAACAGACAACAGTGGGTGGTATTTTGCAATGACTATAATAATGGCTATGAATCCCAATGTATTTTGTGGGTAGTAGTGGATAGTAGTGAGGAGTTGTATTGGATAGTTTTGGAGCTGTATATAGTAGAATAAAGTAGATCTTTTATATAAGACTACTGAGTTGTCTGGTGTCTTGGGTGAAGACACAAGAGCCAGCTGGATCCTGAAGAAGTGGGAAGACTTCTGTGGAAGCAAGAGTGAGAAGGCTTGGAGAGTTTGTCAGGGTCTTCAGCCTATTCTCTGTAACTCTGCTGCTTTTGAGCAAAGCTTTATCCACTGGCCAAAACTGGTCAGCGTCGGTGCGCAACAAGGTGGTGAGTTCGAGCCAGAGGTGAAGAGCTACAACTCCCATCATCCCTGACACTTCTCCCATTTACCGTTACTCTAGCCGACTGTCTAGAATAAATCTGTTGCACCAGTTTGGAAAAGCTCTTACCCAAATCCATTACTCTCATAATTTCAAACAAAAAATCCCATCTCAAATGGTCGAAAGCTTTTTCCATGTCGAGAGCTATAAGAGCAAATTTTTTATTATTGTTAACATGATAAAACTCCAAGCTATTCAGAATTGGTCTAATGTTATCACGTATTTGCCTTCCTGGCAGAAATCCATTCTGGTCTGATCCTATAAACTGAGATAAGATTTTCTTAAGCCTCGTTGCCAGAATAGAGGTAAAGATCTTATAATCTACATTAAGCAAGCTAATTGGACGATAGCTCGCTGTCAATCTGGAATCCTTCCCTTCTTTCGGAATCAAGGTAATGACTGCTTTCTCCCATGATATGGGAATCCCTTCTTTTTCTATGGAACCAAAAAGCTTCTCAAGAGGAGCTAATAGTTCGGGTTGGAATTTTTTGTAAAATAAAGGTGAGAATCCATCTTCCCCAGGTGATTTCCCTTCCTTCAAAGCAGATATAGCCGAAATAATTTCTTGTTTAGTTACTTTTTTATTCAAAATTTATCTTTGTTCCAAGTTCAACTTATGGTTGATTTTGTCTTCTATATACTTCTTTATAAGATTATCTCCCTCGCCACTCTGAATTTTCCCCCTGAATAACTTCTTGTAATAGTTCCTGAATTCTCTAAGAATTTCTTCCTGGGTTGTTAAAATATTATTTCCTTTTTTAATTTCTATAACAGACCCTATTTCTCTCTCTCTTTTCAATTTCTTAGCAAGCCACTTCCCCACCTTATTCCCATTCTCAAAAATATTTTGCTTAGTTCTTTTTAAATCTCTTGCTATTTCTGAATTAATTTTACTTTGATACTGATTGTGTAATATTTTTAATTCATTTGTTAATTTTTTATTTCCTGGATATTCCTGTTTCTGCTGTTCCTTTTCTTTAATGGCTGCTAATAGCTTACTTTCCCCCTCAGCTTTTTCCTTTTTAATTTCAGCTGCTCTTTTTATCAGTATCCCTCTAAAGACAGCCTTCCCAGCATCCCAAATCGTTTTCATTTTTAATTCTGGTGAATCGTTTATATGGAAATAAGATTCAATCTCCTCCCTCATTTTTCTTATGAAAAGCTCATCCTCCAATATTTCATTTTGCAGTCGCCATGTGAACTCCTTACTTTCCTTTTCCTGTAGTATCATGTCTATTAAGTTGTGATCTGAAAAAGTTTTACAATCTACTTCAACGTTTTTTGTTCTAAGAGCCAACTTTCTAGAAATTAAGAATAGATCAATCCTTGACCAGGATTTATGGGCTCCCGAATAGTATGTGTAACCCACTTTATCCCCATTTTTTAGGGGCCATACATCAACTAGATTATGCTCTTTAATTATATCCCGGCACGTATTTGGGAGAGAACCCTGATTAATTTTTATTTTCTTTAACGACTTTCTATCTTTCTTGGGGTTCAATACCCCGTTAAAATCCCCCGCCAGAATAAGGTTATTGCTACCATAGCTCATTGATTTATTATTTAAATTTTGGAAGAAATCTTTTTTATTATCTAGGGGTCCATAGATGTTAACCACTTTTAATATTGCTAGCCCTGTGTTTATTTCCATAATCTGAAATCTTGCTTCCTTGTCCGTTTCTATCACCTTTGTTTGAAACCTCTTATTAACATATGTCACCAATCCCCCCTTTTTTTTATTTATTGTCGCAGCAAAACAGTTGCCCAATCTAGGGTTTCTTAAATATTTTTGTTCCCTCGTTTGAATTTTTGTTTCTTGTAAAAAGATTATGTCATATTTTCTTTTTTCCAAAAAGTGAAAAATTTGCTTCCTCTTCCTCTCCTTATTTAAGCCGCCCACGTTCCATGAAGCTATCTTAACCATGTTGATATTATTGTGTCTAGTTAAATCCCCTGATATCGCAAGTATATTCTAAACCTAAACAATATTTATCTAACAGTTACAAGGAGCAAATACTGGAAGAATATAGATATTAAACAGCTCACAATGCTTTTGATATTTTACCCAGAAGCCAGGAGACAATTAACTGTCTAAATTTGTTAGATTTTCCAATGCTCCCTCCGGATTCTCTTTTGGTGGATTTAAATTGTCAAATGAATGTTCCCTTTCTAAATCACTATGCAAATCCTTTTCACTGATTTCTCCTTCTTCGCACGACAAGTCCTGATCTGAGTCGTATTCTTGCCGCTCTTGCAATAATAGATTTTTTTGAAATTCCTTTGCTTTTTCCAGCGAGTTTATTCTTATTCTTTTCTTGTTGAACCAACATGTTATACCCTCTGGATTCGACCATCTGTAATTAATATTCCGCTTCTGAAGTAGGGCAGTGAGGGGTCTATACTGCTGCCTCTGTTTAATGGTTTGTATTGGGAGATCCTTAAATATACTAATTTGGGAACCTTGTATTACCAGATTCTCTTTATAATTTCTTTGGATACATTTCTCTTTTAGTCTCGTGGAGGTAAAACAAAAGACAATGTCTCTAGGTAAGCCTTTTTCCTTGGCAATTTTAGAGGTCACTCTAAAGATTTTATCGATTTGTGACTCTAGCATATCAGGTGAAACATCCAAAAATTTAGCCAACGGGGGTAGTAGCCTCTCCTCTAAATTCTCATTTTCAATTTCCACCAGTCCCCTGATCTTAATGGCTTTATCTCTATGCCTTTTTTCTTGTACTTGCATTAGAACATCTTCGTGAATTTGTTGCTTTTCTAATTTCATAAATTTCTTTTCTAGTTCCACTGTTTTTTTTATTGTGGATTTAACCTCCTTTTTAATCTCTGAAATATCCTTGTTAATCGAATCAATTTTGCGGGATAAAGTCTCTGTTTGTATAATCATGTCTTCTCTTATCTCCTCTCGTAAGGCTTTCTGTTCTTCCCTTATTTCCAACTTGAAATTTTTTTTAAATTCTCGCGATTCCTGTAATATTATTGAGGATATATCTGGTTGCTTACTTCCCCATTCCATGGAATTACTCTTGGGTTTGAGTATCCTCCCCCGCTCATGATTTCTTTTATGTTCTTAGCTCCTCTTGTTTCCATCTACTACAGTCCTGATAACAGTCTTTCTTTGTGTTCACCGAAAAAGGAATGGGACTGTCCGCCAAGTCAAAGTGGAAAGCCTGATGTCGCCCAACCTTCGTCTCCGAAAGCCTCTTGTATGGTCTCAGATACCAAAGCAAATCCAAAAGAAGGGTAGGGGAGGGATTCCCTCCTCCCTTCCCCTTAAAGTTATATTTCCCTTGTCGAGATTCAGTGAACTCTGTTACAGCTGTGTTCTTTCACAGCTGTCAGTCCTCAATAGACCATTTAGTCAATTAACGAAGGCAAAAAGACGTTTTCTTTTTGTTTCAAACCAAGGATAAACCGGGATCTTTCAATTAGAGTTCACAAAGTTTATATATCCCATGTCCTTTTCTTTCATTCTCCCTTCATCAATTGTTGCACAAAATCAAAAGAATATTTCTGCCTTATCGCCCAAATACTGAATGAAAGAACGGTTAACGAAGGTCTTGAGTTCCTTTTCAAAACTTAGGTAGGAATCTGCAAGATGTTTTCCTTCTTGGAATAGAAGAAAGTTGTAGACTTATCCCGTCGGGTCCTCCCGGGATAATTGTGATATTAATAAAAGGTTGCCCCGAGGCTGTTGTCCAGTGACTTACTAATCCTCAACGTCGACAGTCTTGCGGCTTTCGCGGAACCCTGGCGCCTGTTGTCTTCGCAGGCAGGTGGGATTCTCGAGCCCCCAGCAGACCCTCGCCTCAAAACTCCCACGTTTCGAGTACCCTTCTGGCCTCCCCAATTGTCGGGGGACCTTTGAACGGGTCACGTTGAGGTAGAAAGGGAGCAGAGCCGAAGCTTCTTGCTTCCACTCACCTCGGCTTCGCAACCGGAAGCCGCTTTGCCTGGTTTTGTAGGGAAGAAAGCCTTGTAGGACAAAGGTATTATTCATAGATATTAGGAAATGACCTGGGCACATCCTGGGATTTTACATTTGGACACTTAGCCTTCTCTTCCAGAGAGCTCTCATGCCACAACTTACTACAAATCCCAGAATTCCACAGGATGGAGCCAGGAGATTTAATCCGGTTTCAATCAGGATTATTTCTGCAGTGCAGATGCAGTTTAAATTGGTTGTGAAAGGACAGAAGCACCCAAGTCGAATTTTTATCCTGTTAAAAATATAAAGTGTTTTAAAATATAAGCAGTTTGTTTTTCTGTCTAATCGTTATTTTTGTTGTTCTTGTTTGTATCTATGTTTGTTTGTTTCGTTCTTGGTAATCTGAGTTATTCTGGTCTGTCTCCTTCCTTCTTGCCTCAAAATCTCTTAATAAGGAAACTGGGGAGACTTTTAAAACTCCCAAAGGAGCCACTTTTGGCCTTTTTTGGGGGACAAGACTCCTCTTAGGAGCCAAAGCCCAAAGTTTGTTAAGAATAAGAATAAGGCTTGTATTAAAACTATCCTCCCCATTTCTGATCCCTTTTAAAACCCATCTTCCCCAGAAGGAGCAGAGCTATATAAGAAAACTCTCTCTGAAAAGAGACACAAAAGACACACAAAGAGACAGACTTCCTCCCTTTTGGCCCAAGGAGCCTGGCCTCCTTCTGACTCTGGAGCCTCAGGAGAGAAAGAGAGGCCTCTGTTCAACTGAGGCCTCAGAGAAGGTTCCGGAACATTATTCCCAACAGTCACAAGCAACACAAAATGGCCAGGGAAGATGGGAGGGACTGGAATTCCAGCCAGTCAGCGCAAGGGATGATGAGAGGGACTGGGATTCCATCCAATCAGGGCCAGGAATGGTGGGAGGGACTGGGATTCCATCCAATCAGGGCCAGGGATGGTGGGAGGGAGGGGATTCCAGCCAATGGCAGCCCTCAGAGTGTCCTCTGAGCCAATCATGTGTAAAATACATATCATAAAACATCACAAAGTATAAATTTCCAATTACAGTAATCACAGGGCAGTTATGCTCTTATGACCGGAAGTAAACATATACACAGTTATGATTATATATACATGCTGATGTTGACCAGAACCTGTGGGGTGTATACATGCACATATTTCTCCATGCATTTGATTATGTTTAAATTGTACACAAGTAGAAGAGTATATATATAAATGTGTTTTATATATATATGATATGTGTACATGTGCTTTCATCTCTGTCTCTGTCTCTGTCTCTGTCTCTCTCTCTCTCTCTGTGTGTATATATATATACATATATTTAAATACATGTACACATTCAGACAGATATCTATGGGTATCTATAGATGTATCTATGGGTGTTGTATGCAAGATCTATAGTCTTGAAACGTTCCATATGTGTGTGTGTGTGTGTCACCTCTTATCACCTCTTTTGTTTAGAGTTGCCTTCAAAGTGTTATTAAATAATATTGGAAGCAATGTGGACATTAAGGGAGTGAAGATTAAGAATTATGTTTATAAAGCTAGAGCATTTGTCGACTATCTCATTTGCTTCTTAGATCACCCACTTAATAGCATTTCAGCTCTCAGTTATACTCTGGAGGCATTTGCTGAAATATCGAGGTTAACGGTGAATCAAAACAAAACTGTGTTTATTACGAAGAATTTAAACAAAGAAGAACAACTGGAGTTAAGTAATGTATCGGGGTATAGAGTCGTTAATAAAGCTAAATATCTGGGAATATACTTAACGACCAAGAACATTGACTTGTTCCACAACAACTATGGAAGACTATAGAATGAAGTAACAAAGGATATGTCTGCATGGTCCAAATTGCATCTCTCATTCTATGGGAGAATAGCAACATTAAAAATGAATATCCTTCCCCGTTTTCTGTACTTATTTCAGAACATACCAATTGTAGCCGAAGACAAACACTTTGCAATTTGGCAAAAAGAGTTCTCTGGATTTCTTTGGGAAGGTAATGAGCCAAATTTAGATTGTAAGCCGGAGGGCAGGGAACCGTCTATTATCCCCTCTGTTGTAAACCGCTCAGATTCCCAGTGATTGGGCGGTATGTAAATAAATCCTATTATTATTATTATTATTATTACTAGGGTGAGATGGGAAATTTCGACAGACGAATATGACGAGGGGTTGTGCTTTACCAAACTTTAAGCTATATTATTATGCATCTTGTCTGTGTTGGCTAGAGAACTGGATTAATCTAAGCAATGATAGACTGTTATCTTTAGGATGCTGTGACTTGAGGTTTGGGATTCATGCCTATTTGTGGTATGAAAAGGTCAAAGAACATAAAGACTTTAAACATCGTTTTCTTAGAAATGCTCTGCTTTATGTCTGGAAGAAGGTTAAAGACCTTTTCTATAGTAATCTTCCACAATGGGTATCGCCCCAAGAAGCCTTTTATAAAAGAACTAAAGACTTCAAGAATAGATGGATAATATATAAAGATTTGATTCAGTGGAAACCCAGTAATATTGTGTCATTGGAACCGAGAGAAATACTTGTTTCTGAAGGTAAGGATATTGATTGGTATTTCTATTTTCAGGTAGCTGAAAGGTTTAGGTCTGACCAAAAATTGATGGATATTTCTTACGAAGAGAACAGCTTGGACAAAATTTTTGTGGATAAAGAGAGTAAACATCTTTCAAAATATTATAAGATCTTGAAAGAGAGAGATTTGGAGGATGAAATTGTTAAACTTTCCATGGTAAAATGGTCACAGGATTTGCAGAAAGCCATCGACAAGATCCCTGGGAAACACCTTGGAAAGAGACAAGGAAATTTACCTTGTGTCAAAATTACAAGGAGAACTATGCCAAAATGTTACATAGATGGTCTATGACCCCTCTCAAAATTAACAAAATGTATAATACTGCTAACATTAAACGTTGGAAATGTGGGAAACAGGATGGCACTTTCTTCCACCTTTGGTGGAAATGTGACAAAGCCAAGGGATTTTGGAGCAACATTCATAATTTAATGACAAATATACTCCACACAGATATTCCTTTAGATCCCCGTATTTTTCTGTTAAACATGACATGTATATTGGAGGATGTCTAGGCTAAGAAATTGCCACGTCTAATTCTCTACATGGAAACGCTGGCTAGGATTCTCTGTGCTCAATATTGGAAAAACAATGTGGTACCAACTGAAGAGGAATGGTTTATTAAGTTGTGGGAAGCTAAGAAATTGGGTATTTTGACAGAAAGACTGAGGAATAAAGACATAAATGTTGTAGTTAAGGACTGGAAATACTTAGATAGATACTGTGGACTTAAGGTTTTATAACCTCTGCTGCTTAACTTTGTCTAATTTGCCTAACTCTCCTTGTTTTAACTTTTTTGCATAACATAAATATATTTGTGATATTCATATGTTTTCATAGAAGCTGATGATTTAATACCAATTTGGAGGAATATAAATGGTGTTATAAAAGTAGGGTACCATGTGTTATGTTGGAAGTGTATGAAACTAATGTGGATTATCATATAATCATTTATGTATTGTGTTGTTGTTGTTGTTGTTTTGTCTTGTATGTTTTGTATTATGTCTTCTTTATATGTTTTCTTAATAAAATAAATTTAAAAAAAACCAGGACAGAGTGGGAGAGAGTTTTGAATTATGACATGTAATTTAAAAACAAACATGCAAATCTCTCCCCATCTCCTTCCTGAGATCCCAAAATGAGATTTTAATAGCTTTACTATCTACTAGTTTAGAACACTTCAGTCAAGTCTAAAGAATAGAGAAGCTGATGATGGCCCAAAGATTTCTGGTCCAAAGCTTTTCTCCATCACTTGTTTTTAGCCAAAGGAAATGGTGATCACCGGACATGACTTCGGGGCAGATTTTGTATAGTTAGTTCATAGTTGCTCTTCCAGTTCCTAGGAGTTTATCACACGGGAGGCAACCGGCCAAATCCTGTGCAGAAATGGGATTTAAATCCACAAAAGCGGGAATGTTTTCGGACACGCTGAGCCTTAATCCAAAATCAACATACACAGAAATTGGACAAATCCTGCAATTGCATGCAGCTGAGTATGTTGTTGTTGTTGTTGTTGTTGTTGTGTGTGTGTGTGTGTGTGTGTGTATGTGTGCCAAAAAAGCAACAAAACCTAGGATAATTGATCTTGTTTTTCCCCTCAAATTTTCCTAAAAGATTTGCTTTGTGTGAATAATGAGATCTAGGACAAACCAGTGAATGAAACAAAGTGTGAAAGGGATCTAGGAGTCCAAGTAGACAACAAGTTGAACATGAGTCAACAGTGTGATGCGGCAGCTAAAAAGGCCAATGCAATGTTAGGCTGCATCAATAGATGTATAGTGTCTAGATCAAGAGAAGTAATAGTGCAACTCTATTCTGCTTTGGTCATGCCCCACCTGGAATATTGTGTCCAGTTCTGGGCACCACGGTTCAAAAAGGACATTGAGAAACTGGAGCATGTCCAAAGGAAGGTGACTAAAATGGTGCAGGATTTGGAAACCATGCCCTATGAGGAACTACTTAGGAAACTAGGGATGTTTAGCCTGGAGAAGAGAAGGTTAAGAGGTGATATATAGCCCTGTTTAAATATTTTAAGGAATGTCATATTGAGAAGGCAGCTAGCTTGTTTCCTGCTGCTCTAGAGAACAGGACTTGGAGCAATGGATGCAAGCTCCAGGAAAAGAGATTCCAGCTCAACATTAGGAGGGACTTCCTGACAGAAAGGGCTGTTTGACAGTGGAACACACTCCCTCAATGGAGAATGATGGAGTCTCCTTGTTTGGAGGCCTTTAAACTCTGGCAGGTTATAGACCACCCATTTGGGGCGGTCTGGACCCGCCCCTTCCCCCAGAGTATCAGGGCTTCAGCGGCTACACCCGCTGAGGCCCTGATCCGCCGCTTTTCAGGCTGCGGGGAAGCAGCAAAACGCCGCTTCCCCGCAGCCAGAAAAGGGGTGTCCCTGGGGCTTCAAGCCCCAAGGACACCCCGCGGCGGCGGGGAGAAGAGAAAGGGGCTGCCTGGCCCCTTTCTCTTTCAGTCCGCTGGGCGCAGCCGTCTGAAGGCTGCGCCCAGCGGACTAAACCAGGAAGGAGCTCCAAAATGCAGCTCCTTCCTGCTCCGTGTTCAGGGCGCACTAAGCGCCCTGGCATGGAGCCAGGACGCCCCGTCCGCGCCGCTCCGTCTAGAGGCGGCGCGGCCGTGACGTCCTCACGGCGGCGGCCATATGGAAGGGCCGCCACCGTTTAGTGCGTGACGAGCACGCACTAGGGTTAGGGCAGTGCGGAAGCACCGCCCTTTTGTAACCCTAGTGCGTGCTCGTCACGCGCTAAACTGCCGGTTTGTAACCGGCCAGAGTCTAGATGGTCATCTGTCAGGTATGCTTTGATTGAGAGTTCCTGCATGGCAGAAGGGGTTTGGAGTGGATGGCTTTGCGATGTGACAATCTCAACGCTTCCTGTAAGGATCACAATGGGCCAGTCTCAATCCTTCAGGCAAGGAACATCTGTCTGAACTCATAATAGTCCCGTCAAAATCTTTCAGGAAAGGTGCCTCAGGCTGAGATCACAATGAGACAGTCTCAATGCTTCAGGTAAGGAACATCAGCCTTGAGGGAGACTCAATCCTTCAGGCAAGGATCATAACCCTTTGGTTGCTATGGGCCAGGCTCAATCCTTCAGGTAAGGAACACCTGCCTGTAGTCTATAAGTCCATCTTAATCCTTCAGGGAAGGAACATCACCCCGAAGTCACAATGAGTTAGTGTCAGTCCTTCAGATAAGGAGCATCAGTCTGAGATCGCAATGGGCCAGTCTCATTTATTCAGGTAAGGAGGACCAGTCTTAAGACACAATGAGCCCATCTCAATCTCTCAGGCAACAAGAATCAGCCTGAGGTCACAATGAGCCATTCCCAGTCTTTCAGGAAAGGAACATCAGCCTGAAGTCACAGTGCGCTAGTCTCAATCTCTCAAGCAATGAGTGTCAGCCTGAGGTTGTAATGGACCAGTATCAATCCTCCGGGTAAGGAGTACCAGCCTTAAGTCATAATAGTCCCATCTCAGTCTTTTAGGCAAGGAACCTCAGGGTGAGATCACAATAGTCCTGTCTCAATCCGTCAGGAAAGGAGCAGCAGACGGAGGTCACAATGGGCCAGTCTCAATCTCTCAGGCAAGGGGCATCAGACTGAAGTTGCAATGTGAGATCTAGAGTCAGTCCTGTGCTCAAAAAATCAAACTCATTTGAAACAAAAGAAGTTTTACTGATGAATCCAGTCAGAAACATCCATTAACATATTTTTGCAAAGTCTGAAGTCCAAAGGCACTTGCTCCCTTCTTAACCTACTCAACCCCTCCCTAAGCCAGACCCCAATTCCCAAGTTAAGCAACACAAGCAGAGGTTGCATAGATGCCAAGGTTGTCTATACTTCCCTTCCCTTCCCTTCTCCCAGACAGCCTCACCTTGAAGAGCGGTGTTCCCAAGCCAGCTTCACTCCTCCTTGATAACCATCTCCAGCTGCAACCCCATCCCTCTTTCCAAATGCCCTCCTTCATCTAAAAGCCACTCCATCTGTCTTTCTAACATTTCCCACTACATGCTTTCTATAACCCATCACTCTACACTACCTACTATGAACTACAACTATAACTCCTACATTAACTCTAATAACCAAACCCTAATATTTTTACCCTTTATGACAGAACCCTTGTACACTGTTTCTGACACGCAATGGGCCAGTCTCAATCCTTCAGGTATACAGCACCAGTCTGAAGTCACAATAGTACTGTCTCAGTCCTTCATCCAAAGAGCATTAGACTGAAGTCACAATGGGCCAGTCTCAATGTTTCAGGCTAGAAGCATCAGCCTCAGGTTCCAATGGTCGCATCTCAAACCTTCAAGTAAGCAGCATTAGCCTAAATTCACAATGGTCCCATCTCATGGCTCCAGGCAAGGATCACCAGCCTGAGGTCGCAATATGTCATGAACTCCTTTATTCATGCATTTATTCATTTATTCATTTGGGATTCATGCCATAAGGGTTATAGGTTTAGGTTTAAATTAGAGTTAAGATACATTGGGTTTATTGTGGGTTAAAATAATATGTTTTAATATGTGCTTTAATAGAAGATACTATAAAGAGGTAGGGAGATCATGGCTAAAGAATATGCTTCTTTCTTAGGATTGGAATATGTGGGAATCATCCTTCTAACAGAGGCTTGACTTTAAAAGACTGGTCTTTGTAAAAGGAGGGGGGAACATAGAGAGTTATTGGTATTTTTATATTGTATTATGTTGTTATGGGTTTATGCTTATTATATTTTCATATGGTATCATACTAGATTGGTATTGCTGGGGTTTCATATTAGATAGATAGATAGATAGATAGATAGATAGATAGATAGATAGAGTTAATCATGAATCCTGGATGGGAGAACACTGCGCGGGAACAGGCTATCCAATTAATTAGCTTTATTGGTTAATGGGTTGGGGTTAATTGATATGGTTATAAAAGTGATATGCTTATACTTTCATTCCTGACAAAAAAGTCACTTCTATTGCATGTATCTTCTTCAATACAAGCTGTTCCTTTTTCAAAGTACTGCCTTTTGTGTTGCAAGAGGGGCTGCAATTAGGAGCCTGCCAATTATCTATCTCCCCTTCCATTCACCCTGCTATCCCAACATAGTCAAATGGAATCCAGGTAAAACGAAGGTACTTGTAATAGGGAACCCTAATCCGGGAATGGAGTTATATCAGCCAGTTCTGGATGTGTTCATACTTGCCCTGAAAGACTCTGTCCGCAGTTTGGGAGTGCTCCTGTATTCATCATTTCATCTGATGGCTCAGGTGGATGCAAAGGGCAGGAGCACTTGTTATAATCTTCGGCTGATACACCAACTGCGCTGCTTCCTGGAGCAGGGAGACCTTGAAACAGTAGTACATGTGATGGTCACCTCTTGATTCGACTTCTGTAACGCACTCTACATGGGGCTACCCTTGTGCCAAGTTCAGAGACTTCAGTTGGTACAGAATATGGCAGCCAGGTTAGTTACGTGCATTTCTAGAATTGCCTATATTACACCAGTTCCTCCACTGGCTGCCCATTAGTTTCTCGGCAAGATACAAGGTGTTGCTTTTAACCTTTAAAGCCCTACATGGCTTGGGTCCTGACTACTTGCAGGAGAGCTGCCTCCCATACAATCCACCCGCAGACTCAGGTCCTCTGGGAAGAACCTGCTCCAACTCAAGAAGACCAGACTTTCAGCGGTGACCCAGAGGTCCTTCTCTTCAGCCGCTCCCAGGCTCTGGAACGACCTCCGGATGAGATCCGTCCTGTTTCCACCTTGGAAGCCTTTAGGAAGGATCTCTTCTGGCAGTCCTTTCCAGACTAGATTAGATCTATTGAATGCCTCTCCCTCCCCCTGACCCTTACCCTTGCCATCGTTACTGTTATGGAAATTGTTATTGATGTATCATTCCTGCCCTCCCCTCTCACCTTCAGAAAATGCCCAAAAAAACTTTTTTACTGTCTTGTGTTTTAGATCTTTTACGTTTTCTTGCTGTTTATTAGCTTTTTAAGGGTTGATTAATGTTCTTATAATTGGGAGGAGGGTTGGGGGGGGGGGTGGAATTTTAATTGTATTTCTGAAATTGTATGTTATTTTATTACTGTAATCCGCTTTGATTCCTTTGAGAAAAGGTGGAAAATAAATAAATAAATAAATAAATAAATACATCTCTTCAAGGGGCTCTAATGCCTGTTCACTATGCTCCAAGAACCAGGAGGGTGGGGATGTTTCTGGGGATGTGGGTCTCTCTGTTGGTCCTCCTCTGCAGGGTTGTTGTGAAGGAAAAGGTAAGTATTTGAGGGAAGTGCCTAATCCGGATCCTGTGGGCCTCTAAGTCTAGTTCCCAGGTTGCCAGGCAATTGCCAGAGTTTTGAGGTCCCTCCGTCTCCCTCCTCTTGGCTTTGGCCTATATTTTGGCTCTTCTCTCCCCCCAGAGCCCCCTCCCCCAGGACTCCAGAGAACCCCCTCCCCCGAAAAATGTTGCTTCCAATGCTATTGAACCCTATCCTGTGTGATCCTTTCTATTTGGCACGAAACCCTTCCCCAAATGAGGTATCAGAAGGGAGGGTCTCTCCTCTGTCCCACTTTCCAGGAGGGAGGGGGCTCCTCAAAGACCTTTTTACCCTTGGATTCCCCTCCTCTCCATGGCCATGGGCTCTCTCTGCCCTCTTTTCTCATAATAACCCCCCAAGTACCTGGGACACAAGGAATCCCCCGAGGTGGGGGCAGGGAAGGCAATAGGAAAAGGAGGCTTGGCAGGACCCCTGCCTTTCTTTGGGGGGAGGGGTTTCCTTCCTTCTTATACCCCCCAAGGGTCCCCCAGAAGACCCCCCAGCCATTCCTCTGAATGAACGAGGGCTCTCCCCACTTCCCTCCCACCCTCAGAACAGACTGTGAGGGCAGCAATGGCTTCAGGGGCTGAGACTATGCATGCATAGATGCCCACAAAGGCTCCTCCTCAGCATGCGCAGGGATTGCCAGGGCCTAGACGCTCCTGCTTGTTCCGCTGGGGGCCTTTGCAGAAAAGGAAGGTATGTGCCGGGGGTTCAGCAGCCTCCCCTTCCTTCCCTCATTTCTTCCTTTGAGGAAATCGCAATGGACTCCAAGGTGCAGAGCTGGACTCAGGAGGGAAAGGCAGGAAAGGAAGGCTCTAGTTTGGAAATATAGCTGTCCCTCTGTATCCTATGTGTTTGTGTGTTTGCCTCTGCTGTTCTTATGGCTGGGAATGGAGCTGAGGACTGAGGAGAGAAGAAAGGGTCAGTTTTGGGCAAATTCCAAACTTCTGTGCATCAAAGAGTCCAGTGTGTTGAAAAAGCAAAAATCTTTATTGAGAACAAAAAGAAATTCAGTGTTTAAGCGAGAACTGCCCACTCCACCCAAACAATGCATCAAAATCCCCAAACCTAAAATCCCACCCTCTTCCAAACCTAGCCCCCACCTCCAATTCCCACAGTCTATGCCCCACAGGTAACAAGGACCCTTTGCCATTCCCACAAAATAGCCGTTTCTGTCAATACCTGTCCCCAATTTTCTTCAGCCAACATCCCAAATATTCCAAAAGCTATCATTCCCATAACTATTCTGCAACAAATCCCAGCCCCCATCTGCCTAACCTATACCACGACCCACAATCCCCAGCCAAATTTACAACCCAAAACAATTATCTATACTATTAGCAATGAAAACCTAAACTTAACAAAACACAATCTTAAAACATAAACAGACATATGGACAGACAAATCTCACAAACAAAATCAAAAGGGCCTTTTATTTGCACTGCTGGATTGAAAATATGCTTTTTGAATTCGTTATTGACAAATATAATGTTAGTTCATTTCTGGGATTTGTGTGGCTTCTCTCCAGTGTGGACTCTCTGATGTCTTTCTAGGTTTGACTTCTCAGAAAAACCTTTCCCACAATGCTGGCATTTGTATGGCTTCTCTCCTGTGTGGACTCTCTGATGTGTCACTAGGATTGACTTCTGAGAAAAACCTTTCCCACAATGCTGGCATTTGTATGGCTTCTCTCCTGTGTAGACTCTCTGATGTGTCACTAGGTGTGACTTCGAATAAAAACATTTCCCACAATGCTGGCATTTGTATGGCTTCTCTCCTGTGTGGACTCTCTGATGCATCACTAGGACTGACTTCCGAGAAAAACATTTCCCACAATGCTGGCATTTGTATGGCTTCTCTCCGGTGTGGACCCTCCAATGCATGGCAAGGATTGACTTGTAAGCAAAACGTTTCCCACAATGCTGGCATTTATGTGACTTCTTTCCTGTGTGCATTCTCTCATGATTAAAATGTTCTTCTGTAAAGGACAGTGACAGATAAGACTGAAAATCAGACTTAATAGAGGAGGGTGTTACCCCATGATTTAGCCCTCATTAACCCCTGCTTATTTGAGATTATATTATTAAAGTTGCTGTGAGTAACCCAAGCATGAACCTGCTGCTTATGCCCCTAAATCCATGTACTGATCGTATTCTTACTCATAGGAGCTAGCAAAGAATGGGGACTGCCTTGAGGGAATCAGTGGAAGCAGATAGTCAAAGGACTGTTGCAAAAAATTCTATTAACCATGTGCAAAAATACTTTGATTGACAGGTGTCATCATATCCTGTGAGACTGCCATTGAGTCCCGAGTCAGAGCCAAGACATGATGCAAGCTAACTGCAGAGGTTCCTTCATGCTGTTTGGCACCAGGAGATGACTCACAATCAATACAGTATGCAGCTCACATACGGATTGGTGTGGATTGCACTGGAGTTGTATGTACAAGAGATGGTGAAATTGATGGAAGTCGGAGAGGAGAGCTTGCAAATATTTGTATTATTTTGCAACTAAAGAGAGAAATTCTCCAAGGATTTCAATGAAATCAACTGTGTTTTTGACTTATTTTTCAGTGTGGAAAGTGGTCAGTGCATTGCTAATATCTATATCTGGACATTGGCTTCTGTACTCTGCTATGTTATTGTTGCGCTGTATCTGGGAGCGTCACCCTCAGATTGTGCTGTATATTGGCTTTTCAACGCGATTGGATTTCAGAGCCAGTGTGCTAATCCTTTTTTTCTAAGATATTTGTACCAAGCACCCCTTGCATTCAATTTGGTTTCAGACCATTCTTCCCCCCAGGAAACATTCTAAATCGATTTAAACCTTTTTGAACACTCGGTTTCTGCCCTCAAGCAACAATTACAGTATAAATATCTCCCCTGGATGACTGTTCTTTGACGTCAGTCCAATTACAGACAGACAGTCTGTTGGTTTACATAGTTAAGAATCTCAGTGCTCTCGCCAACCCCACTTGTCACAGGAGCTCCTGACTTCTCTTCCCATTTTGAACCCTCAGCAATTGGAATACAGATCCGCCTAAGTAAAGTATTATCATTATGAAAGTCTTACATCTCTTGACCACTCCCAATTGTTGTCTAGTTCTTCTGCATGTGTGTGAATGCTTACGTGTGTGTGTGTGTGTGTTTTGCTTTTCCCCTAAATAAAATATAAAAACCTATTTCAAATGCATTTGGAGTTCTGTGTGCTTCCGGGCCTGGTATAATTGGGCTGAATCCCGAGGTCACTCTTGCCCCAACCAAACTATATCTCTCTTTTCAGCTAAGTGCTAAATTCCCCTAAAAGCATTGCACTTGTGGGTGTCCTACCCAAACACAAGCATTTGGGATAACAAAGGGCCTCTGGAAACAACCATGGACCTAAGCAAACTCAGTTTGGACAAAAACATTAGAGAAAAAGGAATTTTTGTGTCACCTTTCCTCTCTTCATAGACATTGCTGATAACTGCTATATGGAGCGCCTTAATATCCCTGAAAACAAGGGCCTGAGCCATGTTCTCACCAGTTCACTCAATCCAATTCTTAAAATCTGTCAGGTTGGTGGCTGCCTCCCAATCCCCAAGGCCCCTCTCCTGGCCCTTCCCAGAGGTCCCTTCCTATCCGCACAGAGCTAAGTGATCCTGGCTTTGCTCCTGCCTTCCCCTCCTGGATCCCAGAGGCCTGGTCCCCTTCCCTTTCTCCCTCCTCTCTCCAACCTTCCCTCTTGCCCATCTGCACTGCTTCAGCATTTCACCTTCAGCATCTCTCCCCTCCCTTTCTATTTTTCACATTCCCTCCATCTCTCTATCACAGACAGAAACACAGTGTGTGTGTGAGGCATAAAAGGGACAGTTTGAGGCCCATTTGTTGAGAAAGGCAGGATATTCAGTATACAAATAATGTATTAGGAAAGGCAGAACAAGGGGGCTGGGACCTGGATTCCAATTTTGGCGAGGGTCAAATGCCAGAGAGGATCCTTAAAACAGCTTTAAGACATCTCCAAGACTGGGATGGATTACTCTTGGGGATGGGGGGGGGTGACATTGTCTCCCAGGGGATCTCAGAAGCAATCCCACATTGTGTCACCTTAAAATATGGAATACTTGTATTATTATGCAGTCTGTTTACAGTGGATCGAAGAATGGATATGATTAAGATATGATAAGTTATTAGAAATGGAAAACACAAAAAGGTTTGAATATCATGCCTTCTTGTGGTATGACCAAATTAAAGCTAATACAGATTTTTGCCATCACTTTATAAGAAATTTATTGTTTAGAGTAGGGGTTAAAATTAAAAAAACTATTTTATAGACAGATAATATCATGGGTCTCTATTCAAGAAGCTTTCTATAGAAGAACAAAAATGGAGGGTCAGAAATGGTTAACATACAGGGACCTGTTAACAACAGGAAAAAATTCTTTAATAATGAAACCTAGCAATGAGAGAGAGAACAAGATTAATAAGAATTGGTTTCTGTTTAGACAAATTTTTGAAAGGTATAAAATTGATAAAAAAAAAGAGCATGGTCTTACAGATAAGAAAAATGAAATGGATGCTATAATCTTTGATGATAAATGCGGACATAGTTCAAAATATTACAAATTATTGAAGCAAAGGAATTTGGAACAGGAAAGTGTGAAGCATTGTATGATAAAATGGGCAAAGGACACAAAAAATACAATAGAAATTGACCTATGGGGAAAATCTTGGTGAGATACTAATTCTTTCACACTTTGTCAAAATTATGAAGAAAATTATATTAAAATGATGTATCGCTGGTATATATATATCCCCAGATGAACTAAGCAAAATGTACAAGAATGGAAGCAGTAGTTGTTGGAAATGCTGTTAAACAAAGAGGAACTTTTTACCACCTTTGGTGGAAGTGTACAGAAGCGGGGAAATACTGTGGGAAAATACACACTTTGATGTCAAACATTTAGTCCTTTACTATTTTTATTAAATATGACAGGATTATTAGAAAAAGTGAAAAAAATAGATGTATTATTTTATATATGGTTACAATAGCTAGAATTGTTTATGCTAGTTCCTGGAAACAGAAAAGAATTCCAACAGAAGATGAGTGGATAAATAAATTAGAAGAAACAATGGAGATGGATATATTGACTGCATTGCTAAAGGATCTGGATAAGGAAAAGACAGAAAGGGAATGGGAATGCCTAAAAAAAATTGAAGTAAAAAGCTAATTAAGAAGTAAAAAACTTTTTATTTGAAGATGTATACCTAGGAGATATGATATGGTTAGTAACGTAAAATATGAATTTTACTTTGAGGAAGCCACGATACATATTAGAATTAAATAATATAATATAATGTTTTAGATCTACATAGTTGTTACTTTTTAATGTTTGTTTTGTTTTGTGTTTTGGTATTGAAACCAATGTTTTATGTATGTTTGTTTATATGCTTGCAATGTTTGTAATGTGATGTCTGTTATTAATAAAAATTTTAAAAAATAAAAATAAAACTATGGCATAATGTTCTGCCCCTCAATACCCCACAGCATCCCTTTGGGAAAGTGGGGGCCATTTTGCTACTGTTGGGCCCACTCTGAGCCATTGCAGGGCCAAGGGAGGCCTTTTCCCCATGAAGCCTCTCCAGAGCCTCAAAAAGCTGGAAGAGGGGCCACAAAAGCCAGGAAACTTGCTCAGGAATGGGCTGAGGACCATTTAGGGACAAAAAGCATTAATCTCCATGGCTTCTTTCCACAAAATCGTAGAATTGGCAGTTTAGGATTAGATATTTATAATCCTTACAAAGTAGAGAACAATAGTGCCTCACTAAACCTAGAAATCCCAAGATTCCACAGGAAGTTGTTATGACAAATTACGTGTGGAAGGGAACTAGGAATGGTAGTTGAGCACAAGTTGAACATGTGTCAACATTGTGATGCAGCAGCTAAAAAGGCCAATGTGATCCTAGGCTGTATCAATAGGAGTATAGTGTCAAGATCAAGGGAAGTAATAGTGCCACTCTATTCTGTTTTGGTCAGGGCTCACTTGTAATAACTCTGTGTCTAGTTCTAGGCACCACAATTCAAACAGATGTTCAGAAGCTGGAGCATGTCCAGAGGAAGGAAACTAAAATGGTGAATGGTCTGGAAACCATGCTCTTTGAGGAATGACTTAGGGAGCTGGGTATGTTTAGCTTGGAGAAGAGAAGGTTAAGAGTGGATATGACAGCCCTGTTCAAATATTTGAAGAGATGTCATATTCAGGATGGAGCAGGCTTGCTTTCTGCTTCTCCAGAGAAAAGGACATGGAACAATGGATGCAAGCCACAGGGACAAGAGATTCCACTTAAACTTTAGGAGGAACTTCCTGAGAGTAAGAGCTCTTCAAAAATAGAATATACTCCCTCAGAGTTTGGTGGAGTCTCTTTTTTGGAGGTCTTTAAACAGAGGCTGGATAGCCATATCTCGGGGGTGCTTTGAATGTCTATTCCTGCATGGCAGAAGATTGAACCGGATGGTCCTTGTGGTCTATTTCAACTCTTTGATTCTATTATTCTAAAGTGGAATCATAGGACTCTGATAGTAAATTATGAAAGGGCCCTCAGGCTTCACAGGAAGGGCAATGGATTCAGGTTCCTTACCCACAGAGGCCACATTCTCATAATTCTCCAACATTACAGAACTGTACATAAATTATTGCTTTGGTGTCAACAGTTTCCATTCCTCCTCAGTGAAATATACAGCCACATCCGCAAAGGTCACCTGCAACAGAAAATAGCCCTCATCCAGAGAGTAACTAAACAAAAGGAGAGGAAAGTACATGGTTCATCCCAAATATTATTTCATCACTTCAGAATTCAGTCCAGGAAATAAACTTTAAATTCTGCAAGAAAGCAAAAAGCTACAGCCTTTGAGATCCAGTTTGTCTCAAATCCTTTCAATATAATATACAATATGATAAACAATATAATTTAGGCCATTTCTGGAATATTATTGATTGATTAACATACTGACTATCCCAACATGTATATTAGTTTTCATTTAGCCATATTTCACCTAATTTCAGAGGCAAATTTCATTTTAAAAAAAAACAGTTCTGGGGAGTACTCTGGGCTTGAGGGCCACTGGGCCCACCCTCAATTTAAGTCCAGAGATATTCTTCCATATCATCCAGCATTTCACAGATGGGGAAAGCACCACACATGTGGACAAGCAACACCAGAAGTGGGTCAAGATGGCCAAAGTTGTTAATGATAAAGATCACACAAGCGAGAAAGGGTACAGCATTTTGCTTTTGGCTCAGACTCCTGGCAAGGGCAAGACCCTGCCCCCTTCTCTCCTCCTCTCTCCCCTCTTTTGCATTGATGGGCTGTAGACTCTTTTGAACCTGGAATGCACTTTGCAACAACTGAACTGACCTGAGGAAAAAGGAGGAAATGGGAGGAGGAGAGTGAAATAGGACATTTCCTAAACCCCTGAAAAAATGAGGAGACAGAGGATTAACCAGGACTCTCTCTGCCAAACTGGGACAGTATCTTCTCAGCTTGCTTTCATGATCCAGCACAGACACAGATGAAAATAACAGTCAGGATGGCAACTTACCAAAGAGCTGTTAACCCTCGGCAGCCTCTTTCTGTTGGAGCCCAGCTCCGTCTGCTTGGCCTTTGTGTTGGCCATCAGGTGGGCAGGGGGATCCTGGTGGCCCTGCACTTTGGTCACTTCCAGCAAACAATGTCCCAACGCTGTGTACAAGGGGATTGCGATGAAGTTCCTGAGAAAAGAGACCAGGGTAAGGCTTGGTTTAGCAAGAAACCCTGCAGCAGTCAAAGACACAGAGAAGAGCATCCTGCTGATGACATATGCAGGTAACCTATGCCTCCTTTGGGCCAATGTAGAGGTGAGCATCCCCTTCCTCCCTCTGCACCAAACAAAACCCCCTGGACCTAGCACAGACTCACTGCAGCTCCCCTACACAACAGTTACTCCATGCCTTGTGAGAGTAGCTGGGGATCAGGGGATGGGGAATTGCAAAGGGTCCTGACTATGTCCTAATAGCTGGATGTGAAATGAGTGCATTATCTGCTGAAACCTGCAGAGATCCACAATGCCCTCAGAGGAAGATTTCTTCATTTTGCTTCTGACTACAGAAACACAGCTGGATGCTTGTCTAATACCTCACACCCAACACTCTCACCAGGCATGGAATGGCCATGCGGGATGCCTTCCACAACTGTATGGTAGGACCTGGGTCACTGAATGGCCAGTTGTAGTCTGATTCCACTCGGAGCAACACTGGAGCATAGAGGGTTGTGCTGGGTCAGGCTGTCTGGCCTGGTGGTTCCTCATTCTCCCAGTGGCCAAACCAGTAGAACTCTCTATGCTCCAGTGTTTCTCTGGGTGGAATGAGTCTACAAATGGCCCTTCCCCAGGGAGGCCCCCGGTCAAGAAGGGCAGGAAAGGAGCTCTCTCTTCTCAGGCTGCTCCCCTTCCATGGGATCCAGCCCTTCTCCCAGGATCAGGGGGCACCAGAGGATTGAGCTGATGGAAAGGGAGCACCCAATTCCCATGGCAACCTTCTGCATGCAGAGAAGTCACAATTCTGATAATGTCTTTGCCCATGTGGAGAGTGCCCATTTTCCACACTGTTGCCTGTCCATCTTGTCTTGGTAATATCCTGTTCCAGCCACATGCAGGCCTAAATCCTAGCCTGTATCCTATGCCTAGTCCTGATCAGAGTAGAATCATTGAATCAGTTGGATTTATCTACATGTTGACCCACCAGTCACTTATGGTTTCAGTGGGTCTGCTCTCTGGGGTTAACCAACAGGATTCAGGACTCCTCAGATTTTTAAATGCAGGAATGTAAATTTCTCATGCTATGTTATCTTCACTGATGAGAATTTGACTTCTCTTTCACACAGAGGAGGAGGGGGAGGACCTGCTTTATGTCCCAGGTGAAGAAGCTCTAGCTCTTGGACTGGATGAGACATGAATTACCTTACAGATCTAATCCATGTCCTCCCATCATCATGGCCCCCTCCCCATTTAAACACTGGTCAAAATAATTACTTTATTTTTGCAGATGAGACTATTTTTCTAAGCTTAACTGCTGTGTTTGTCTATGTCAGTCATAGCAGGAGCATGAAGTATGAACCTCCTCCCTCTTCTTGCTAAAGCCACATAGAAATTGAGGCATATACATTTGTGTGCATTGTTTCTAAATGGATCTATTGTTAAAATCACAATTTCTTCATTTTTCCTTGAATATTTTTTTAAAAGATGCACACTGCTGAATATGTTGCACTTGATATAACAAATATCCATAAATGTATAGGTTTATGACTTGAATATTGCACCCTGGATTATGCTCATTTGGGGTAAGTGAAGACGTATATAAATTCATTTTATAAACCCAGTGAAACTAATATTTCACAAAGTTCTAGTAAACAACACATACCCACACAGTTCCCATAAAAAGGACTCACTTGCGCACTGTGTGTCTGAGGTCTGGAAATCTCCCTTCCACCTTCTGGGAAGACAGTGCTGTTAGAGAGCGAATTTGGGGCTTCATGCCTGCAAAGCATGGGCTCACCCTCTCAGCTGCAACATTTCCATACAATCCTGGACTGTAACATTTAAACAAAGGTCCTCTTTCAGCTCCAGGAATAAAGACCTACCTTCAGTACAAAGACCCTGATTCCTGCGACCCCAGAAAGGCCTCTTCTGCAGTCCTTTATGGCCGGAGCTTCCCTGGGTCAGAGGCCGTCTCCTCAGCCGTAGAGAAGGGCTGCTCTGAGTGCGAAGGAGGAGGAGGTCCAAGGGCTGAGGGAGGGAAGGCAATGGGGAAAGGTCAGTGCCAATGGCCATGGAGGTCAGAAGGTGACAATGCCTAGGAAACTCCTCTGAGTCCCAGCCATTCTAGGAATGAGAGGCAGGAGTGAGTCCAGGGGGCTGAGGGGGTCCCCTTTCCCAAAGGGGGAGGCAAGGACCGGTGAGACCCCCCCAGCTAGGGCCCAAAGGGAGGGTCTCTGTCCCAACTCTCTCTCCCAGCCCCCAAAGCCCAGCCTCCCCACTGGCCCTGAGTCCCCAGAACATTATTCCCCACAGTCCCAAGCAGCACAAAATGGCCACCAGAACACAAAATGGCCGCCTCTGCCTCAGCGCTTGGCAGTTGGCAGTTTGAGGCCTTCTGGGAACCCAAAAGGGAGGATGAAAGGGCCTCAAAGTCGGAAGGGCCCCAAACAGGATTTCTGATCCTAAAGAAAGGTTTTCCTGATCGCACCCGATGGCTGTGAGAGCACAAAAGTCCCCAAACAGTCCCTTATCCTTGTTTGTTTGTTTATATGTTTGCTTGTTTGTTTCATTCTTGATAATATGAGATGGTCTGGTCTTCCTTCTTGCCTGAAAATCTCTTAATAAGGAAAATGGGGAGACATTTAAAAACTCCCAAAGGAGCTCCTTTTGGCCTTTTTTGGGGGGACTAGCCTCCTCTTAGAAGCCAAAGACCGATGTTTGTGAATTAGAAGAATAAGGCTTGTATTAAAACTATCCTCCCCATTTCTGATCCCTTTTAAAACCCATGTTCCCCAGAAGAAGCAGAGCTCTGAAACAAGAAAACCCTCTCAGAAAAGAGACACACTTCCTTCCTTTTGGCCCAAGGAGCCTGGCCTCCTTCTGACTCTGGAGCCTCAGGAGAGAAAGAGAAGCCTCTGTTCGACTGAGGCCTCAGAGAAGGTTCTGGAACATTATTCCCCACAGTCACAAGCAGAACACAAAATGGCCGCCAGAACACAAAATGGCTGCCTCTTCCTCAGTGCTTGGCATTTGGCAGTTTGAGGCCTCCAGGGACCCCAAAATGGAGGATGAAAGGGCCCCAAAGTCGGAAGGGATCCCAAACAGGATTTCCAAACCTTAACAATACCTATAATGCCAAACAAAAAGAACAGTCCCAGAGTTCCATAGCACTGAGCCATGGCCATTACAGTGCTTCAGAGCAAGAAGGCCTAGCGACAGTGGCATTAATGATGATTAAGGTCTGGCGGCAGCTCCATCCCCCCCCCCCCCAGGCCTGATATCATCATCATCATCATCATCATCATCATCATCATCATCTTTGCTACAGCATGAGAGCAACCATTAACATAATTGAAATCCCTTTTGGGGAGCCCCACTCTGCCACCTTCAGAGAGAGTGGGCCATGCCTAGAAGGACTGCTGGGCCTCCTTCCTCCCCACCTTAATGGCAGTGGCCAAAGGAAAGCACCAGCAGCAGTAGACCCAAGCCAGGCCCAGCCAGACCTCAGGGCAGCAGTGAAGCCTAGTGGTTCCAGGCCTTGTCTCTCTGCTGTCGCTTCACTCCACTCCCCCTTCTCTCTCCTTCCTTCCTTCCTCCCTTAATGTCTGTCTGTCTATCTCTTTCTCCCTCTAAAACGCTGCTGCTCTCTCCTCATTCTCTCTTCCCCACCGAGAGCTAAATATAGAAGCTGAAGCTCCGCCTCTTCTTGAAGCTGGCCAATGGGGGCAGAGCAGCTGGAAGACCCCGCCCCCTGCCCCAGACTCACATGTTGCCTTCTGGCAGCCATTTTGTTTTCTGGCAGCCATTTTGTGTGCTGCTTGTGACTGTGGGGAATAATGTTCCAGAACCTTCTCTAAGGCCTCAGTTGAACTGACCATTGGCTTCTCTTTCTCTCCTGAGGCTCCAGAGAGAGAAGGAGGCCAGGCTCCTTGGGCCAAAAGGGAGGAAGTGTGTCTTTTGTGTCTCTTTTCTGAGAGTGTTTTCTTACACAGCTCTGCTTCCTCTGGGGAACATGGGTTTTAAAAGGAATCAGAAATGGGGAATATAGTTTTAATACACCTCACAAACCACTCTATGATATTGTGTAATAGAGCACCACATTCAAGACATATTAGTTCAAAACCACAATCATATCCCCTGTCCAAGCAAGAGGTAAACTACAAAGTGCCCTTCCATTACTCTTCCGAATAGATGGGAATTGAATCCAAGGCAAGTCACATGATGCGGATTCAGGCAAAGCGGAGCGAGTGCAAATTGTATCACCACACGGTGCATACCATTCAGATTCAACGATTTTAACTGGGACCCTTGCGCATGCTCAGTGGGGGTCTGAACGCATCCTGAACCTTTGCACTTCCGGGGTGAAGAAAGGAGCCTGGTTCCACTTTCACCTGAATGCTAGCCTCACCTGAATGACAGCTGCACCTTTCTTCCTCCCTTCCATTTCCCCATCCCTAGCAGCCAAATTCAAACGGGGTCCTCTGTGTCAGAGCCCCATCCATTTCAGCCACGTCTACATCTATCCTCCTGTCATTCTCCTCATCTATTTCATCTACATCTCTCCTTCCCTTCGTAACAGTTGCCTTCTCTTAAATTGCATCCACACTGAGGAGATAATCTAGTTTAACTCCACTTTAACTGTCCTGGTTCAGTGCTATGGAATTCTGGGAACTGTAGTGTCCTGAGACATTGAGCCTTCTCTGCCAGAGAGCTCTGGTGCCTCAGCAAACTAATTTAATTAATGAATACAAATTAATCAGATGCAACTGATTGGGGTAACTTCATTAGACTTTATTCCCAAACTAGATTAGTTTGATGGTATGGTAAAATACAGCCATAACTCCTCATTTACAAATTTTACTGCTAAATCAAGCCATCTATACAGATTTTGAGATTATATTATAACATATTACATCTGTTTAACAAACTTTTTACAGTTAACTGCTATTAAGAGACAAAGCTATGAGAATCTAGGATATGGGGTGCACTATAAACCTTTTAATAAATGAACAGGAATTGCAATCCTATTTATACATATTATCAGACATAACTCCAGAGAATGGTAGCCTTTTGGATGCCAGAAGGTTCCTCTCATTCTTCAGAGCAAGAAGCAACACTTCAGCTGCCTTCTAGAAGATAAAGCAAAAAGGCTTCCAAAAGAACTAAAGCCTTGGGCAAGTCACACTCTCTCAGCCTCAGAGGATGGCCATGGGAAACCCACTCTGAAGGAACCTGCCAAGAAAACCCCTTCAGAGACTCCCATAAGGTCACCATAAGACCTGGAAACAACTGGGAGGCAGACACCAAGAACAACATTGGGAAATAGGGGAAAGCCTTGCCTTGGGAAAGTGTAATGACTGGGCTCCAGTCCATGGAGGTCCTCTTCAGGCAGAAAAGGGAGGTTTATGCAAATGCAGAATGACATCACTGCTACGGAAGGCTCACTTGACCAATCAGAGAGCAAGATGAAGGTTCTTCTGGAAGCTTCCGTGAGAAGGAGACATAAGGCCTGAGAGACCAAGAGACAGTTGGGGGAATTGTGTCGGTTGG
Organism: Sceloporus occidentalis; assembly: GCA_023333645.1. Taxonomy (NCBI): domain Eukaryota; kingdom Metazoa; phylum Chordata; class Lepidosauria; order Squamata; family Phrynosomatidae; genus Sceloporus; species Sceloporus occidentalis. Next base: position 713,566 of record JALMGF010000202.1, read on the forward strand.
AGATCGAGAGAGAGAGTTAAAGAGCGGATCTTGGAAGTTAGTCTCAGAATTGGATGTTTAGGTCTATTTATTATTTTAATAGCTTGTGTGAATTGTATATTATATACTTACAAATATTGTTCCTGCAAGATTCTTAATATCTTGTATGACTTACATTTTAGTTATATTTTGTTATTTATAGTAAATATCTCCTTGGAGTATCTTCTACTCGACGCTCCTTTTACACGTGTCTTGGATCAGTTGATGCTTGGAAGATCAGTAAAGAAGTAGAAATAAGGTTCCTTAACTGGTCCCAGTGTAGGTTAAGGGAAGTCCTTTTATAATTCACTGGATGATGGCAGAGTGATTTCAGGAAGTTAAGGGTCTCCTGGGCTAAGAACCATAATGTCTAAATGTCTAATTAACAATTTGTAATCCACTCTGATAGCCTTTTGGCTGAAGAGAGGTTATAAAACTATTATTATTATTATTATTATTCCAGGGCCGCAGTTTGGCTGCTTGGACCACTGGAGATCATCACAGTGAGTCAGTTGGAAAAGCCCATCTCACTCCAGAAAATAAAGGTACTTGAGGAGTTTGCTCTCTACGTCTTTCTGTAATAATAGCTATAAAACTGATAATAGCATTTGGGACATTTAGTCTTTTAAAAACAAATATGGGAGATTTAAATGCTGCTTTAAAACCTCTTTCCATCTGCCAGCTTTCTTTGTGCTGGTTTTGGGGGGAAATGCGAAAGTGTTGGGAGGGAGGGACTTATTGTGGCACCAGAGCCCTCTGACAGAGAAGGATCAATGTCTCACAAAACTACATTTCCCAAAATTCCTTAGCACTGACCCAGGGCAGTTAAAGCAATCTCAGATTGGATTATTGCTGCAGTGTGTTTTGGACTTAGGTGACCCTTGGCAAGTCACACTCTCTCAGCCTCAATGGCATTGGAGACCCCTCTCTGAAGAAACATACCAAGAAAACCCCATGATAAGGTTGCCTTAGGGTCACCATAAGTTAGAAATGACTTGAAGACACACATGAAGAACAGAAATAAGTCTGCAATTATTTCACAAGTTGTACATGGGAATGGGAGCCATTGTGGTGCAATGGTTTGAGTGTTGGGTTACAACTCTGGAAGCCAGGGTCCAGTGCCCCACTCCTCCATGAAACCAGCTGGGTCCCTTGGGCAAGAAGCCACACTCTCTCAGCCTCAGGGAAGGCAATGGCAAATCTCCTTTGAACAACTCTTGCCAAGAAAACCCCAGGAGAGGCTCCCCAGAAGTCGGCAATGAATTCGGGCCACTCCACAAAAAACAACAAAGCCTGAAAAAAGAGACAGTGTGGATTAGTGGCTGGAGCATTGGACTGTGACCCTGGAGCCCAGGGTTCGAATGCCCTTTTGGCCATGGAAACTCACTGAGTGACCTTAGGCAGGTCACACTCTCTCAGCCTCAGAGGGAGGCACTTGCAAAACCACTTCTGAACAAATCTTGCCAAGAAAACCCTGCAACAGGCTTTCCTTAGGGTTGCCATACGTTAGAAACAACTTGGAGGCACACAACGACAACAAGAGCAGTAACACCACTAACACAAGGCAGCTAGGTAGAAAGAAAGAAAGAAAGAAAGAAAGAAAGAAAGAAAGAAAGAAGACATGGGAGTTGTAGTCCTCAGTTCAGAGGGATTGGAGGGACCTTACTGCAGGGCAGGGCCCCCTCCTCTTTCTGGCCCTGTGGATGCTGGGAGATCCTGTCCAGGAAATACAGTTTAAATCTCATTGGAAAGAGAAAAGGCTACTACTGCCTTTCAGATCCAGTTTGCCCCAAATCTTTTATGAGGCCAGAAACCCCTTTGTTAGGAAGCGAACACTGAATATCTCAGGAAGGCCCTATATCTCCCAAGGCCCCCTCCCTCCAGGACCTCCTTCCACTCTTCCCCTCAGTCTCTCTCTCTCCCCTGAAGGCCTCAAATGTTAACTGCCAAGTGCTTAGGCGGAAGCAGCCATTTTGTGTTTCAGCTGCCATTTTGTGTTCTAGTGGCAATTTTGTGTTCTGGCAGCCATTTTGTGTTCTGGCGGCTATTTTGTGTTCTGGTGGCCATTTTGTGTTGTGGCAGCCATTTTGTCCTCTGGTGGACATTTTGTGCTGCTTGTGACTGTGGGGAATAATGTTCCAGAACCTTCTCTGAGGCCTCAGTTGAACAGAGGCTTCTCTTTCTTTCTGAGGCTCCAGAGTCAGAAGGAGGCCAGGTTCCTTGGGCCAAAAGGAAGGAAGTGTGTCTCTTTGTGTGTCTTTTCTTATTACACAGCTCTGCTCCTTCTGGGGAACATGGGTTTTAAAAGGGATCAGAAATGGGAAGGATAGTTTTAATACAAGCCTTATTATTATTCTTCATAAACATCGGGCTTTTGCTCCTAAGAGGAGGCTTGTCCCCTCCAAAAAGGCCAAAAGTAGCTCCTTTGGGAAGTTTTAAAATTTTTCCAGTTTCTTATTAAGAGGTTTTCACTCAAGAAGGAAGCCATCTCAAATGACCAAATAAAAATAGAAACAAACAAGAACAACAAAAATAAGGATTACAGACTAAAACAAACCACTTATTTTTTAAAAGGAAAACCATTATTTGGAGGGTAAAAACAAGACTTGGGTGCTTCTATCCTTTTACATCCAATTTAGGCTGTATCTGCTCTACAGAAATAATCCGGTTCGAAACCACTTTAACTCTCCTGGCTCTGTCCCGTGGAATCCTGGGATTTGTAGTTCGTTGTGGCACCAGAGCTCTCTGGCAGATAAGGCTAAGTGTCCCAAAGGTAAAATCCCAGGATTCCATAGCACTGAGCAGTTAAAGCGGTGTCAAAGTGTTTTATTTCTGCAGTGTGGATGCAGCCTTCTTGGGAAAGGGGCTGATGCTGGAAAGCACTGGGGACCTCTGGAGGTTTCAGCAGATTATTCATTTATTTAGTTATGATGCACTCATTTCACATCCAGCTACAGGGACATAACCAGGGCCCTCTCCAATTCCCCACCCCCTAATCCCCCATCACTCTACTAAGACATGGAGTATCTGTTGTGTAGGGGAGCTGCAGTGAGTGTATGCTAAGTCCAGGGGGCTTTGTTTGGTGCAGAGGGAGGAAGGGGATGCCCACCTCTGCATCGGCCCAAAGGAGGCATGTGTCACCTGCGTATGTCACCAGCAGGATGCTATTCTCTGTGTCTTTGAGTGCTGCAGGGTTTCTTGCCAAGTCAATCCTAACCCTGGTCCCTTTTCTCAGGAACTTCATCTCTGCTTCTTTCTACACGGCTTTGGACTTCTCTTGCTGGAAGTGACCCAAGTGCAAGACCACCAGGACCCCTGCCCACCTGATGGCTGACAGAGAGGCCAAGCAGAGGAAGTTGGGCTCCCAGAGAAAGAGGCTGCGGAGGTACAAGAATTCTTTGGTGAGTTGAAGTTCTTGACTATTAATTTCATCTGTGTCACTGCTAGGTCAGTTCATGAAAGCAAGCGGAGAACATATTCTCCCAATATGGCAGAGACAGTCCTGGTTAACCCCCTGTCACCCCACTTTTTCAGGGACTTTTAAAAATTTCCCGGTTGCTCTCTCCTCCTCCCACTTTCCCCCTTCTCAGCTCACTTCAATTCCTGAGTGCCATTCAGTTTGCACCCCATCAACTCAAAAGTGGGGAGAAGAGAGGAAAGACGGAGGCAGGATATTGCCCTTCCCAGGAGGCTGAAGCAAAAGCAAACTTCTGTGCCCTTCCCTGTTTGTGTGACCTCCCTCATAAACAACTTTGGCCATCTTCACTGCCTTCTGGATTGCTTCTCCACATGTGTCTTGCTTTTCCCATCTCTGCAATGTTGGAGGATATCGGGGAACATCTCTGGATCTAAATATGGAGTAGCCCCAGTGGCCCTCAATCCCAGTGTGCTCCCCAAAACTGTTATTAAAAATGACGTTTGCCTCTGAAATGTGGCAAGAAATTTCTAAATGCACTATAATTCTTTGGTGGCTTAAAAGTTCTGTATGTATTGGGATAGTGAGTATCCTAATACATCTTCAATATCCCAGCAATGGCCTAAATTATATTGTTTAAGATATTAGAATCATAGAGTTGGAAGAGACCACAAGGGCCATCCAGTCCAACCCCCTGCCATGCAGGAACTCTCAATCAAAGCATACACATCAGATGGCCATCCAGCCTCATATTAAAGACCTCCAAGGAAGGAGACGCCACTGCATTCTGAGGAAGGAGTGTGTGCCACTGTCAAACAGCCCTTACTGTCAGGACGTTCCTCCTAATGTTCAGGTGGAATCTCTTTTCCTGGAGCTTGCATCCATTGTTCTGGATCCTGTTTTCTGGAGCAGCAGAAAACAAGCTTGCTCCCTCCTCAATATGACATCCCTTCATATATTTAAACAGGGCTATCACATCACCTCTTAACCTTGTCTTCTCCAGGCTAAACATGTCCAGCTCCCTAAGTATATTATATTGAAAGGATTTGAGACAAACTAGATTTAAAGGCAGCAGGTTTTTGCTTGCTAACATAATTTAAAGTTTATTTCCTGCACTGAATTCTGAAGTGATGAAATAATATTTGGGATACACCATGCGATTTCCTCCCCTTTTCCTTAGTCACTCTCTGGATGAGGGCTGTTTTCTGTTGCAGGTGACCTTTGCGGATGTGGCAGTATATTTCACCAAAGACGAATGGAATCTGTTGACGAAGAAGCAGAGGCTTATGTACAATTGTGTAATGATGGAGAATTATGAGAATGTGGCTTCTGTGGGTAAGGAACCTGAATCAATTGTCCTTTCTATGAGACTGAGGTCCCTTTTGTGCTAAATAATCATGGTGCTATGATTCCACTAGCATTATAGAATCATAGAGTTGGAATAAACCACAAGGGCCATCCAGTTGAACCCCCTTCTGCCATGCAGGAATACATTTCCAAACACCATCCAGCCTCTGTTTAAAGACCTCCAAGGAAGAGGATTCCACAAAAGTAAGGGAGTTGCACTGTCAAAGAGCTCTTACTGTCGCTCCTCAAAGGGCTTGATGGTTTCAAGATCCTTCACCACTTTGGCTGCCTTCCTCTGAGCATGTTCCAACTTGACAACATCCTTTTTAAATTGTGGGGCCCTCAACTGGAGACAGGATTATTCTGACTAAAGCAGAATAGAGTAGCACTGTTACATCCCTTGATCTAGAAACTTTACTCATATTGATGCAACCTAGAATGATATTGGCGTTTTTAGCTGTATAGTGTATTGGTTGTGAGTCATCTCCTAGTGCCACACAGCATGAAGCATCCTCTGCAGTTAGCTTGCATCATGCCATGTGCTCTGACTCAGCACTCAATGGCAGTCTCACAGGAAATGATGCCACTTTTCAATCAAAGTATTTTTACATATATTTATTGGAATATTTTTCAACTGCCTGACTATCTGCTTCCACTGATTTCCTCATGGCAGTTCCCCTACAATCTCTTCTTTGCTAGCTCCTATGAGTAAGGATACAGTCATTATATGGATTTGGGGGCATCCAGAACAGTGTCATGCTCAGGTCACTCACACCAACTTTATTAATTGAACCTGAAATAGGGAGGGGTGAACGTAGGGCTAAATCTTGGGGTAACACCTTCCTCTCTTAACACTGAGATTCAGTCTTGTCTGTCATTGTCCTTGTTTACAGAAGAACTTGTCAGTCATGAGAGAGTCCACACAAGAAAGATGTCACATAAATGTCAGCATTGTGGAAAAAGATTTGCCTACAAGTCAGTCCTTGTCAAGCATCAGAGAGTCCACACAGGAGAGAAGCCATACAAATGCCAGCAATGTGGACAGTGTTTTGCTCAGAAGTCAAACCTAGTGACACATCAGAGAGTCCACACTGGAGAGAAGCCATACAAATGCCAGCATTGTGGGAAATGTTTTCCTCTAAAGTCAAACCTAGTGACACATCAGAGAATCCACACTGGAGAGAAGCCATACAAATGCCAGCATTGTGGGAAATGTTTTTCTTCAAAGGCACACCTAGTGATACATCAGAGAGTCCACACAGGAGAGAAGCCATACAAATGCCAGCATTGTGGGAAATGTTGTTCTCAGAAGCCAGACCTAGTGAAGCATCAGAGAGTCCACACAGGAGAGAAGCCATACAAATGCCAGCATTGTGGGAATTGTTTTGCCTACAAGTCAGTCCTTGTCATGCATCAAAGAGTCCACACAGGAGAGAAGACATACAAATGCCAGCATTGTGGGAATTGTTTTGCCTACAAGTCAGTCCTTGTCATGCATCAGAGAGTCCACACAGGAGAGAAGCCATACAAATGCCAGCATTGTGGGAAATGTTTTTCTCAGAGGTCAAATCTAGTGAAACATCAGAGAGTCCACAAGGGAGAGAAGCCACACAAATCCCAACAGTGAACTAATATTCTTTTTGTCAATAAGGAATATAAAAAATATATTTTCATTCAAGTGGTGCTAAGGAAAGGCCTTTGTGATTTTGTTTGTAAGCTTTGTCTATCTATATGTCTATGTTTTAAGGTTGTATTTTGTTAAGTTTGGGTTTTTATTGGTAACAGTATATGTAGATAATTACTTTGGGTTGTAAATTGTGGGTCGTGGTATTGGTTAGGTAGTTGGGGGGCTGGGAGTTGTTATATATGAGTTATGGGAATGATAGCTTTTGGAATTTGTGGGATGTTGGCTGAAGAAATTTGGAGTCCGGTATTAAAAGAAATGGCTAATTTGTGGGAATGGCAAAGGAGCCTTGTTACCTGTGGGGCATAGAGTGTGGGAATTGGAGGTGGGAGCTATATTTGGAAGAGTGTGATATTTTAGGTTTTGGGGTTTTAATATATTGTTTGGGTTGGAGTGGGCAGTTCTGGATTAAAAATTGAATTTCTATGTTTTCTCAATAAAGTTCTTTGCTGTTTCAACACACTAGACTCTTTGATGCACAGAAGTTCTGAATTTGCCCAAACTGAACCTTTCTTCTCTCCTCAGTCCTCAGCTCCATTGCCCAGCAGAGGCAAATACACACACAAACATACAGGATACACAGAGAGAGCTATATTTCCAAATCAGAGCCTTCCTTTCCTGACTTTCCCTCCTGAGTCCAGCTCTGCACCTTGGGCTCCATTGCGGTCTCTTCAAAGGAAGAAAGGAGGGAAGGAAGGGGAGGCCGCTGACCCCCCCGGCGCATACCTTCCTTTCCCGCAAAGGCCACCAGCGGAATAAGTAACAGCAGCTTTGCCCTGGCAATCCCTGCGCATGCTGAGGAGGGGCCTTTGGGGGCATCTGCTCATGCACAGTCTCAGCCCCTGAAGCCATTGCTGCCCTCACAGTCTGTTCTGAGGGAGGGAGGAAAGTGGGGAGAACCCTTGTTGATTCAGAGGAATGGCTGGAGCATCTTCTGGGGGACACTTGGGGGTTATTAGAAGGAAGGAAGCCCCTCTTCTCCCTCCAAAGAAAGGCAGGGGTCCTGCCAGGCCTCCTCTCCCTCTTTCCTTCCCTGCCCCCTCCTCGGGAGATTCCTTAGGGCCCAGGTGTTTGGGGGGTTATTATGTTAAAAGGGGGCAGGGGGGACCCTTGGAGAGAGCTCCCTCCCTCCTGGAAATTGGGGCAGAGGAGAGACCTTTCTGATGCCTCATTTGGAGAAGGGTTTTGTGCCAAATAGAAAGCATCACACAGGATAGGGTTCAATAGCATTGGAAGCAACATTTTTTTTTGTGGGGGGGGGGGGGAAGAGAAGTTTTCTCTGGAGTCCTGGGGGACGGGGGTCTGGGGTGGGGGAGAAGAGCTAAAATCTAGGCCAAAGCCAAGAGAAGGGAGACAGAAGATCTCAAAGCTCTGGCAATCCCCTGGCAACCTGGGAACTAGGTTTAGAGGCTCACAGGATCTGGATTGGACACCCCCCTCACATACTTACCTTTTCCTTCACAACAACCCTGCAGAGGAGGACCAAGAGAGAGACCCACAGCCCGAGAAACACCCCCCCGCCCCAGTTCTGGGAGCATAGTGAAAGGGCATTAGAGCCCCTTGAAGGGATGTTGTTATTATTATTTATTTATATTCTGCCTTTTCTCAAAGGAATCAAAGCGGATTACAGTAATAAAATAACATACAATTTCAGAAATACAATTAAAATTCCAAAACTCCCAACCCTCCCCCCGATTATAAGAAGTATTAATCAACCCCTAAAAAGCTAATAAACAGCAAGAAAATGTAAAACATCCAAAACACAATACAGTAAAAAAGTTTTTTCGGGCAGGAAATGGGTCATTTTCTGAAGGTGAGAGGGGAAGGCAGGAACAACACATGAATAACAATTTCCATAATAGTAAAGATTGCAAGGGTAAGGGTCAGGGGGAGGGGGAGGCAAGTCAATAGATCTAATCTACTCTGGAAAGGCCTGCTGGAAGAGATCCATCTTAATAGCCTTCCTAAAGGCTTCCAAGGTGGAAATATGATGGACCTCATCCGGAGGTCGTTCCAGAGCCTGGGAGCGGCTGATGAGAAGGACCTCTGGGTCACTGCTGAAAGTCTGGTCTTCTTGAGTTGTAGCAGGTTCTTCCCAGAGGACCTGAGTCTGCGGTGGATTGTATGGGAGGAGGCTCTCCCTCAAGTAGTCAGGACCCAAGCCATGGAGAGCTTTATGGGTTAAAACCAATACCTTGTATCTTGTCAGGAAACTAATGGGCAGCCAGTGAGGGATTTAAGAACCGTTGTAATGTGGGCAGTTCTAGAAGTGCCCATAACCAACTTGGCTGCCATATTCTGTACCAATTGAAGTCTCTGAACTTGGCACAAGGGTAGCCCCATGTAGAGTGAGTTACAGAAGTCTAGCCAAGAGGTGACCAGCGCATGTACTTCTGTTTCAAAGTCTCCCTGCTCCAGGAAGCGGCGCAGTTGGCATATCAGCCGAAGCTGATAACAAGTGCTCCTGACCTTTGCATCCACCTGAGCTGTCAGATGAAGTGATGAACCCAGGAGCACTCCCAAACTGCAGACAGAGCCTTTCAGGGGAAGTGTGACCCCATCCAGAACTGGCTGATATAACTCCATTCCCAGATTAAGGTCCCTCTTACAAGTACCTCCATTTTACCTGGATTCCATTTGACTATGTTGGGATAGCAGGGTGAATGGAAGGGGAGATAGATATTTGTCAGGCCCCTAATTGCAGCCCCTCTTCCAACACAAAAGGCAGTACTTTGAAAAAGGAAGAGCTTGTATTGAAGATAAATGCAATAGAAGTGACTTTTTTGTCAGGAATGAAAGTATAAACATATCACTTTTATAACCATATCAATTAACCCCACCCCATTAACCAGTAAAGCTAATTAATTGGATAGCCTGTTCCCACGCAGTGTTCTCCCATCCAGGATTCATGATTAACTATATATATATATATATATATATATATATATATATATAAAATGAAACCCCATCAATCCCAATGTAATATGATACCATATGAAAATATAATAAGCACAAACCCATAACAACATAATACAATATAAAACTACTAATAACTCTCTATGTTCCCCGCTCCTTTTACAGAGAACAGTCTTTTAAAATCAAGCCTCTGTTACAAGGATGATTCCCACACATTCCAGTCCTAGCAAAGAAGCACATTCTTTAGCCATTATCTCCCTACCTCTTTATAGTATCTTCTATTAAAGCACATAATAAAACATATTATTTTAACCCACCATAAATACCATCTATCTTAACTCTAATTTAAACCTAAACCTATAACCCTTATGGCATGAATCCCTAAATGAATAAATGAATAAATGCATGAATAAAGAGATTAATGACATATTGCGACCTCAGACTGATGCTCCTTGCCTGCAGCAATAAGAAGCGATCATTGTGAATTTAGGCTAATGCTGCTCACCTGAAGGTTTGAGACTTGACCATTGCAACCTGAGACTGATGCTTCTTGCTTGAAACATTGAAACTGGCCAATTGTGATCTCAGGCTGATTCTCGTTGCCTGAGAGGTTGAGACTGGCGCATTGTGACTTCAGTCTGATGCTCCTTGGATGAAGGATTGAGACGGTACTATTGTGACTTCAGGATGGTGCTCTTTACCTGAAGGACTGAGACTGGCCCATTGCAACCTCAGGCTGATGCTCCTTGTCTGAAAGGTTGAGACCGTAGAACTGTCACTTCAAACTGGTGCTATATACCTGAAGGATTGGGACTGGCCCATTGCGTGTCAGTGTATAAGTGTCATAAACATTAAAAATATTAGGGTTTGATTATTAGAGATAAAGTAAGAGTTATAGTTGTAGTTCATAGTAAGTAGTGTAGAATGATGGGTTATAGAAAGCATGTAGTGGGAAATGTTAGAAAGACAGATGATTAAGGAGGGCGTTTGGAAAGATGGATGGGGTTGCAGCTGTAGACTGGTTATCAAGGAGGAGTGAAGCTGGCTTGGGAACACAGCTCTTCAAGGTGAGGCTGTCTGGGAAAAGGGAAGGGAAGTATAGACAACCTTGGTATCTATGCAACCTCCGCTTGTGTTGCTTTAGCTGGGGAATTGGGGGCTGGCTTAGGGAGGGGTTGAGCAAGTTCCTTTGGACTTCAGACTTTGCAAAAAGGTGTTAATGGATGTTTCTGCCTGGATTCATCAATAAAGCTTCTTTAGTTTCAAATGGGTTTTATTTTTTGAGCACAGGACTGACTCCAGATCTCACATTGCAACTTCAGGCTGATGCCCTTTGCCTGAGAGATAGAGACTGTCCATTGTGACCTCATTCTGATGCTCCTTGCCTGAAGCATTGAGACGGGATTATTGTGATCTCACCCTGAGGTTCCTTGCCAGAAAGACTGAGATGGGACTATTATGACTTCAGGCTCGTGCTCTTTACCAGAAGCATTGAGACTGTTGAAATTGTGCTCTCAGGCTGATGCTCCTTGCATGAAGGATTGAGACAGGACTATTGTGACTTCGCAAAGATGCTTCTTTCCTGAAGCATTGAGACTGGCCCACTGTGAATTCAGTCTGATGCTGTTGCCTGAAAGATGGAGATGGGACTATTGTGACTTAAGGTTGGTGCCTCTTACCTGCAGGAATGAGATGGGACTATTGTCATTTGAGACTGGTGCTTCATACCTGGAGCATTGATACTGGCCCATTACGACCTCAGGCTGACGCTCACTGCCTGAGAGATTGAGACTGGCGCAGTGTGACTTAAGTCTGATGCTCCTTGCCTGAACAATAGGAACTGTCATATTGTGACCTCAGGCTGATGCTCCTTTCCTGATGAATTGAGACCAAACTATTGTTAGTTCAGGAAGATGTTCTTTCCTGAAGGATTGAGACTGTCCCATTGTGATCTCAGGCTAATGCTCCTTGCCTGAAGCATTGAGACTGTGCATTCAAGCTGATGCTCCTGGGTTGAAGGATTTAGACTATCCCATTGTGACTTCAGGCTGATGCTTCTTTCCCGAAAGACTGGGGATGCTCATTGTGACCTCAGGCTGATTCTTGTTGCCTGAGAGGTTGTGACTTCAGGCTGCTCCTTCCTTACCTGAACACATGAGATTGGCCCATTGCAATCTCAGACTGATGCTCCTTTTCTGAAAGACTGAGACTAACTCATTGTGACTTTGGGCTGATGTTCCTTCCCTGAAGGATTAAGATGGGCTTATTGACTTCAGGCAGGTGTTCCTTACCTGAAGGATTGAGCCTGGCCCTTAGCGACCAAAGGGTTATGATCCTTGTCTGAAGCATTGAGGTTGTACCATTGTGATCTCAGCCTGAGGCACCTTTCCTGAAAGATTGTGATGAGACTATTATGAATTCAGACTGATGCTCCTTGCCTGAAGGATTGAGACTGGTCCACTGTGATCCTTACCTGAAGCATTGAGATTGTCCCATTGTGATCTCAAAGCCATCCAGTCCAACCTCCTTCTGCCATGAAGGAAATCTGAATCAAAGCATATCTGACAGATGGCCGTCCAGAATCTGTTTAAAGGCCTCCAAAGAAGGAGACTCCCTCATTCTCCATTGAGGGAGTGTGTTCCACTGTCAAACAGCCCTTTCTATCAAGAAGTTCCTCCTAATGTTGAGGTGGAATCTCTTTTCCTGGAGCTTGCATCCATTGTTCTGGGTTCTCTTCTCTGGAGCAGCAGAAAACAAGCTAACTGCCTTCTCAGTATGACATCCCTTCAAATATTTAAACAGGGCTTTCACATCACCTCTTAACCTTCTTTTCTCCAGGGTAAACAAACCCAGCTCCCTAAGCCACTCCACATAGGGCTTGATGGTTTCCAGATCCTTCACCATTCTGGTTGCCCTCCTCTGGGCATGTTCAAACTTGTCAACATCCTTTTTGAATTGTGGGGCCCAGAACTGGACATAGGATTATTCCAAGTGAGGCCTGACCAAAGCTGAATAAAGTGGCACTATTACTTCCCTTGATCTAGATACTCGTATTGATGCAGCCTAGAATCACATTGGCCTTTTTAGCTGCCGCATCACACTGTTGGCCCATGTTCAACTTGTAGTCTACTAAGAGTCCTAGATCCCTTTCAAGCGTAGTTTAATTGTGATAGCAACATCCTGTAGACTATTTGAATTTGTAGTTTAGTGAGGCACTATTGCTTTCCACTTTATAAGGATTCTAAATACCCCAATGTAAACTGCCAGTTGTCAGAAGCAGCTTCTGTGGTTCATCTAGAATGGTATTGCGGTTTAGGGGGGGATTGTTAGTAGTTTAAATGCTAGTAGTTTTAAGTAGTTGGTAAGGATAGTGGGGCCTAGAATGGCTTGGGGAAAGGAAGCAGTTGTGGAAGCTCTTAACTGACTGGTTTGTGAGATTTGGGTGGCAGACATGCCCCGGGGGAGAAAGGCATATGGGAACAGTGGAAGAAGAAGGCAAGAGGTACCTTGGCAGCCGGGCTGGTTAGGGACTGAAGGGGAAGCAAAAGAGAGGAGTGTGAAGGTAGTTAATGATGGAGGGAAAAGGTTTAGATGTTTCAGACTGCTTAGACATGTTTATGGACGCTTCTGCCCGAGTTTCTCAATAAACCTTTTGGTGCAAACAAAGGACCTTTTAATTCTGAAACTTCGTTCCGTCACCAGATATCATACCAGTTCTAGGATCTTGTGGGAAGACAGCATGGAGATTAATGCATTTCTCCCTGAAATGGTACTCAGGACATCTCTGAGTATGTTTCCTACCTTTTTTGGCCCTCTTCCAGCCTTTTGAGGCTCTAGAGAGGCTTCTTGGGGAAAAGACCTCCCTTGGCCCTTCAATGGCTCAGAGAGGGCCCAACAGTTTCAAAATGGCATCCATTTCCCCAAAGGGATGCAATGGGATATGGAGGGGCAAAACATTATTCCTATTTTAAGGCAATACAATGTGCGGTTGCCCCTGAGATCCCCTGGGGGCCGATGTGATGCCTCCCAATCCCCAACAGTAGCCCATCCCTGTCTTAGAGATGTCTTAAGGCTGTTCCCTGGTGCTTGATCCTCACCAGAATTTGAGTCCAGGTCCCAGCCCCCTTGCTCTGCCTTTCCCAATGAGTTATTTCTATATTGATCATCCTGCCTTTCTCAACAAATGAGCCTCAAAGTGTCCCTTTTATGCATCACATAAATGGGTTTTTGTCTGTGATAGAGAGATGGAGGAAATGTGAAAAACAGAAAGGTAGGAAAGAGAAGGTGAAGTTGAAATGCTGAAGCAGTGCAGATGGGCAAGAGGAAAGATTGGGGAGTGGTGGGAGAAACGGAAGGGGATCAGGCTTGTGGGGGGATGAAAGGCACAGATATAGGATGGGGGACACCTGGCTGAATGAAAATATGTGTCAGAGGGTTCTAGGAGTCCAAGTAGACCACAAGTTGAACATGAGTCAACAGTGCAATGCAGCAGCTAACAAGGCTAATGCATCAATAGAAATATAGTGTTCAGATCAGGGGAAGTAATAATGCCGCTCTATTTTGCTTTGGTCAGACCTCACCTGGAATACTGGGCACCACAATTCAAAAAGGATGTGGAGAAACTGGAACGTGTCCAAAGGAGGGCAACTAAAATGGGGAACAGTCTGGAAACCATACCCTATAAGGAGCGCCTAAACGAGCTGGGTATGTTTAGCCTGGAGAAGAGAAGGTTAAGAGGTGATATGATAGCCCTGTTTAAATACTTGAAGGGATGTCATATTGAGGATGGAACAAGCTTGTTTTCTGCTGCTCCAGAGACTAGAAAAAGGAACAATGGATGCAAACTGCAGGAAAAGAGATCCCACCTCAACATTAGGAGGAATGTCCTGACAGTAAGGGCTGTTTGATAAAGGAATATGCTGCTTCAGATTGTTATGGAGTCTCCGTCCTTAGAGGTCTTCAAACAGAGGCTGGATGGCCATCTGTTGGGGATGCTTTGATTCCTGCGTGGCAGAATGGGGTTGGACTGGATGGCCCTTGTGGTCTCTTCCATCTCTATGATTCTAGGGCCTAGGCCTCTGGGAGCCAGGAAGGGAAGACAGGAGCAAAGCCAGGATCGCCTAGCTCTGTGAGGAGAGGAAGGGACCTCTGGGAAGGGCCAGGAGAGGGGGCTTGGAGATTGGGAGGCAGCCACCAACCTCACAGATTTTAACAATAACAATAATAATATTAATAAGTTTTATTTGTATTTTCCCCCCTCTCCCAATGGATCGAGGTGGTATTACAACCACAAAATAGCCACAAAACAACAATAGCATTCAATTTACACATAGTAAAACAACAAGTTGCTTAAACTCAATTCGGAAAAAATAAAAACATTGTTTAAAATGCACAATTGTGATCAGAAGTAGGATTTTTCTTTAAATACTTTAGAAGAGGTCTAAAGTGGGGTGGGTAAGCCTGCCGGACGAGATCCGTCTTAAGTGCTTTCTTGAAAGCATCCAAGGTGGTGATAAGACGGATCTCCTCCCGCATGTTGTTCCATAACTTGGGGGCCATGGCTGTGTACACTCTGTGGGAAGTTGTTCTTAGCCTGACCTTTGGGTAATCTAATAGAGTCTTCCCAGATGTTCTGAGAGTGTGGGACGGATTGTGTAGAGAGAGGCGTTCCCGCAAGTAGCTCGGGCCCAAGCCATGTAGGGCTTTAAAGGTAATAACCAACACTTTGTATTGCGCCCGGAAGCTAATTGGCAGCCAATGTAGAGATACTGGTGTTATATGCTCTGACCTAGATGTTCTGGTGACCAATCTGGCTGCCGCGTTTTCAACTCACTGAAGCTTCTGAACTTGGTACAAAGGTAGCCCCATGTAGAGCACTGAACTTAAGAACTGAACTTGAAATCAGGCCCTTGGTTTCATACATATTAAGGGTTCTATTTAGCAATTATGAGCAATGTCTATGAAGAGAGGAAAGGGCAACACAAAAATACCTTTTTCTCTAATGCTTCTTGTCCAACCTGAGCTTGCTTAGCTCCGTGGTTGATTCCAGAGGCCCTTTGTCACTTGAAATGCTGGAGTCTGGGGAGGACACTCACAAGTGCTATGCTTTTAGGGGAATTTCATACTTAGCTCAAAGGAGAGATTGAGGCAACAGTGACCTCAGGATTCATCCCAACTATACCAGGCCTGAAAGCACACAGAACTCCAGAGTCCTCTCCTGGTGCCACAAAGCATGAAGCATCCTCTGCAGTTAGCTTGCAGCATGCCATGTGCTCTGACTCAACACTCTATGGCAGTCTCACAGGAAATGATGACACTTTTCAATTAAAATAGTTTTAGATATATTTAATGGAATATTTTTCAACAGCCTGACTATCTGCTTCTACTGATTTCCTCATGGCAGTTCCCCTTCAATCTCTTCTTTGGTAGCTCCGATGAGTAAGGATACAATCATTATATGGATTTGGGGGCATCCAGAACAGGGTCATGCTCAGGGCACTCACACCATTTTTATTAATTTAATCTCAAATAGGGAGGGGTGAATGTGGGGCTAAATCTTGGGGTAACACCCTCCTCTCTTAACACTGAGATTCAGTCTTGTCTGTCATTGTCCTCCTTTACAGAAGAATTTGTCAGTCAAGACAGAGTCCACAGAAGAAAGAAGTCACATAAATGCCAAAATTGTTGGAAATATTTTGCTTACAAGTCAGGCCTAGTGAAACATCAGAGAGTCCACACAGGAGAGAAGCCATACAAATGCCAGCATTGTTGGAAATGTTTTTCTTCAAAGTCATACTTAGTGACACATCAGAGAGTCCACACAGGAGAGAAGCCATACAAATGCCAGCATTGTGGGAAATGTTTTTCTTCGAAGTCAAACCTAGTGACACATCAGAGAGTCCACACAGGAGAGAAGCCATACAAATGCCAGCACTGTGGGAAATGTTTTTCTGACAAGTCAGCCCAAGTGAAACATCAGAGAGTCCACACAGGAGAGAAGACTGACAAATCCCAGAAATAAACTAACATTATATTAGTCAAGCAGCAACACAAAGAATATATTTTAAATCCTGTGGTAAGCCTAGAAGAATGGGAAAAAGCATGGATAAAAACTAATAAGTTTACCCTGGCACAGAACTTAAAGGAGAATTATTATAAAATGTTTTATTTGTGGTATATAATACCAGTTAAGCTCTCAAAAATATATAAAACTGTAAATAAAACATATTGGAAGTGCAGAAAAACAGAAGGATCCTTTTACCACATGTGGTGGTCCTGTAAAAAGGCAAAGCAATTCTGGAATAAGATACATCTAGCAATAAGAGAGATACTAGGGCGAAAGTTCCAAAAAAATCCAGAATTATATTTACTGAAAATGACATTCAAGATAGAAAGGGAAATACAGAGAAAACACTGGAAAATAATATTATACATGGTTACTACAGCCAGATTGCTATAAGCACAAAAGTGGAAATCAACCCAGATCCCAACGGTAGAGGAATGGTTCAACAAAGTACTGGACATGAGAGAGGCTGATAGATTGTCTAGAAAAATAAAAGGAGAGAAGGAGGAAGGGAGGGATGATGAAGAAGAAGATTGGAATATAGTAATACAGTATTGGGACAGGAATACGTAAGAACCAGAGTGAAAGACTGGTTTATGGAATTTAAGAAAAATTGAGATAGGGAAGGGAAAGGTGTAAAGAGATATAGAGATAGACGCAGATAAGAAGTAAAGAGAGAAAAATAGGTTGGGGAATGTAGAAGGGGATAGATTGGGAGGGGGGAAGGAGAGATAAGGGTTGGGGGTATAGTTAAGGGGGAGGAAGAGAGGTAGGTAGATAGAAGATATAGAGATATCTATGTACATATTGTGAATGTAATGGAAGGATGGATGTAAATAGAAGAAATGGATTCAATAAATAAAAGGAACAAAAAAAAATCCTGTGGTGATAAGAAAAGACCCTTGTGATTTTGTGTGTTAGGTTTGTGTGTCCATATATCTGTTTATGTTTTTCAGTTATATTTTGTTAAGTTGAGCTTTTAATTGCTATTAGTATAGATTATTGCTTTATGGAGTTTATAAATTTGAGTGGGGACTATGGGTGGTGGAATAGGTTAGCTAGACAGAGGGTGGGATTTACTGCAGCTGGCTAGAATAGTTATGGGAATGATAGCTTTTGCAATGTGTGGGATGTTGGCTGAAGAAAGTTGGGCCCAGGTATTAACAGAAAGGCTAGTTTCTGGGAATGGCAAAGGGGCCTTGTTACCTGTGGGGCATAGACTGTGGGAGGTGGGGGCTAGGTTTGGAAGAGGGTGGAGTTCTAGGTTTTGGGGTTTTAATGTGTTGTTTGGATTGGAGTGGGCAGTTCTGGCTTAAACACTGAATTTCTATGTGTTCTCAATAAAGTTCTTTGCTGTTTCAACACATTGGACTCTTTGATGCACAGAAGTTCTGAGTTTGCCCAAACTGACCCTTTCTGCTCTCTTCAGTCCTCAGCTCCATTCCCAGCCATAAAAACAGAGGCAAACACACACACAAAGAGACAGAGCTATATGTACAAAGGAGAAGCTTCCCAGTCTTTCCCTTCTGAGGCCACATCTGCAGCTTGGGCTCCATTCTGGAAGGAAGGATAAAAGGCTGTAGTCCTTCTTCCAAAGGCCACCAGCGGAATAAGCAGCAGCAGCAAGGGCCTTACGATCCCTGCGCATGCTCAGAAGGGACCTTTGGGGCATCTGCACATGCACACTCTCAGCCCCTGAAGCTTCTGCCCTCACAGTCTGCTCTGAGGGAGGGAAGTGGGGAGAGCCCTCATTCATTTGGGGGAATGGTTGGGGGTGGGTCTTCTGGGGGGTTTGGGTTGTTGTAAGAAGGAAGGAAACCCAGATCTCTCCCTCCCGCAAGAACTGCAAGGTGCCTGCCAGGCCTCCTCTCCCTCTTTCCTTCCCTTCCCCCTCCTCAGGGGATTCCTTGGGGCCCAGGTACTTGGGGGATTATTATGAGAAAAGAGGGCAGGGGGGACCCTTGAAGAGAGGCATGGCCATGGAGGGGAGGGGGATCCAAAGGTAAAAAGGGCTTTGAGGAGCCCACTCCCTCCTGTCAGTGTAGTGGGGCAGAGGAGAGACCCTCCCTTCTGATGCCTCATTTGGAGAAGAGTTTTGTGCTAAATAGCATCACACAGCATAGGCTTCAATAGCATTGGAAATAACATTATTCGGGGGGGGGGGGTCCTCGGGGGAGGGGGCTCTGTCTGGGGGGCAGAGAAGAGCCCAAATTTAGGACAAAGCCACGAGGAGGGAGATGGAGGGTCCCCAAAGCCCCTTCTGGGGAGAATGACACCCCTGGCAACCTGGGAACTAGGCTTAAAGGCCCACAGGATCCGGATTAAGCAACCCCCTCCCCATATATATATATATATATATATATATATACACAACAACCCTGCAGAGGAGGACCAACAGATAGACCCACAGCTCTAGAAAAAATGCACTCCTCCCGGTTCTGGGAACATGTTGAAAGGGTCTTGGACCCCCTTGAAGGGATATTAGGTTAATAATAATAATAATAATAGTTAAAAGAGGAGAAGGAAGGAATGAAGGAGTGAAAGTGCCAAGGGAAGAGAAGCATAAAGAGACTGCTGAAGTCGGGGGAGAGGGAGATCTGGGACCTGACTCAGGCACCTTCCCCCCGGAACCCGTTATTAGAGCCTTCCACAGCTCACTATGATGCTTTAAATGACTATTTCACAGATAATATCTCTCAGATAAGAGCCAATTGGACGGCAGCATTATTGCAGAGGCTGTAAGTGAGGTGTCCATGACTAAGATCATACTGGATCAATTTGAATCTGTGAGTACTAAGGATGTGGATAAGCTCCTTGGAAGTGTGAAGAGGAGAACATGCCCTGTCGACCCTTGCCTTTCATATATCACCTGAGATATATCATAGATGCATCTCTTAGTTAGGGCTATTTTCCATCTTACTGAAAAGAAGCGGTGGTATGGCCACTTCTGAAAAAGCCCTCCCTAGATCCCTTGGAGATGAACAAATACAGACCGGTCTCCAATCTCCCATTTCTAAACAACATGATTGAGAGGGCAGTTGCTCTTCAACTCCAAGCGGTCTTGGATGAAATGGATTATCTGGACCCATTTCAAACTGGCTTCAGGATGGAATATGGAGTCGAAACTGTTATGGTTGCCTTAGTAAATGATCTTTGCTTCAAGGGGGGATGTAACTTACCAAACTTCAAGCTGTATTATTATTATGCAGCTTGTCTCAAATTGTTAGAAGAATGGTTCAAGTTAGAAAATAAGAATTTATTGAATATAGAAAAAGCTAACCTGAATCTTGCTATACATGCATATATGTGGTATACAAAACCAAAGGATAATAATACTTTTAAGCATCATGTTATAAGAAGATCATTGCTTAAAGTATGGTATAAAATGAGACATCAATTTTGGGTGTCATTGCAAGAGGACTATTACAATAGAACAAAGGACAAAGATACTCCATGGCTAAGATATGGAGATTTAATAAACAAAACACCAGAAGGAAAATACAATATGAAATCTATGGAAGAACTTAATCAAAAAGGAAACATGAAGGATTGGTTTTTATACAACCAATTAAACAATCGTTTTAAGGCAGACAATAAAGCTCATGGGTTAACGATGGATAACAATGAAATAGATAAAATTATGATGGACCAAAAAGGTAAACACATATCCAAATATTATAAACTATTAAAAGAAAGAGATCTAGAAGATGAAATTATTAAACACAGCACGGTAAGATGGGCACGTGATATAGATAAAACTATAACTATAGAGGAATGGGTTATTCAGGTGGTATCTAACCCCCCAAAAAACCCACCAGATATACAAAACTTGCAATACTAAGTGCTGGAAATGCGGGGAACCCGAGGGAAGCTTCTTTCATATTGGTGGACATGCATTAAAGCTAAAGGATTCTGGCAAAGTATTCATGGAACCATCCAAAACATTCTTGATATAAATATTCGCTTTGAACCAAATTTATTTTTACTAAACATGACACACAACATAAAGTAAATAAAATACAATAGAAGTATTTTATATATGGTCTCATGTGCAAGGATCTTATTTGCTCAAGTTTGGGAATCTACAATTAATCCTTCTATGGAAGATTGGTTGATTAAGATATATGAAGCTAGACATATGGATATAGTATCTGCCTTACTAAGAGGGAAACCAAAAGAAGATTTAGAAATGGAATGGAGTTGTCTTAAAACATTTGAAGAAAAGGGTGATAACATTCCGTTAAATTAACAGTTAATATTTGGTCGATATTTGGTCATTTAAATAGTATCATGGGAATGTCTCAGTGTAATAAAAAAATGAAAATAAAAAAAGGAAGACCCACATCATTGTTGTGGGGAGTGCCACACACCAAGTTGTTTTGCCACGTTCTGTGCTGCTCCTAGCCTTGCTGCAGGTGAGCCATTGACAGTACGAGGGTGGCGACACGCTCCAACGCTGCAATGGTCAAAGGAAGTGTTTAGACTTTGCTTGTTGTTTCTTGCTCCCTTCACCCTTAAATGTAGGGGCCATTCAGACTACATTTTACCCCGATTCCCAAACCGGTTTAAAAGCTGGAAGTTCACACTTGCACTGACTTTAACACAACTCCATCAGTGGCTTGCACAAGAGATCCAGGGCAAATCCCCCTTAGCACGGTTTTTCTAAAAGCGGACTATTGACCCTTTCTTTTTGCTGCCGGCAAATATGAACTCAGCCGCGGTCATGATTGGGTCAAATTCAGGGGGTAATTACCCCAACTGAGATAAAGGGTATTACGAACTTGTTTCCAGGGAGATTCAATATGGGGGCACCCAGATCTGCCCAGTTCTATTCAGGGCAAATGAGGGAGTGGGAATGGGGCCTTTGTGAAGGTGGGGGGACTGGCCTTCCTGGTGCTGGCCCTCCAGGTGAGCAATACATTGGGCAAGGAGTCCCTCTCCTCATCGCCTGCAGCCTCTGGTTCCACTGGAGGGGGGCCTCTTCTCCAGCATCACCTGGAACAACGAACCAGAAGAATGGACAACAACAGATGGATGTGTGCATGTGTGTTTGTGCATATACATATATGTATATATGTGGAGGCATATCTATCTATCTATCTATCTATCTATCTATCTATCTATCTATCTATCTAAGTGCACTCAGACTTATACCTTTATGAGCCTATATATATATATGGAATGTTTCAAGTCTATAGATCTTGCATACAACACCCATAGATACATCTATATACAATATACCCATAGATATCTGTCTGAACGTCTGTATGTGTACACGAACGTATTTAAATATGTGTGTGTGTGTGTGTGTGTGTGTGTGTATATATATATATATATAGAGAGAGAGAGATACAAACAGGAGGAAGGGAAGGAAGGAAGGAAGACAGGAAAGAAAGAAGGAAAAAAGGAAGGAACAATGATAGACAAGGAGGGAGGGAGGGAGGGAAGGAACGAAGGAAGGGACTCTTTCCTTCCACCCCATACCCACCCACCCTTCCTGTGCAGTCCACACTGTCCCTCCCTCTGGGGGAGATAAAGGGGGCCGTCCCTCCCCAGAATTGGTGCCTTTTTTGAGGGAGGGAGGGTCAGGAGGGAGGGCAGGTAATGTTGTTGTTCCCTCTGCCTTTCTCGTTCCTCGCTGGGTGGGCTCCTGGTGCCTCCAAAGCCAGGGATCATGGGGAAGGATGGCTGCAGGGTGAAGGCCCAGAGTAGACCAAACAGGTTGCCAACATTTTGCGGGTTTTGGGGGGTGGGTGGGAAAAGAGCACACAGACCCCTTTTGCAAGGCAGGACTGGGGGAAAGAGGGTCACTTGAAGGCAGGAAGGGGGCAGGTTTTCCTAGTAAGAGGGCTCCAACCCAGGCAGAAATATAACAACAGCAACAACAATAATAATAACTGGTGGTGGTGATGTTTGTATCCCACCTTTCTCCTCAGATTGGGACCCAAAACAGCTTTGGGTTATTTATTATTATCATTATGGCTCTTGATCCTATCAGTCATGTTAACTGTGTGGTTATTATTATTATTGCTGCTGCTGCTGTGTGTCTTCTGTGCCTTCAAGTCATTTTTTTAATTATGGCGACCCTATCGTGAGGTTTTCTTGGCAAGGTTTCTTCAGAGGGAGGTTTGCCACTGCCTTCCCCTGAGGAGGCTGAGAGAGTGTGACTTCTTCTTGCCCAAGGGACTCCATGGCTGTAGAGGAGGTTACATCCAACCCGCCTCCATTCATTTAGAGCTGGAAGGAACCCTCAAAGGCCATCTAATCCAGCCAGAATCTGTTATGTAATGATAGGGTCATTTCTGTAAAACAAATGGGGTCCTGCCATTGCCATCCTCAGAGGCTGAGAGCATAGGACTTGCTGCTATTTCACAAGCCCTGAGACTTTGTGACCTTGTTGTGTGTTTAGACTTATACACCTCAAATCAATATAAACCATAACAAAGCATTGAGGCACTGAGACAAGTTTGTAAAGGTTCCCTGTTTTTAGGTCTCTTCCTTGTGAATAGGACTAATATTTAAATGATTTTTCATATTGCTCTCCATTTATCATGTTTTGTGCCTTTATATTGTTATTATTTTGTCAAGTTTTAGGCCTAACTTATAAAAATATGCTGTTAATATTGAAGGAGTATTAACCTTATAAGAGGAATAAAGTGCCTGTATGTACATTCTGGGGAATGTCTCTGAGGCTTGTTGGCGACACTCAGCCAGATTGGGAAAGGAGTCAGGGCAGTAGAGCCCCTGAGAGGAGAAAGCCAGGGAGCAAGCCCTCTCTTCTCTTTCCCTCCTTCCCTTCACTCCAAGGGCAAACTTCTCCACTGACTCAAAGGCTTCCCTGCAGCCCTGGCTTCCTTTATGTCCCTTCCCCAAAAGACAGCTCTCCTGGCTCTCCTTCCCTGAATGAACCTGAGGGCCCTTTGCAATGTGGCTGGAATGGAGCAGCTCTCCCCTCCTCTTTCTCTTTCCTCAGGTAAACGCTGACCCTCTTTTTGTGTCTGGGGGGCTCTTAGCCTCTCAAAATGGAGGCACTTAGTCTGGACCCCCGCCTTCCCAAAATCCTGGCTACCTCCCTGTTTCTGATGCTTTTATGATATGTATTTTACATATGATTGCCTCCTGAGGACACTCTGAGGGCTGCCATTGGCTGGAATCCCAGTCCCTGGCCATTTTGTGTTCTGGCAGCCATCTTGTGCTTCTTGTGACTGTGGGTAATAATGTTCCAGAACCTTCTCTGAGGCCTCAGTTGAACAGAGGCCTCTCTTTCTCTCCTGAGGCTCCAGAGCGAGAAGGAGGCCAGGCTCCTTGGGCCAAAAGGAAGGAAGTGTGTCTCTTTTCTGAGAGGGTTTTCTTATTACACAGCTCTGCTCTTTCTGGGGAACATGGGTTTTAAAAGGGATCAGAAATGGGGAGGAGAGTTTTAATGTAAGCCTTATTCTTCTTCTTCACAAACACTGGGCTTTGGCTTCTAAGAGGAGGCTAGTCCCCCCAAAAAGGCCAAAAGTAGTTCCTTTGGGAGGTTTTAAAAGTCTCCCCAGTTTTCTAATTAAGAGATTTTTACGCATGGAGGAAGTTGACAAACCAGACCATCTCATATTACCAAGAATGAATCAAACAAACAACAACAAAAATAAGGATTAGACAGAAAAACAAAGTGCTTATTTTTTTAAAGTAAAACCATTATTAAGAGGGAAAAAACCAGACTTGGGTGCTTCTGCCCTTTTACATCCAGCTCAGGCTGTATCTGCACTGCAGAAATATTCCCGTTCGAAACTGCTTTAACTCTCCTGGCTCCTTCCTGTGGAATCCTGGGATTGGTAGTTTTTGCGGCACCAGAGATCCAGAGCCACTCCAAGGCAAGGCTCTCCAGGGCTCTCTGGGCCCTCCTTTGCTTGCGAATACAGTGGGCCCCTGGTATACACGGGGGATCCCTTCTGGACTCCCCCACGTATTCCAAAATCCGCGTATGCTCAAGTCCATGCGCACGGACATTGGGAACAAAAGTCCATCTCCTCTCCTCCCCTCCCCAACTTTTTCCCTCCTCGCTGCCACGGTCGGGGGAAAGACCACGTGGGAGTGTTGGAGGCCAGCGGAGGTAGCAGTAATTGTGGCAGTGGCAGCGAAGAGGAGGTGGAGGAGCAGCGCCAGAGGCCTCCTCTCCACCTCAGCCTGCATGCCCCCGCTGCCGCCACCGCGGAACGGCCGGGTGGTCACCCGGAGGCCTCTTGGCCTCCAATAGTCCCACACGGCCCTTGCGCCGTGGCAGCGGTGGAGAGGAGGCCGAGGAGGCCTCTGTCACTGCTCCTCGGCCTCCTCTCCACTGCCAGCACACTTCCGGGGGAAAGGCCTCTTGGCCTCCAGCAGCAACACCTGGCCTTTCCCCTGGCCTTGGCAACGAGGAGGCCAAGGTGGTGGAGCAGCAACATAAGAGGCCTCCTCAGCCTCCTCACCGCCACCGCTGGCACAAAAGAGCCAGGTTCGTGTGTTGGAGACCAAGAAGCCCCCAGCCTAGTCACCCGGCCCTCACTCAGAGGCAGAGGCGGCAGTGGAGAGGAGTCTGAGGCTTGACCTCCTTGCAGCCACAGCTCCATTGCTGCCGCCAACGCGAAAGGGCCAGTGCAGCCTGGAGGCCTCTTGTCTAGCTTGTTTCATGTTTTTGTTTTATATACTATTTAATTTGGTTAACTGCTATTAAGGGACATATCTATGAGATCCTATGATATGGGGTGCACTATAAACCTTTTAATAAATGAGCATGTAATGCAATCCTATATATACATATTATCAGACATAACTCCAGACAATGTTAGCCTTTTGGATGCAAGAAGGTTCCTCTCATTCTTCAATGCAAGAAGCAACTCCTCAGCTGCCTTCTAGAAGATAAAGCAAAAAGGCTTCCAAAAGAACTGAAGCCTTGGGCAAGTCTCACTCTCTCAGCCTCAGAGGATGGCCATGGGAAACCCACTCTGAAGATACCTGCCAAGAAAACCCCTTCAGAGACTCCCATAAGGTCACCATAAGACCTGGAAACAACTGGGAGGCAGACCCCAAGAACAACATTGGGAAATAGGTGCAAGCCTTGCCTTGGGCAAGTGCAATGACTGGGCTCCAGTCAATGGAGGTCTTCTTCAGGCAGAAAAGGGAGGTTTATGCAAATGCAGAGTGACATCACTGCTACAGAAGGCTCTCTTGACCAATCAGAGAGCAAGATAAAGGTCCTTCTGGAAGCTTCCGTGAGAAGGAGATATAAGGCCTGAGAGACCAAGAGACAGTTGGGAGAATTGTGTCGGTTGGAGATCGAGAGAGAGAGTTAAAGAGCGGATCTTGGAAGTTAGTCTCAGAATTGGACGTTTAGGTCTATTTATTATTTTAATAGCTTGTATGAATTGAATATTATATACTTACAAATATTGTACCTGCAAGATTCTTAATATCTTGTGTGACTTATATTTCAGTTATACATTTTGTTATTCATAACACATACCTCCTTAGAGTATCTACTACTCAACGCTCCTTTTACACGTGTCTTGGATTGGTTGATGCTTGGGAAGATCAGTAAAGAAGGAGAAATAAGGTTCCTTAACTGGTCCCAGTGTAGGTTAAGGGAAATCTTTTTATAATTCACTGGATGATGGCAGCATGATTTAAGGAATTTAAGGGTCTGCTGGGGTAAGAGCCATAATGTCTAAATGTCTAATGAGCACTTTGTAAGCCACTCTGATAGCCTTTTGGCTGAAGAGAGGGGTATAAAATTATTATTATTATTATTATTATTATTATTATTATTATTATTATTACAGGGCTGCAGTTTGGCTGCTTGGACCACCGGAGATCATCACAGTGACTCAGTTGGAAAAGCCCATCTCACTCCAGAAAATAAAGGTACTTGAGGAGTTTGCACTCTACGTCTTTCTGTAATAATAGCTACAAAACTGATAATAGCATTTGGGACATTTAGTCTTTTAAAAACAAATATGGCAGATTTAAATTCTGCTTTAAAACCTCTTTCCATCTGCCAGCTTTGTGCTGGTTTTGGGGGGAAATGAGAAAGTGTTGGGAGGGAGGGACTGCCAACAGAATTAGGAGATGCATTGCAGGCTATGGACAATTTGTGGCAAAGAAAGGTCCAAAATACACTGCAGCAATAGTCCAGATTGAGAGCGCTTTAACTGCCCTGGTCCAGTGCTAGGGAATCCTGGGAACTGGATTTATTTATTATGGCACCAGAGCTCTCTGGCAGAGAAGGCTCAATGTCTCACAAAACTACATTTCCCAGAATTCCCTAGCACTGAGCCAGGGCAGTTAAAGTGGTCTCAGATTGGATAATTGCTGCAGTGTCTTCTGGACTTAGGTGACCCTTGGCAAGTCACTCTCTCTCAGCCTCAGAGGATGGCAATGGCAATCCCTCTCTGAAGAAACCTGCCAAGGAAACCCTGTGATAAGGTTGCCTTAGGGTCGCCATAAGTTGAAAACTACTTGAAGACACAAATGAAGAACAGAAGAAAGTCTGCAATTGTTTCTCAGGTTGTACATGGGAACGGGAGGCAGTGTGGTGCAGTGGTTTGAGTGTTGGGTTACAACTCTGGAGGCCAGTGCCCCACTCCACCATGAAACCAGTTGGGTCCCTTGGGCAAGAAGTCACACTCTCCAAGCCTCAGGGAAGGCAATGACAAACCTCCTCTGAACAACTCTTGCGAAGAAAACCCCAGGAGAGGCTCCCCAGAAGTCAACAATGACTTGGAGCCACTGCACAAAAAACAACAAAGCCTCAAGAAAGAGCCAGCGTGGTTTAGTGGCTGGAGCATTGGACTATGAACCTGGAGACCAGGGTTCGAATGCCCTCTTGGCCACGGAAACCCACTGAGTGACCTTAGGCAAGTCACACTCTCTCAGCCTCAGAAGGAGGCACTTGAAAAACAACTTCAGGACAAATCTTGCCAAGAAAAGCCTGCAAAGGGTTTCCCTTAGGGTCGCCATAAGTCAGAAACAACTTGGAGGCACACAACAACAACAAGAGAAGTAACACCACTAACACAAGGCAGCTAAGGAGAAAGAAAGAAAGAAAGAAAGAAAGAAAGAAAGAAAGAAAGAAAGAAAAAAGATGTGGGAGTTGTAGTCCTTGTTTCAGAGGGATTGAAGGGGCCTTACTACAGGGCTGGACCCCTCTTCTTTCTGGCCCTGTGGATACTGGGAGATCCAGTCCAGGAAATACACTTTAAATCCCATTGGCAAGAGACAAGGCTTCTACTGCCTTTCAGATCCAGTTTGTCCCAAATCCTTTATGAGGCCAGAAACCCCTTTGTTAGGAAGCAAACCCCAAATATCTCAGGAAGGCTCTCTATCTCCCAAGGCCCCATCCCTCCAGGACCTCCCTCCACTCTTCCCCTCTGTCTCTCTCTCTCCCCTGAAGGCCTCAAATGTCAACTGCTGAGCACTCAGGCAGAGGAAGCCATTTTGTGTTTCAGCTGCCAATTTTGTGTTCTGGCAGCCATTTTGTGTTCCAGTGGCCATTTTGTGTTCTGGCAGCCATTTTGTGTTCTGGCGGCCATTTTGTGTTCTGATGGCCATTTTGTGTTTTGGCGGCCATTTTGTGTTCCAGTGGCCATTTTGTGTTCTGGCGGCCATTTTGTGCTGCTTGTGACTGTGGCTAATAATGTTCCGGAACCTTCTCTGAGCCTCAGTTGAACAGAGGCTCCTCTTTCTCTCCTGAGGCTCCAGAGTCAGAAGGAGGCCAGGCTCCTTGGGCCAAAAGGAAGGAAGTGTGTCTCTTTGTGTGTCTTTTGGGTCTCTTTTCTGAGAGGGTTTTCTTATTACACAGCTCTACTCCTTCTGGGGAACATGGGTTTCAAAAGGGATCAGAAATGGGGAGGATAGTTTTAATACAAGCCTTATTCTTCTTCTTCACAAACATTGGGCTTTGGCTTTTAAGCTAGTCCCCAAAAAAGGCTAAAAGTGGCTCCTTTGGGAGGTTTTAAAAGTCTCCCCAGTTTCCTTATTAATAGATTTTCAAGCAAGAAGGAAGGAGGCAGACCAGAATAACTCATATTACCAAGAACGAAACAAACAAACATACAAACAATGAACAACAAGAAGAATAAGGATTAGACTGAAAAACAAACTGCTTATATTTTAAAAAAGCAAAACCATTTTTAAAAGGATAAAAATTTGACTTGGGTGCTTCTATCCTTTTATAACCAATTTAGGCTTTATCTGCATTATAGAAATAATAATAAATAATAATAACCGGTCCTTGCCTCCCCCTTTGGGAAAGGAGACCCCCTCAGCCCCCTGGACTAACTCCTGCCACTCATTCCTAGGGCTGGGACTCAGATGAGTTTCCTAGGCATTGTCATCTTCTGCCCTCCATGGCCATTGGCACTGACCTTTTGCCCATTGCCTTCCCTCCCTCAGCCCTTGGACCTCCTCCACCTTCGCACTCAGAGCAACCCTGCTCTACGGCTGAGGAGACGGCCTCTGACCCAGGGAAGCTCCAGCCATGAGGAATGAGGAACCACCAGGCCAGACAGCCTGACCCAGCAGAACCCTCTATTCTCCACTGTTGCTCCAGGTGGAATCAGGCTAAAACTGGCCATTCACTGACACAGGTCCTACCAAAGAATTGTGGAAGCAATCCCACATCGCCATTCCATGCTTAGTGAGAGTGTTGGGTGTGAGGTTTAAGGGAAGCATCCAGCTGTGTTTATGTAGTGAGAAGCAAAATGAAGACATCTTCCTCTGAGGGCCACTGGGGAGGTCAGGAGGCGTCAACAAATGATACACTCATTTCACATCTAGCTACGGGGACATAACCAGGGCCCTCTCCAATTCCCCATCCCCTAATCCCCCACCACTCTAAGAAGGCATGGAGTATCTGTTGGGTAGGGGAGCTGGATTGAATCTATGCTAGCTCCAGGGGGCTTTGTTTGAAGCAGAGGGAGGAAGGGGATACCCAGCTCTACATCGGCCCAAAGGAGGCATATGTCACCTGTGTATGTCACCAGCAGGATGCTGTTCTCTGTATCTTTGAGTGCTGCAGGGTTTCTTGCTAATTCAATCCTAACCCTGGTCCCTTTTCTCAGGAACTTCATCTCGGCCTCCTTGTACACGGCTTTGGGGCCTCTCTTGCTAGAAGTGACCAAGTGCAAGACCACCAGGACCCCCTGCCCACCTGATGGCTGACACAGAGGCCAAGCGGAGGGAGTTGGGCTCCAACAGAAAGGGGATGCCAAGGTACAACAACTCTTTGGTGAGTCACTATCCTAATAGCTTCATCTGTGCCACTGCTGGGCCAATTTATGAAAGGAAGTAAATAAAATACTGTCCAAGTTTGACAGAGACAGTCCTGGTTAATCCTCTGTCAAACTTCTTTTTCAGGGGATTTTAAAAATGTCCCGGTTGCTTTCTCCTCCTCCCACTTTTCCCCTCTCAGTTCACTTCAGTTCCTGAGTGCAATTGAGTTTGCAGCCCATCAACTCAAAAGTGGGGAGAGAAGAGGAAAGAAGGAGACAGGATATGGCCCTTTGCAGGAGGCTGAAGCAAAAGGAAACTCCTTTGCCCTTCCTAGCTTGTATGATCTTCCTCATAAACAACTTTGGCCATCTTTACTGCCTTCTGGGTTGCTTGTCCACATGTATCTTGCTTTTCCAATCTGTGAAATGTTGGGGGCTATGGGAGAACATCTCTGGATCTAAATATGGGGTGGGCCCAGTGGCCCTCAAGCCCAGAGTGCTCCCCAGAACTATTATTAAAAATGATGTTTGCCTCTGAAATGTGGCAAGAAATGTCTAAATGCACCAGAATTCTTTGGTGGCTAAATGTACTGTATGTGTTGGGATAGTCAGTATCCTAATCCATCTTCAATATCCCAGCTATGGCCTAAATTATATTGTGTATTATATTGAAAAGATTCGAGACAAACTGGATCTCAAAGGCAGTAGCTTTTTTCTTGCTGACAGAATTTAAAGTTTATTTCCTGGACTGAATTCTAAAGTGATCAAATAATATTTGGATGCACCATGTACTTTCCTCCCCCTTTGCTTAGTCACTCTGTGGATGAGGGCTATTTTCTGTTCCAGGTGACCTTTGCGGATGTGGCAGTATATTTCACCGAGGATGAATGGAATCTGTTGACGAAGAAGCAGCGACTTATGTACAATTATGTGATGATGGAGAATTACGAGAATGTGGCCTCTGTGGGTAAGGAAGCTGACTTCATTGCCTTTCCTATGAAGACTGAGGTCCCTTTCATACTACATTATCATGGCACTATGATTCCACTTTAGAATCATAGAATCATAGAGCTGGAATAGACCACAAGGACCATCTGGTTCAACCCCTTGCTATGCAGGAATACACATTGAAAGCATCTCCACCAGATACCACCCAGCCTTTGTTTATAGACCTTCAAAGACCTTTAAAACCCTTCAAGGAAGGAGTGATTTAGAAATTAATAATAATAATAATAATAACAATAATGAGATTCCACCATGCTCTGAGGGAGAATATTCCATTGTTGAATAGCTCTTACTGTCAGGAAGTTCCTCCTAATGTTTAGGTTGAACCTCTTTTCCTGTGCCTTGCTTCCATTGTTCTGTCCTTTTTGAATTGTGGTGCCCAGACCTGGACACAATATTCCAGGTGGGCTCTGACCAACGCAAAATAGAGTGACACTATTACTTCCCTTGTTCTAGACACTATACTTCTATTAATGCAGCCGAAAATTGCATTGGCCTTTTTAGCTGCCACATCACACTGTTGACTCATGTTCAACTTGTGGTCTAATTGGACTCTCTTTCACATGTAGTGTCGTTCAGCCAGGTGTCACCCATCCTATATCTGTGCATTTCATTTTTTCGTCCTCAGTGCAGTACCTTACATTTCTCTGTGTTGAAATTCATTCTTTTAGCTTTGACCCAGCTTTCTAGTCTATTCAGGTCATTCTGAAGTTTGATCCAGTCCTCAGGGGTATTAACTACTACTCCTAATTTGCAAATTTGATAAGTATACCCTCAATTCTGTCATCCAAGTCATTGATAAAAATGTTGAATAGCACTGGGCCCAGGAGAAAACCCTGTGGCACCCCACAAGTCACTTCTCTCCAGGATTAAAAGGAGCCATTATTGAGCACCCATTGGGTTCAGCAGTCAACCAGTTACAAATCCATGTAACTGAGTGTTCAAAAAGGTTTAAGTCACTTTAGAATATTTCCTGTGGAGGGGAAATGATCTGAAACCAAATTGAATGCAATGGGTGCTTGGTGCAAATATCTCAGACAAAAAGGATTATCACACTGGCTCTCAGGTCCTTCTCGGCTCTGAATTTCGATTACGTTCAAAAGCCAGTGTACACTACAATCTGAGGGTGACACTCTCAGATGCAGCTCAGCAATAACATAGCAGAGTAATGAAGTAAATAGCCAGATATAGATATTGGCAATGCACTGACCACTTTTCACACTTATAAAAAAGTCACAAACAGTTGATTTTATCGTAATCCTTGGAGGTTCTCTATCTTGAGTTGCAAAATAATACAAATATTTGCAAGCTATGCTCTCCAAATTCCATCATGTTCAACATCCCTTGTACACACAACTCCAATCCAATCCACACGAATCCACATGTGAGCTGCATACTGTATTGTTGTGAGTCATCTCCTGGTGCCAAACAGCATTAAGTAGCATCTGCAGTTAGCTTGCATCATGTCTTGTGCTCTGAC
The DNA here is from genome assembly GCA_023333645.1 of Sceloporus occidentalis. Classification (NCBI taxonomy): domain Eukaryota; kingdom Metazoa; phylum Chordata; class Lepidosauria; order Squamata; family Phrynosomatidae; genus Sceloporus; species Sceloporus occidentalis. The sequence continues at coordinate 745,723 of JALMGF010000202.1, forward strand.
TCAGGACTCCATGGCAGTCTCACAGGATATGATGCCGCCTGTCAATCAAAGTATTTTTGCACATGTTTAATTGAATATTTTTTCAACAGTCCTTTCTCTGAATATCTCCTTCCAGTGATTCCCCTAAGGTAGGCCCCCTCCAATCTCTTCTTTGTTAACGCCTATAAGTAAATATACAATCGTTCCATGGATTTAGGGGCATAAGCAGCAGGATCTTGCTTGGGTTACTCACAGAATCTTTCTTAATTTAATCTCTAATAAGGAGGGGTTAATGTGGGCTAAATCATGGGGTAACACTCTCTTCCCTTAACTCTGATTTTTAGTCTCATCTGTCATTGTTCTTCTTTACAGAAGAACACTTGAGTCATGAGAGAGTCCACACAGGAGAAAAGCCATACAAATGCCAGCATTGTGGGAAACGTTTTTCTTGGAAGTCATACCTAGTGAGACATCAGATAGTCCACACAGGAGAGAAGCCATACAAATGCCAGCATTGTGGGAAATGTTTTTATCAGAAGTCATGCCTAGTGATACATCAGAGGGTCCACACAGGAGAGAAGCCATACAAATGCCAGCATTGTGGGAAATGTTTTTATCAGAAGTCATGCCTAGTGATACATCAGAGGGTCCACACAGGAGAGAAGCCATACAAATGCCAGCATTGTGGGAAATGTTTTTATTCAAAGTCATACCTAGTGATACATCAGAGAGGCCACACAGGAGAGAAGCCATACAAATGCCAACATTGTGGGAAGTGTTTTTCTTGGAAACCAAACCTAGTGGAACATCAGAGAATCCACACAGGAGAGAAGCCATACAAATGCCAGCATTGTGGGAAGTGTTTTTCTTGGAAGTCACAACTAGTGAGACATCAGAGAGTCCACACAGGAGAGAAGCCATACAATTGCCAGCACTGTGGGAAATGTTTTTATCAGAAGTCAGACCTAGTGAGACATCAGAGAGTCCACACAGGAGAGAAGCCATACAATTGCCAGCATTGTGGGAAATGTTTTTCTCAGAAGTCACACCTAGTGACACATCAGAGAGGCCACACAGGAGAGAAGCCATACAAATGCCAGCGTTGTGGGAAATGTTTTTATCAGAAGTCAGACCTAGTGAGACATCAGAGAGTCCACACAGGAGAGAAGCCATACAAATGCCAGCATTGTGGGAAATGTTTTTATCAGAAGTCAGACCTAGTGACACATCAGAGAGTCCACACAGGAGAGAAGCCATACAAATGCCAGCGTTGTGGGAAATGTTTTTATCAGAAGTCAGACCTAGTGACACATCAGAGAGTCCACACAGGAGAGAAGCCATACAATTGCCAGCACTGTGGGAAATGTTTTTCTCAGAAGTCAAACCTAGTGACACATCAGAGAGTCCACACAGGACAGAAGCCACACAAATCCCAGTAGTGAACTAATACTATTTTTGTCAATAAGAAATACAAAAAATATATTTTCCATCCAGTGGTGCTAAGAAAAGGCCCTTGTGATTTTGCCTGTAAGGTTTGTCTGTCCATATGTCTGTTTATCTTTTAAAGTAGTATTTTGTTAAATTTAGATTGTAATTGCTGTTAGTATAGATAATTGCTTTAGTTTATAAATTTGGCTGGGGATTTCGGGTGTGAAATAGGTTAGCTAGATGGGGGACGGGGATTTGTTGCAGCTGGATAGAATACTTAAGGGAATGATAGCTTTTGCAATGTGTGGGATGTTGGCTGAAGAAAGTTGGGGACAGGTATTAACAGAAAGGGCTAGTTTGTGGGATTGCAAAGGGGACTTGTTACCTGTGGGGCATGGACTGTAGGAATGGGAATTGGGGGCTATATTTGGAAGGGGGTGATATTTTACGTTTTGGGGTTTTAATGTATTATTTGTATTGGAGTGGGCACTTCTGGCTTAAACACTGAATTTCTATGTGTTCTCAATAAAGTTCTTTGCTGTTTCAACACACTGGACTCTTTGATGCACAGAAGTTCTGAATTTGCCCAAACTGAACCTTTCTTCTCTCTTCAGTCCTCAGCTCCATTCCCAGCCATAAGAACAGCAGAAGCAAACATACACGCACACGCACACATATACAGGATACACAGAGATAGCTTTATTTCCAAATCAGAGCCTTCCTTTCTTGACTTTCCCTCCTGTGTCCAGCTCTGTACTTTGGGCTCCATTGCTGTTTCCTCAAAGGAAGAAAGGGGGGAAGGAAGGGGAGGCCGCTGAACCCCTGGCGCATACCTTTTTTTCTCGCAAAAGCTGCCAGCGGAATAAGAAGCAGCATCTAGGCCCTGGCAATCCCTGTGCTTTCTGATGAGGGGCTTTCGGAGGCATCTGTGCATTAACAGCCCCTGAAGCCATTGATGCCCTCACAGTCTGTTCTGAGGAGGGAGGGAAGGGGGAGAGCCTTCGTTCATTCAGAGGAATGGCTGGAGGGTCTTCTTGGGGGCACTTGTGGGAATTATAAGAAGGAAGGAAGCCCCTCTTCTCCCCCCAAAGAAAGTCAGCGGTCCTGCCAGGCCTCCTCTCCCTCTTTCCTTTCCTGCTCCCTCCTTGGGGGATTGCTTAGGGCCCAGGTACTTGGGGGATTATTATGAGAAAAGAGGGCAGGGAAGACCCTTGGAGAGAGGCATGGCCATGGAGGGAATCAGGATCCAAAAATTAAAAGGGTATTGAGCAGCCCCCTCCCTCCTGGAAAGTGGGGCAGAGGAGAGACTCTCCCTTCTGATGTGTCATTTGGGGAATTTTGTGCCAAATAGAGAGAATCACACAGGACAGAGTTCAATAGCATTGGAAGCAACATTTTTTGGGGGAGAAGTTTTCTCTGGAGTCCTGAGGGGAGAGGGTTCGGCGGGGGGTGGGGGGGGGGAGAGAAAAGCCAAAATCTAGGCCAAAGCCAAGAGGAGCGAAACAGAGGGACCTCAAAACTCTGGCAATCCCCTGGTAACCTGGGAACTAGGTTTAGAGGTGCTCCCTTCATTCCAAATGCCACTGCCCTGGTCTTGAAGGGAGAGAAAAACCAGCAGTACCTGCTTGACTTGATCCCCTTCCCCACTGCCATTCCCTTCTCTTTTGTGTCGTGTCTTTTTAGATTGTAAGCCTGAGGGGCAGGGAATTGAGTAATTAACCATCTGTAAGCTGCCCTGGGATCCTTTGTGGCTGAAGAGAAAAGAATAAATACTCTAAGTTTAGAAGCAACAATTCCCAAATTATTGTGTTATAGCATTAGCAATATAGCATGTACATTTCTGTACTGCTTATCAGTGCACTCAGCACTCCCTAAATGGTTTACAATCTGTAAGCCAATTGCCCCCAACAAGCTGGATACTCATTTGAATGACCTACAAAAGGATGGAAGGCTGAGTGGACCTTGGAGCCTTGCCTGGGATCGAACTCACAACCGTGGCTGCAGCACTGACATTTAACCACTGCACCACCAGTGCCCCAGGTTCTCCACAATCTTCTAGTCTAGACAATTCAACATACCCTTTACTTTCTTCTCTGTGTGGCTAATGTAGTATTTCTTTGTTGTATGACGTTTAAGCCAAATAACCAGAGTATAATATTGCTGCAAACTTCATTTAATTCCAAAATATGACAGTTGGAATATTCTGAAGAAGCTGAATAAGGAAATCAGATTACATCGTACTGTTTACAGACTCGAGTCTGTCATTGTCACATCATATACATGTTGTTAACTGCCCTTAAACTGGTCCCAAGGCCCCCGACTCATGCTGGCCCTGTGGATGAGACATCTCCAAAACCCCTGTCCAACATTGCTCTGCTTAGGTCCTGCAGATTCAGGTCCGATTATTGACTCTACCCATTGGGCATGCGGTTTCCTCTACCTTCTATATTTCCTAGCATCATTGTCCTTCCTAATGAGTCATGCCTTCTTGTGATGTGTCTAAATACGACAGGCTCAATTTAGTCATCTTGGCTTCCAGAGAGAGTTCTGTCTTGATCTGCTTTAGAACCCCTTTGTTTGGCTTTTGGGCTGTCCATGGGATCCTTAGCACTTTTCCCCACCATCGCATCTCGAATGAGTTGATTGTCTTCCTGTTGGCTTTCTTAACTGTCCAGTTCTCACATGTGTATAAAGTGATGAGGAATCCCATGACTTGGACGGTTCTAGTTTTAGTGCTCAGTTGTTTATCTTTAGGATCTCGTCTCGTTCTTTCATCTCTGCCCTCCCCATTCCTAGTCTTCCTCTGATTTCTTGACTGCAGTCTCCATTCTGATCAGTGCTTGATCCAAGGAACTCTAACTTTCGATTTCCTCACAGTCTAAGTTAAATTTATGCAGCTTCTCCATGGTCGCTATTTTTGTTTTCTTTATGTTCAGCAGTAATCCTGCCTTTACACTTTCACATCAGCCCTTTTCACATCATATACAAACAATCACTCAGAAATATAAGCAAAGGCCTGACTTTCAGTGTCACACCACTGATCACAACACACACAGTGGTTTCATGGGCACATCATACATGTCATCACACACCTCATCCCTTTGCTGTTTTGCTTCTTTGTGTGTGAGGATCTGTTTCTCTCACAGTTTTTCTTCCTCACTGATTTTTTTCTTTCTATCCCCACGGATTTTCTCTCTTAATCTCCCACTTCACTTTCTCTCTTTCTCTCTCTCCTCTCCCTCCATATTTTCCTTTTGTATGAGAAAAAAAGACTCTCTAAGACTTATCCCTCCCTCACAGACACACAAGGCATTAAGTGCATGTCTGCATCCATTGGAAAAATGGTCAATATGCCCACTGCCTCCCCCAAATGTGGGAGATTTCAGGCATATGTAATAAGTAACATCCTTCATAACAACATTACACATTATAACTTTTGTAGATCAGAGAGTGAGGTGGTTTACACAGAATTCAACCCCATTACATGAACGAGCCACACTTTCTTTCTTTAATATGTTTATTGCACTTACATTCCTGCTTTTCTCCCAAAATGGGATACAAGGAGGGTTACAATAATTTTTAAAATATTCAACTAAAACATTAATTTACAAAAGCTATAAAGAAATTCAGCGTCAGCATTGAAAAGATGACTAAAACACTAAAAACAAAAACGTATTTAAAACAGTTTTTATACATTCAGTATATATCTACAGAGAGAGAGCATACCGTGTCACACACTGCAGCTCCATAGTTAAAACCCCAAAGCCTGCCCAAATAGAAATGCCTCCATCTGCCACAGAAAGACAGGAGGGAAGGAGCCAACTGGACTTTCTGTGGAGCCAAGTCCTATCTATTGGGAGCAGCCACGGATAAGGCTCTCTCCCGAATCCTTACTAACCATGTCTGTGAGGATGGTGGGACTGTGAGGAAGCCCTCCCTTTAGATGTCAATGCACACCTTGGTTTATATAAAGAGATACGACCTTTCCAATATTAAGAACAAAAGCTTTATGCTCACACAGGCAGTTTCCCATCTCCACTCCTGCATTTTCATACCTTGGAAGAAGAGATGGGTCATTCCTTCTATGGACTTAAACAGATCTCTCTGACATCCAAACATGAACATGTGATTTCCCTAAACACAACTTGACGAAAACCAACGAAATATGAACTAAGGTGTCAAATCTTGGTTTGTTTTAACCAGAGTTTACCCATAAAAAGCAACACTGTGGCTTCTCCAAAGGATTATTTATAATTGAGTAGGTGGAGCTAATTAGTTTGAGTCTTAATACTTTCATGGGGAGGTGTAAGACGAATGAGTGAGTTCTGACTTAAACCCAGAGCTGAAGAACCGAAGAACCAAGGAATTGAGCTTTAAACATAGCTAAAGGAACAAACAAGATGGTTCCGCGCAAAGCACTGATGTGACGAAGGTATTTGGCAACCGAGGCGAGGAAAGTCTGAAAACTTGGAAGCTGAAGCGGGGTGCCGTCCAGGTGTGACAAACCATGACCGGGAAGAACCTTATCTCCTGAGTCGCCATGATGAGGAACTGACAGGACAATGGAGAACTTTGAACAGAACGAGTTGCTTTGAACATGGACTGATCTGAACAACCTGTCTGTCCTCCCAAAAGAGGAAGTTGAGTAATGGGCTGCAATATTGCAAGACTTCAGCAGCCAAGAGCCAGAGAGAAGAAAAAGTATAAAGACCCTGGACTTTCATCTCCATTTTGTTGGCATCTACCGCGGCAACGGTGTCATCCCCAGCCTTCGAGAACAACTGATCAATGTTCGGCGGAAGGAAAGTGTGTGTGAGTATTGTATGAATGTGTGAGTGAAAGAGCTCTTGATAATCAATGGTTGTGTTACTTGTGTGATTCAATAAATGTTACATGCATGGTGTTTAAAACCAAATTTGGTGTCTCAATGTCTTTCTCAGCCTTGCTGTGAATAGGTCCACAGAGGGAGAGGTTTTCATTACACGCTCTCAGGATAAACAGGTTGCCCTTACAATCTTGGGCATAACATATTTGGTGTCAGAAGTGGGATCCTAGAGCGTGGTGAGATTCTTTCTTTCTGGGGACTCTCATAGCTGGGGGGACAGATCTTGAGACTTGGTGCAAGGGGACGCCCTTGCTGGGAACAAGGGGCAAAGAGGGAACAGGTGGAGGTTTGGAAGCCTGTTTACACAACTTCTTTGTTCTTTGAGGGAGGAAGTCGGCGTGCTTCTTCCCGCAGTTGTAAGAAAAAGTTTGGAGCCAAGAGCAAAGAGGGAACAGGTGGAGGTTTGGAAGCCTGTTCACACAACTTCTTTGTTCTTTGAGAGAGAGAGTCGGCGTGCTTTCTCCTGCAGGTGTAACAAGAGCAGAGGGGGAACAGGTGGAGGTTTGGAAGCCTGTTTACACAACTTCTCTGTTCTTTGAGGGAGAGAGTCAGCGTGCTTTCTCCCGCAGTTGACATAATGTTTGGAAAGAAAAACAGAAGGGGGACGGGGGAAGGCAGGAACTCCGTCTCGGATAACCTTTTTTGTACTGTGGATGGAGAGATCAGGAAAGTTTCTCCTGCTGATGTTCTTACTGAAGAGAGTAAAGATTGGGGTTTGCATTTAAAGAGGTCCCTTTTGAAGGGAAATAAGTACGAAATAGCTTTGAATAAGGTTTCAGAATGGTTTCAACAGGCATTGGAAAAACATGACCGCTGGGAAGCTTTGTATGAGGGAATTGGAATGTTTTGCTTTCATACAGCTTCTACTGACAAGATAGAGCAGATGAAAGTTGGATTGCTGTTGGTGCAGGTTGGTTTGGATTATTTGAGTCAATGAGTGAAGTGGTCTGTTTGAATGCTTTGGAGGAAAAAGAGCAGGAATGTAAAATACAGAAACAAAGAGTGGGTGTGCTGAAAGAAGTTTTGGTAGATAGTAAAATCCCATTGAAGAAAACTAAATGTGTAGCTTGCCAAGGGACTGGTAAAAACAAAAAGAACCTGTTTTGCTGGCAGTGACAAAACACCTTTTGCCACCCCTGACAAATTGGCATTACAAACAGGAAACTTATGATTCTATGCTTCTCACAGAAAATTTGCCACAGCCACTGATCAAAAATGAAAAGAATATGTTACTTTAATGGACTCAGGAGCCAATGTTAGAACTTGGTTACCAGGGAGTAAATCCCTGCAAACAATATTATTGGAAATTGCCTTTGTTTTAAAAGAATTAACTCTTTCCTCCCAGCCAGCTTTCCTTCTGGACAGTGAGAAACTTAAGAACGCTATACAACCCTGCTGATAAGTTAACAGATCAGCAGAGAACATTTTAGCCTCATAGATGGACTTTTGATAAAAGTATAAAGGATAAGTTCTCCATGTGGAAAAGAAGGTGCTAATATATAAAGTTTTTTAAAATGGTGGTTAGAAGAATAAAATAAAAACAGAATCCTCATTTGAACTTTGTTTGTCTTTGTCTTTAGTATAAGCTAATAAGTGTTTTTATATAATGAATAAAAGGCTGTTGTTGGTTTTTGTCTCTGTGTGTGTTTCTAACAAATTGTGTCATAAATGTGGGTTTGTGGTAGAGAATTTAAAAATGGACATGTGTGTGTTTTATGTTATTTATTGGAATTGCTTTTGTGTTGTTGATATATGAAAAACCATGGGGCTTGGTTTAAAAACTCTAGAGTATTATGTTTTACCTTGAGAAAATGACTGTGTGGCTGTGTGTGTTTGAGTGTGTGAAGTTAGCCGGCTACAGTGTGTGAGTTTATGGGTTTGTGTGTGTTCCCCTTTCCTTTGATATATGTTGTGAGTAGGACAAATCCTATTTTAAATTGCTGCTCAGTTCAGGATATGAAGATAAGACAATCACATCAGAAACAAGAGGGGGGGGAAAGGGAAATATTAATAATGATATGAGGGCATAAGATGTTAAAATATAGACAGTTATAGATGTTCTTTTGATGTTAAATGTCCTTTTGATGTTAATGTCAAAAGAACAAGAGGGGGAGGGTAAAGATGTGATACCCCTCCATATATAGTAATAGCAACTATGAAAAAGAGAGAAAGAGATGGCTTAAAAAAGGATTTGAAATTGTAAAATATTTATATGGATGGTATAATTTAAAGGTACACATAAATAAAATTTCCTGTTTGGGATAAAGTTCAAGACAAGGGAGCAGAGGCTCCATATTCGGTTTTAAAGACATAAAAACATACTTTCACTTTTTTGTTATTTCTTTTGTATTTTTATATTTGCTCATTATAATGTTCTTTTCAGAATATAGAAGGTACCAGGACATCTGATCTATTGTTGCCTCAACAGGTTTTGTTTAAAATGCAAAAGATATTTTTCTTGGATACTGTATAACCCATTTGATAGTTGTATTAGAACTTCTTACTCAAGTACTGTACAGTCAATTTAATCATTCAGTTTCTATGTCCTCCAAAATGCGTCCTGCTTGCTTTCTGCTTGCTTCTTGCCTCAGCTGTTCTTGATTTTCAGCTCCTGGTTATACTTGCTGTTGCTGCTGCTGTGCTGAACCTGAGCTGTTGATAAACCTGAGATGTGTAGCTTTATATGGGAACTATAGAAAAATATTTGGTAAAAATAAAAAGATTGAAATGTTGGGTTCATACAGATTTTTAGTCAAGATATAAAATTTTGGGTTATAAAATAAAAGAATCAATGTGGCAGATAAAATTGATGGCATTAAAACAGACTGAAAAGAATGAAAAAAATTAGAAACCCTATTTGCAATCAAAACGTACAATTTGTATGAACTCAAATATAGTAAGAACAAATGAAACTGTAGATTTGGATCATGAAAAAAAAAATGAGTTAAAAGAAATGATACCATTTGGAACTCAAGTGTTGTACCTCCATTTGGGACCAAAAGAGCATGCTCTGAGACCCAAGTGGAAGGGGCCATATATCATAATGGATCATATATGGCCTACCAATTATTTAATTGAAAAAGATGGAAAACCGAAATGGGTCCACTGAAACCAGATAAAAGTATATTGAGTTGAAAAATAACAAGTTTGTTTGGTTGTATATTTTCTTTTCTAGGATTAAATCACAGGAAGCAAGAGATGGAAAGACCTCCAAGGGGCAAATCGGACTTAGCCCCTTCAGGATCCGGAACCTATGAATAAATTTTATTTGTATAGAACTTATAATCAAAGTTATATGCCAGAAGACTTAAATCAAACTGAATTGAATGAGAGGTATCCAAAATACCCAATGTTTCGTGTAAATGGGAGTGTTATGTTTGGGTTGGGACAGGGAAGCATATGTTCGGGTTGGCAACCTCGAGACCTGAACATATGGTTCTTCTTTGACAAATGGACTACCAATTTTCATCCAAGAAGCTATCAATGTGTAGGGGTGGGATACTTAATTTTTCCAGTTCTTGTATATAAGTCTCAGGATCTCCAAGTTAGGCAAAAGCGGGATGCCTGTGGTGGGGTTTTAGGACCAGACTGTTCTGACACTATGATCACAGATATCAATTGTCAGATGGTACATCAATTGGGAGGGCTGTCAAAGGAGCTTTCACAGGAATCCTCACTTTGGGAGCATATCTGGGAATGATAGCACAGGAAAATTGGAAGAGCATACTGTGACCTGCCTACGGACTGGAAAATTCAATAAATGCTACTGGAGAAATAGTATGAATGTTACAATTTGAAATTGAAGAATTAAGTCAAATGATAATGAAGCACAGATTAGCCTTAGATTATTTGTTAGCTTCAAAAGGAGGTGGTTTTTTTTGTAAAATGATATTGAAGGAGATAAAGGAATAGAAGGGAATTGGTCTCTTTTCGGATGGCTAAGTGATTTGTGGCCATCTGCTGTATGGGCAAAAGGAAATCCTTATGGTAATAGCTATGGTGGTGGTTATGATTTGTGTGATAACCTGTTGTTTTCCAATTCTAATTCGTATGTGTCAACTTAGTATCGTTTCAGTGATACCTAAGAAGAAAGAAGATGAATTTGCATTATGAATCATGATTGGGTGTGCTATTGTTTTCTTTTCTTTCTTTCTTTCCTTTTCTCACAATATACCTCATAGTATTATCACACATACCTCATTATTACATTTAACCAATTTCTGTAACCAGCTTATGTAACCTTTTATAGCAATAACTTTGTGACAATCAATTTTGAATTAATTGGTTATCAAGAGGGGGTGTATGTAAGACGAATGAGTGAGTTCTGACTTAAACCCAGAGCTGAAGAACCGAAGAACCAAGGAATTGAGCTTTAAACATAGCTAAAGGAACAAACAAGATGGTTCCGCGCAAAGCACTGATGTGACGAAGGTATTTGGCAACCGAGGCGAGGAAAGTCTGAAAACTTGGAAGCTGAAGCGGGGTGCCGTCCAGGTGTGACAAACCATGACCGGGAAGAACCTTATCTCCTGAGTCGCCATGATGAGGAACTGACAGGACAATGGAGAACTTTGAACAGAACGAGTTGCTTTGAACATGGACTGATCTGAACAACCTGTCTGTCCTCCCAAAAGAGGAAGTTGAGTAATGGGCTGCAATATTGCAAGACTTCAGCAGCCAAGAGCCAGAGAGAAGAAAAAGTATAAAGACCCTGGACTTTCATCTCCATTTTGTTGGCATCTACCGCGGCAACGGTGTCATCCCCAGCCTTCGAGAACAACTGATCAATGTTCGGCGGAAGGAAAGTGTGTGTGAGTATTGTATGAATGTGTGAGTGAAAGAGCTCTTGATAATCAATGGTTGTGTTACTTGTGTGATTCAATAAATGTTACATGCATGGTGTTTAAAACCAAATTTGGTGTCTCAATGTCTTTCTCAGCCTTGCTGTGAATAGGTCCACAGAGGGAGAGGTTTTCATTACACGCTCTCAGGATAAACAGGTTGCCCTTACAATCTTGGGCATAACAGAGGAAGGAAACCTCAGATCTGACCTAAATGCATTGCTGATCACTTCTATCCTGATGGTCTTCAAGAAAGTTCTTTTGTTTTTTCAATTAAAAAAGAATTGGAAGCAAATGCTTTCAAGCCCCTTCTCCATCGAGCAAAAAGAGGAGGGCAGAGTATGAGAGCTCAAGGCTCATACACTATTCATGTCACAAGAAACCACGGTTTCCCATTACAATAATACCAGGGCAGCATGTACATTAGATAGGGCTTGATGCTGAAAAACACACTCAGTAGCACACAGAAGATATAAGGAAAACTGTCGCATGGAGCAGGTCAGTGTCACCAAGTGTGTAAGAAGAAGACAAAATGTTTTATATACTGCCTCATATGGAAATCTCTGGTCAGCTATATCAGTAACAGACTTGCCTCGGGGGATTTTCTCCTGGCATTTTGAACTACAAATCCCTATCAGTTCCTAAAGTGGAATATATACACAAGTTACTGTTCAAAATACCTAGAAGATTGGGGAAAGCTCTGACTGGCTTTTCAGGGACAGGGATAGATCTTTCTTAGCTTCCTTACTGCATAAGATCCTACACAAAAACTGAACACAGAACCTCCTACATGCAAAGCATGAATGCTGTCAGTGCATTATAGCACCCTTCTTGCAATATGGTAAAAACACATACCAGGAGCTATAACCTGTAGAACAGGAGATACATGATTTGGAGGTGAAGAAGGGACACCCCCTTTTCAGCATGAGATCAGCCCACATAGTAAGAAAATGCTTAAACAAAGAGGTTACAGGGTTTTTAAAATAGGATACTGAAGATGTCACAAGCTTTAGAGGGAAATCCTTTGTGACCACTGATGACATGGACAATGTCCAGCAGATGACTGGCACATCAACAGCCACCTTCCACCCAATACTTTAAAAGGAAGCACCAGAGGATGGGGGGGTGGAAGATCACTCTCCGTCTACCATTTATTACTATTCTGAGAATACAGTCATTCATTCGCTGTCACTCACTGACCACAATTCTCTGCATGGAATAGAATTTGTTGGAAATACAAAACACAGTACAACAGTGATTCAACAAAACAGTGATGAAAAACAGCAAAGAGAAAACCAGCAGCAGGGAATAAACCTATGGCCAACTTCTGGCACAGTTGTGCCAGAGATTCCTAGAGAGAACATATCAATCAAAACTTCAAATAACCAAATCCGCAAAAGTCAAAGCTGCAAACGTGGAGGGACAACTCTACTCCATAAAGCTAAAAAGCAGCTTCATATCTTTTTGTGCCAGAAAAGGGAAAAGTGTAGGACTGTGTATCTTGCAAGTATTATATTGTCATAGAATTTGGGGGAGAAGGCGACTTTCACTGAATTACATACAAATAGGTGTGTCTGTGAGCGTCTGTGTGCACCTTCAAGTCACCTGTCAACTTATTATTTATTTATTATTAAACTTTATTTCTAGAGCGCTGTAATTATACACAGCGCTGTACAAAGTCGGTAAAATTGGGAGTAAATAAAAGCCTGCCCAAGGCGTACATTCTAAGATAATAACAATTAAAAGAGGAATAGATAAAATTACCATATAGAAAGGAAAAAACAGATTAACAACATCAAATATCAAACAAATCACATCACATCAAATATTGTCAGACAGCCAGATGACAATCACAAATTCCCTGAGAACGCTTCCCTAAACAATATGGTTTTCAGCTCAGCTTTAAAGCTGGTTAGGGAAGTGATGAGCCGTGCATGCAGAGGAAGAAGGTTCCAGGAATGAGGGGCAGCTAGAGAGAAGGGACGGATCCGGGACGGGGCAGAGGAGATCCTGGGTTGAGAGAGGAGATTTTGGCTACCAGAGCGGAGAGTGCGAGTAGGGATGTAGGGAGAGAGAAGATCAGTCAAATAAAGAGGGGCCAGCCCATGCAGGGCTTTAAAGGTGAGTAGCAAAAGTTTGTACCTGATGCGGAAAGGAAGAGGGAGCCAGTGAAGGGAAGACAACAGAGGGGAGACATGATCATAACGGCGAGCGAGTGAAATAATGCGTGCAGCTGAATGCTGAACAGAAATTAATGGGTGGAGGTGAGAGAGAGGAAGCCCTGCCAGGAGGAGGTTACAGTAGTCTAATCGTGAGACCACTAGGGCATGGACCAGTGTCTTTGCGGTAGAAGCTGAGAGATATGGGCGGATTTTGGCGATATTATAGAGAAAAAATCTACAGACTTTGGCTGTAGTCTGGATCTGAGGGATAAATGACAAAGAGGAGTCAAAGATGAAACCGAGACTGCGGGCTTCCTGGACCGGCTGGATCGAGATGTTATTGACGGAAATAGAAAAGGAATAGTGAAGGGTGGGCTTAGGAGGGAAAACAAGAAGCTCAGTCTTGGACATATTGAGCTTCAAACGCCGATGGTGCATCCAGTGGGAGACAGCTGTTAAACAGGATGACACTTGCTGCTCTAGCTCTGGTGAGAGATTAGGGGTGGAAAGGTACAGCTGGGTATCATCACTTATGGTGACCCCATGAATTTCATGCGTCTTCACAGGCAAGGAAAGACTCAGCCATGGTTTTGCTAATCCCTTCCTCTGAAATATAGCCTGCAGCACCTGACCTTGGTTGGCAGTCTCCCACTCCATTACTACCCAGGGCTGACTCTGCTTAGCTTCTAAGATAAAATGGGCATTGGTGCCTTTAGAGTTTTTAGGCCAAATACACCTACACTACAAGCGAATTCCCACAACTCTTGTGCAGCTGCTGTGTCTTCCCACATACAGACACATCTTGGAAATCCTTGAGAGAAAGGGCAATGGATGGCATTAAGGAGAGCATCACTTTCATCAGACCCAACATGGAGCCCTAAGCCTCCTCCTCATGTACTGAAGGTAGACAAAATAGAATGGAAAATGGCCGTAATATAGCCATAGTTCAGCATGTTTCCATTTCATTCACTTCAAAAGGAATCATTAATGATGCATTTGGGGCCTATAATTCTATGTGTACTAATCTTGGAGAAGGAAAATAAAGCATAGGTTTAGACCACAGATGTGTCCCCAAAGGAATCAATAGGATCCTTAACTGGATCATACAAAATAAATTTATCTTACAATGTCACCATTTTCATTTCCTAGCAGCCACTCAGGCATCTTACAAATTCAACATGTTTAATTTAAAAACAGCATCAGAGAGGAGGAGAGGGGGCAAACACAACTTCGAAATACCCATTTAGGATTAGGACAATTAAGGGAGCCCTTATATATCACCTATAATAGTATTATAATAGCTACTGCCTCCATCTTTTTTTCATTCTGATCTCAATCCACAATCATTTAACTGTGTGTGTGCATGTTTATGTACATGTCTGTATGCATGTGTGTGTGTGTGTGTGTGTGTGTGTGCATATAATCTTACAATACTGTACCCCAAGAATCCGAGAAAGGCTGTATCTGCACTGCAGAAATAATCCAGTTTGGCACCACTTCGACTACCATGGCTCAGTGCTATGGAATCCTGGGAACTGTAGTTTGTTGTGGCACCAGAGCTCTCTGACACAGAAGGCTAACACAAAACTCACAAAACTATAATTCCCAGAATCCCATAGCATTGAGCCAGGGCAGTTAAAGTGGTGTCAGATGAGATGATTTCTGTAGTGCAGATGCAGCCGAAATGAATCACAACCCACAGAAGTTGATGCTGAAATAAAACCCTTAAGTCTTTACTTGCTTTGTTGTTATTAGCTGCCTTCAACTCACAGCAACGCTGTGGATGAGCCACCTCCAAACCCCCCTATCCTCCATTGCTCTGCTCAGGTTCCCTTGATTCAGCCCTGTAACCTCCCGAATTATGTCTAGCCATTTGGCATGCGGCCTTCCTCTCTTTCTACTGCCTTCTACCTTTCCTAGCATTACTCTCCTTCTTAATTATTCTTGCCTCCTCATGATGTGGCCAAAATACAACAGACTCAGTTTAGTCATTTTGGCTTCCAGGGAGATTTCAGGCTTGGTCTCTTCTCGGACCCATTTGTTTGTCTTTTTGACTGTCTGCGGTATCCTCAGCCTCTTCTCCAGCACCACATCTCAAATGAATTGATGTTCTTCTCATCCACTTCCATTACTGCCCAGCTCTCCCAGCTGTACATGGCATCAGAGGATACAATGGACTGGACATTAGTGCTCAGTTGTATATGTTTAGACTTCAGGACCTTGTCCAGTCCCTTCATGGCTACCCTTCCCATTCATAGTCTTGTTTCGGTTTCTTGACTGCAGTTTCCCATTCTGATCAATGTTTGCTCCAAGATACAAGAAACCTTTTAACTTCCTCATTATCTAGGTTGGATTTATGTAGATCTTCCCTAGACATTATTTTTGTTTTCTTTATGTTCAGTAACAAGCCTGCCTTTGCCATTTCTTCCTTGACCTTCCTTAGTAATTGTTCCAAGTCCGTGGTATTTTCCGATAGTAGTATTGTATAGTCCATGTATCTTAAGACTACTGATGTTCCTTCCTCTTCTCTTCCCTCCTCCTTTTCAAACCAGCTCTTCGTTTATTTTCTGCATGTAAACTGAACACTTGGGGTGATAAGATGCAGCCTTTTGCCAATTGAGAACTATTCTGTTTCTCCATGTTCTGTTCTGACAGTAGCCTCTTGTCCTGAGAACAGATTCCTCATCAGGACTATCAGATGTCTTGGCACTCCCATGGCTTTAAGGGCTTTCCATAGCCTTTCATGATCTATGCAGTCAAAAGCTTTGCTATAATGACCAGTGTTTCACAAACTCTGGTCTTCCAAGTGGTTTGGACTTTACTGGTCAGTAAACGGCGGAGCTGCAATCCTGGGAACAAGTTTAGGAAACACTGCTATAGTCTGTTAAGCACACAGTGACTTTTCCCCCTGGAATGCCTCTGTACAGTCACACAACTACAAATCCCAAAATTCAATATCACTGAGAGCCATGGCAGTTAAAGGTGGACTATTTCTGCAGTGTAGATGCAACCAAAATGAATTACAACTCAGAGTTGGAAGAGACCCCAAGGGCCATCCAGTCCAACCCCATTCTGCCATGCAGGAACTCTCAATCAAAGCATCCCTGACAGATGGCCATCCAGCCTCTGCTTAAAGACCTCCAAGGAAGGAGACTCCACCAAAATCTCTGAGGGAGTTTGTTCCACCGTCAAACAGCCCTTTCTGTCAGGAGGTTCCTCCTAATGTTGAGGTGGAATCTCTTTTCCTGCACTTTGCATCCATAGTCCCTGGAGCAGCAGAAAACAATCTTGCTCCATCCTCAGTATGACATCAAATATTTAAACAGGGCTGTCATATCACCCCTTAACCTTCTCTTCTCCATGCTAAACATCCCTAGTTCCCTAAGTCCTTCCTCATAGGGCTTAATGGGTTCCAAATCCTATGAAACATTTCTGCTTCAGACTGAAGCATGGCCTTTCCTCTTCTGTGAAGAAAACACTGTGGCATCTGAAAAGGTGATCTGCAATAGAAAATAGCCCTCATCCAGAGAGCGATTAAGGAGGGAAGCACAGGGTGAATCCCAAATATGATTTAATCCCTTCAGGATATCAATATTGGAATATCATCCCTTCTCTTTTCCTTAGCTCCCTGGATCTTCAAGAATGGGGTGAGAGGGAAAAGACAAGGCTGCAATCTTTCTTCCTGGTCATCTAGATTTCTTGTATGATGGGAGACATTTTTAGCACATGAAAGGTTTTCCAGGTAGGTCCTGACAGTTTGCTTCACTAAACTGATGTAAGTCTATGGCAGCCTCTCCTAATTATCCAATTTTTATTATTTATGTATTTGATTTCCAGTCTGTTTGGTCAAGTTCTTTTACCACAAAAGGCAGAGAACACTCCAGGGAAGACTTCCCTTCCCTGACAATGAAAATAGGAAGACCACATATTCAGCCATTAGGAATGACTTCCTTCCATGATCACTCCAAACCAGGAGCCTCACTGCATCAAAATGGAGGACCAGCCCTGTCTCAAAGCCATGGGTTCAATGCTCTTTTAGGAACAAAATAAATCCTCCCGAGGACACTCTGAGGGCTGCCATTGGCTGGAACTCCACTCCCTCCCACCATCCCTGGCCCTGATTGGCTGGAATCCCAGTCCCTCCCACATCCCACACTGAATGACATCACTGCTACGGAAGGCTCTCTTGACCAATCAGAGAGCAAGATGAAGGTTCTTCTGGAAGCTTCCGTGAGAAGGAGATATAAGGCCTGAGAGACCAAGAGACAGTTGGGGGAATTGTGTCGGTTGGAGATCGAGAGAGAGAGAGTTAAAGAGCGGATCTTGGAAGTTAGTCTCAGAATTGGACGTTTAGGTCTATTTATTATTATAATAGCTTGTAGGAATTGAATATTATATACTTAACAAATATTGTACCTGCAAGATTCTTAATATCTTGTATGGCTTATATTTTACTTATATTTTGTTATCTATAATAAATACCTCCTTGGAGTATCTACTACTCGACGCTCCTTTTACACGTGTTTTGGCTCGGTTGATGCTTGGAAAGATCAGTAAAGAAGTAGAAATAAGGTTCCTTAACTGGTCCCAGTGTAGGTTAAGGGAAGCCCTTTTATGATTCACTGGATGGAGGCAGCGAGATTAAAGGAATTTAAGGGTCTGCTGGGCTAAGAGCCATAATGTCTAAATATCTAATTAACAATTTGAAAGCCACTCTGATAGCTTTTTGGCTGAAGAGAGGGGTATAAAAATATTATTATTATTATTATTATTATTATTATTATTATTATCATTACAGGGCCGCAGTTTGGCTGCTTGGACCACCGGAGATCATCACAGTGAGTCAGTTGGAAAAGCCCATCTCACTCCAGAAAATAAAGGTACTTGAGGAGTTTGCACTCTACGTCTTTCTGTAATAATAGCTACAAAACTGATAATAGCATTTGGGACATTTAGTCTTTTAAAAACAAATATGGCAGATTTAAATGCTGCTTTAAAACCTCTTTCCATCTGCCAGCTTTGCCCTGGTTTTGGGGGGAAATGAGAAAGTGTTGGGAGGGAGGGACTGCCAACAGAATTAGGAGATGCATTGCAGGCTATGGACAGTTTGCGGCCAAGAAAGGTCCAAAACACACAGCAGCAATAGTCCAGTTTGAGAACGCTTTAACTGCCCTGGCCCAGTGCTAGGGAATCCTGGGAACTGGAATTTATTGTGGTACCAGAGCCCTCTGACAGAGAAGGCTCAATGTCTCACAAAACTACATTTCCCAGAATTCCCTAGCACTAAAGCGGTCTCAGATTGGATTATTGCTGCAATGTGTTTTGGACCCTTGGCAAGTCACACTCTCTCAGTCTCAGAGGATGGCAATGGCGACCCCTCTCTGAAGAAACCTGCCAAGGAAACCCCATGATAAGGTTGCCTTAGGGTTGCCATAAGTTGGAAACAACTTGAAGACACACATGAAGAGCAGAAAAAAGTCTGCACTTATTTCACAGGTTGTACATGGGAATGGGAGGCAGTGTGGTGCAGTGGTTTAAGTGTTGGGTTACAACTCTGGAGGCCAGGGTCCAGTGCCCCACTCCTCCATGAAACCAGCTGGGTCCCTTGGGCAAGAAGTCACACTCTCTCTGCCTCAGGGAAGGCAATGGCAAACCTCCTCTGAACAACTCTTGCCAAGAAAACCCCAGGAGAGGTTCCCCAGAAGTAGACAATGACTTGGAGCCACACCACAAAAAACCACAAAACCTCAAGAAAGAGCCAGCGTGGTTTAGTGGCTGGAGCATTGGATTATGACCCTGGAGACCAAGGTTCGAATGCCCTCTTGGCCACGGAAACCCACTGAGTGACCTTAGGCAAGAAGTCACACTCTCTCAGCCTCAGAGGGAGGCACTTGCAAAAACACTTCTGGACAAATCTTGGCAAGAAAACCCTGCGAAGGGCGTCCTTTAGGGTTGCCATAAGTCAGAAACAACTTGGAGGCACACAATGACAACAAGAGGAGTAACACCACTAACACAAGGCAGCTAGGGAGAAAGAAAGAAAGAAAGAAAGAAAGAAAGAAAGAAAGAAGACGTGGGAGGTGTAGTCCTAGTTTGGAGGGGCCTTACTGCAGGGCAGGGCCCCTCCTCTTTCTGGCCATGTGGATGCTGGGAGATCGAGTCCAGGAAATACACTTTAAATCTCATTGGAAAGAGAAAAGGCTATTACTGCCTTTCAGATCCAGTTTGCCCCAAATCCTTTATGAGGCCAGAAACCCCTTTGTTAGGAAGCGAACACCGAATATCTCAGGAAGGCCCTATATCTCCCAAGGCCCCCTCCCTCCAGGACCTCCTTCCCCTCTTCCCTCAGTCTCTCTCTCTCCCGGAAGGCCTCAAACTGCCAAATGCCAAGTGCTCAGGCAGAGGCAGCCATTTTGTGTCCCAGTGGCCATTTTGTATTCTGGCAGCCATTTTGTGCTGCTTGTGACTGTGAGGAATGTTGTTCCAGAACCTTCTCTGAGGCCTCAGTTGAACAGAGGCTTCTCTTTCTCCCCTGGGGCTCCAGTGTCAGAAGGATGCTAGGCTTCTTGGGCCAAAAGGAAGGAAGTGTGTCTCTTTGTGTGTCTTTTGTGTCTCTTTTCAAAGAGGGTTTTCTTAATACACAGCTCTGCTCCTGGAGAACATGGGTTTTCAAAGGGATCAGAAATGGGGAGGATAGTTGTAATACAAGCCTTATTCTTCTTCTTCACAAACATTAGGCTTTGGCTTCTAAGAGGAGGCTAGTCCCCCAAACAATGCCAAAAGTGGCTCCTTTGGGAGGTTTTAAAAGTCTCTCCAGTTTCCTTATTAATAGATTTTCAGGAAAGAGGGAAGGAGACAGACCAGAATAACTCATATTACCAAGAATGAAACAAACAAACATACAAACAAACAACAACAAGAAGAATAAGGATTAGACATAAAAGCGAACTGCATATATTTTAAAAAAGGAAAACCATTTTAACAGGATAAGATTTGACTTGGATGCTTTTACAACTGACTCAGGCTGTATCTGCACTACATAAATAATCCAGTTCAAAACTTCTTTAACTCTCCTGTTTCCATCCTATGGAATCCTGGGATTTGTAGTTTGTTGTGGCATGAGAGCTCTCTGGCAGAGAAGCTAAGTGTCCAAAGGTAAAATTCCAGGATTCCATAACACTGAGCGGTTAAAGCGGTGCCAAAGTGCCTCATTTCTATAGTGCAGATGCAGCCTTCTTGGGAAAGGGGATGGTGCTGGGGAAAAGAGGAGGAATGCAGAAGGAAAGAAGGACGGACGGACGGACGGACGGACGGACTGAGGGCCACCTGCAGCTGGACTGGCCTCCCTGAGTGGTCAAGAACTGAGGTGGGTTGTGGATGATGGGCACTCTTAATATTAATATTAATAGCCTTCATTATTGATTGTAATTAAGGAGGGGATCAGGTTCCTCCTTTCAGTAGCATCAGGAAAATGTTTAGGTGTTCTTAAATTTGGAAATCCTGTTTGGGGTCCCTTTCGAATTTGGGGCCCTTTCATCCTCTGTTTTGTGTCCCCTGAAGGCCTCAAACTGCCAACTGCCAAGTGCTGAGACAGAGGTGGCCATTTTGTGCAGCTTGTGACTGTGGGGAATAATGTTCCAGAACCTTCTCTGAGGCCTCAGTTGAACAGAGGCCTCTCTTTCTCTCCTGAGGCTCCAGAGAGAGAAGGAGGCCAGGCTCCTTGGGCCAAAAGGAAGGATGTGTGTGTCTTTTCTGAGAGGGTTTTCTTATTACACAGCTCTGCTCCTTCTGGGGAACATGGGTTTTAAAAGGGATCAGAAATGGGGAGGATACTTTTAATATAAGTGTTATTATTCTTCTTCACAAACATGCGGCTTTGGCTTCTAAGAGGAGGCTTCTCCCCCGAAAAAGGCCAAAAGTGGCTCCTTTGGGAGGTTTTAAAAGCCTCCCTAGTTTCCTTATTAATAGATTTTGAGGCAAGAAGGAAGGAGACAGACCAGAACAACTCATATTACCAAGAATGAAACAAACAAAAAGAGAAACAAACAACAACAAGAAGAATAAGGATTAGACATAAAAGCGAACTGCATATATTTTAAAAAAGGAAAACCATTTTAACAGGATAAGATTTGACTTGGATGCTTTTACAACTGACTCAGGCTGTATCTGCACTACATAAATAATCCAGTTCAAAACTTCTTTAACTCTCCTGTTTCCATCCTATGGAATCCTGGGATTTGTAGTTTGTTGTGGCATGAGAGCTCTCTGGCAGAGAAGCTAAGTGTCCAAAGGTAAAATTCCAGGATTCCATAACACTGAGCGGTTAAAGCGGTGCCAACGTGCCTTATTTCTATAGTGCAGATGCAGCCTTCTTGGGAAAGGGGCTGATGCTGGGGAAAAGAGGAAGAATGCAGAAGGAAAGGAGGACGGACGGACGGACGGACGGACTGAGGGCCACCTGCAGCTGGACTGGCCTCCCTGAGCGGTCAAGACCTGAGCTGGGTTGTGGATGATGGGCACTATTAATATTAATATTAATAGCCTTCATTATTGATTGTAATTAAGGAGGGGATCAGGTTCCTCCTTTCAGTAGCATCAGGAAAATGTTTAGGTGTTCTTAAATTTGGAAATCCTGTTTGGGGTCCCTTTCGAATTTGGGGCCCTTTCATCCTCCATTTTGGGTTCCCTGAAGGCTGCCAACTGCCAAGCACTGAGGCAGAGGGAGCCATTTTGTGTCCTGGTGGCCTTTTTCGCTTCTGTCAGCCATTTTGTGTTCTGGTGGACATTTTGTGCTGCTTGTGACTTTGGGGAATAATGTTCCGGAACATTCTCTGAAGCCTCAGTTGAACATGTCAGGAAATGACATGGATGTGGCCACTAGGTGGAGCTGTTGTGCAAGTTATATACAGCTCTAGTGGCAGTTATATGTGTCAGCATTCGAACAGTGCATCATCACAATGTTGATGCAACTGTCAACTGTCCTTCCTAACTGTCACTGAGAGACAGAGTGAGACAATTGGTGTGTGAGAGCAACTGCCTCTCTGTGGATGGTATTACTGTGGCTGCGTCACAGGTTGTGTTATTATTGTTGGTTGGTGTAAATAGTGTGTATTAGAGACAGTTGTCCAATACACTATGTATATATATTTTGTAAATATTGCAAACAAAGATTAAAGTGAAGAGTGAAGGCTTGTTCTGTAGTTATTTCTCAAGCCTGGAGCTCATGTCCGTATGCAGTGGTGAAGGAATATGTCCTTCTTGACCAGAATACCTTTGCAGACATCTCCACAGATTCCTTCTCCCTGGCGTCCTGTCGAAGTGGTTCAACTCTGCAGGTGGTTGTGGTGGACACAGTGCGTCTTTCCACACGCCCCAACAGAACAGAGGTTCCTCTTTCTCTCTCTGAGGCTCCAGAGTGAGAAGGAGGCCAGGTTCCTTGGGCCAAAAAGAGGGCTGTGTGTCCCTTTGTGCCTCTGACCCTCCATTTTGGGGGGAAGGAAGGAAGGAAGGGGCCTGTGGGGGTCTGAGGAAGGGAGGCAGGACCAGTGGAGGGGCTGGGCTTTGGGGACTGGGAGAGAGAGGTGGGGAAAGAGACCCTCCCTTTGGGCCCTAGCTGGGGAGGGTCCACCGGTCCTTGCCTCCCCCTTTGGGAAAGGAGACCCCCTCAGCCCCCTGGACTCACTCCTGCCACTCATTCCTAGAATGGCTGGGACTCAGAGGAGTTTCCTAGGCATTGTCACCTTCTGCCCTCCATGGCCATTGGCACTGACCTTTCCCCATTGCCTTCCCTCCCTCAGCCCTGTGGACCTCCTCCTCCTTCGCACTCAGAGCAACCCTTCTCTACGGCTGAAGAGACGGCCTCTGACCCAGGAAAGCTCCGGCCATAAAGGACTGCAGAGGAGGCCTTTCTGGGGCTGAAGAAGTCAGTGTCTTTGTACTGAAGGTAGGCTTTTATTCCTGGAGCTGAAAGATGACCTTTGTTTAAATGTTTCAGTCCAGAATTGTATGGAAATGTTGCAGCTGAGAGAGTGAGCCCATGCTTTGCAGGCATAAAGCCCCAAATTCGCTCTCTAACAGCATTGTCTTCCCAGAAGGTGGAAGGGAGATTTCCAGACCTCAGACACACAGTGAGTCCTTTTTATGGGAACTGTGTGTGTATGTGTTGTTTACTAGAACTTTGTGAGATATTAGTTTCACTGGGTTTATAAAATGAATTTATATACGTCTTCACTTACCCCAAATGAGCATAATCCAGGGTGCAGTATTCAAGTCATAAACCTATACATTTATAGATATTTGTTATATCAAGTGCAACATATTCAGCAGTTTGCATCTTTTTAAAAAATATTCAAGGAAAAATGAAGAAATTGTGATTTTAACAATAGATCCATTCAGAAACAATGCACACAAATGTATATGCCTCAATTTCTATGTGGCTTTAGCAAGAAGAGGGAAGAGGTTCATACTTCATGCTCCTGCTATGACTGACATAGGAAACACAGCAGTTAAGCTTAGAAAAATAGTCTCATCTGCAAAAAATAAAGTAACTATTTTGACCAGTGTTTAAATGGGGAGGGGGCCATGATGATGGGAGGGCATGGATTAGATCTGTAAGGTAATTCATGTCTCATCCAGCCCAAGAGCTAGAGCTTCTTCACCTGGGACATAAAGCAGGTCCTCCTCCTCCTCCTCTGTGTGAAAGAGAAGTCAAATTCTCATCAGTGATGATGACATAGCATGAAAAATTTGCATTCCTGAATTTAAAAATCTGAGGAGTCCTGAATCCTGTTGGTTAACCCTAGAGAGCAGACCCACTGAAACCATAAGTGACTGGTGAGTCAATATATAGATAAATCCAACTGATTCAGTGATTCTACTCTGATCAGGACTAGGCATAGGATACAGGCTAGGATTTAGGCCTGCATGTGGCTGGAACAGGATATTCCCAAGACAAGATGGACAGGCAACAGTGTGGAAAATGGGCACTCTCCACACTGGCAGAGACACTCTCAGAATTGTGATTTCTCTGCATGCAGAAGGCTGCCATGGGAATTGGGTGCTCCCTTTCCATCAGCTCAATCCTCTGGTGCCCCCTGATCCTGGGAGAAGGGCTGGATCCCATGGAAGGGGAGCAGCCTGAGAAGAGAGAGCGCCTTTCCTGCCCTTCTTGACTGGGGGCCTCCCTGGAGAAGGGCCATTTGTAGACTCATTCCACCCAGAGAAACACTGGAGCATAGAGAGTTCTACTGGTTTGGCCACTGGGAGAATGAGGAACCACCAGGCCAGACAGCCTGACCCAGCACAACCCTTTATGCTCCAGTGTTGCTCCGAGTGGAATCAGACTGCAATTGGCCATTCAGTGACCCAGATCCTACCATACAGTTGTGGAAGGCATCCCGCATGGCCATTCCATGCCTGGTGAGAGTGTTGGTGTGAGGTATTAGAGAAGCATCCAGCTGTGTTTCTGTAGTCAGAAGCAAAATGAAGAAATCTTCCTCTGAGGGCATTGTGGACCTCTGCAGGTTTCAGCAGATAATGCACTCATTTCACATCCAGCTATGAGGACATAGTCAGGACCCTTTCCAATCCCCCATCCCCTGATCCCCAGCTACTCTCACAAGGCATGGAGTAAGTGTTGTGTAGGGGAGCTGCAGTGAGTCTGTGCTAGGTCCAGGGGGTTTTGTTTGGTGCAGAGGGAGGAAGGGGATGCTCACATCTACATCGGCCCAAAGGAGGCATATGTTACCTGCATATGTCATCAGCAGGATGCTGTTCTCTGTGTCTTTGACTGCTGCAGGGTTTCTTGCTAAACCAAGCCTTACCCTGGTCTCTTTTCTCAGGAACCTCATTGCGATCCCCTTGTACACAGCATTGGGACATTGTTTGCTGGAAGTGACCAAAGTGCAGGGCCACCAGGATCCCCCTGCCCACCTGATGGCCAACACAAAGGCCAAGCAGACGGAGCTGGGCTCCAACAGAAAGAGGCTGCCGAGGGTTAACAGCTCTTTGGTAAGTTGCCATCCTGACTATTCGTTTTATCTGTGTCTGTGCTGGATCATGAAAGCAAGCGAAGAAGATACTGTCCCAGTTTGGCAGAGAGAGTCCTGGTTAATCCTCTGTCTCCTCATTTTTTCAGGGGCTTAGGAAATGTCCTATTTCACTCTCTTCCTCCCATTTCTTCCTTTCTCCTCAGGTCAGTTCAGTTGCTGCAAAGTGCATTACAGGTTCAAAAGAGTCTACAGCCCATCAATGCAAAAGAGGGGAGAGGGGAGGAGAGAAGGGGGCTGGGTCTTGCCCTTGCCAGGAGTCTGAGCCAAAAGCAAAATGCTGTACCCTTTCTCGCTTGTGTGATCTTTATCATTAACAACTTTGGCCATCTTGACCCACTTCTGGTGTTGCTTGTCCACATGTGTGTTGCTTTCCCCATCTGTGAAATGCTGGATGATATGGAAGAATATCTCTGGACTTAAATTGAGGGTGGGCCCAGTGGCCCTGAAGCCCAGAGTACTCCCCAGAACTGTTTATTAAAAATGAAATTTGCCTCTGAAATTAGGTGAAATATGGCTAAATGAAAACTAATATACATGTTGGAATAGCCAGTATGTTAATCAATCAATAATATTCCAGAAATGGCCGAAATTATATTGTTTATCATATTGTATATTATATTGAAAGGATTCGAGACAAACTGGATCTCAAAGGCTGTAGCTTTTTGCTTTCTTGCAGAATTTAAAGTTTATTTCCTGGACTGAATTCTGAAGTGATGAAATAATATTTGCAATGCACCATGTGCTTTCCTCCCCTTTTGTTTAGTCACTCTCTGGATCAGGGCTATTTTATGTTGCAGGTGACCTTTGTGGATGTGGCGGTATATTTCACTGAAGAGGAATGGAAACTGTTGACGAAAAAGCAGAAACTTATGTACAGTTCTGTGATGATGGAGAATTATGAGAATGTGGCCTCTGTGGGTAAGGAACCTGAATCCATTGCCCTTCCTGTGAACCCTGAGGGCCCTTTCATAATTCACTGTCAGATTCCACTTTAGAATGATAAAATCAAAGAGTTGTAATAGACCACAAGGACCATCTGGTTCAATATTCTGCCATGCAGGAATAGACATTCAAAGCACCCCCAAGAGATGGCCATCCAGCCTCTGTTTAAAGACCTCCAAGGAAAGAGACTCCACCAAACTCTGAGGGAGTATATTCCACTTTTGAAGAGCTCTTACTATCAGGAAGTTCCTCCTAAAGCTTAAGTGGAATCTCTTGTCCCTGTGGCTTGCTTCCATTGTTCCATGTCCATTAATTTGAAATTAATAATAATAATAATAATAATAATAATAATAACCATAATGCGATGCCACCATGCTCTGATGGAGTATATTCCACTGTTGAATAGCTCTTATTGTCAGGAAGTTCCTCCTAATATTTTGGTGGAACCTTTTTTCCTGTGGCTTGTGTGATCGAGTTTGGATTTATATAAATTTTGGGTACCAAGCAATCAAAAATCATGACCCCTGACTGACCCCATCACAGCCGCCATTATCCCAAAAGCGAGCTGACCACGTAGCCAGACAAGCCTAGCAGGCCATGGCTAAAGCAGAAAGGTAAACCTTTAAAACCAGTTCTGGGAGTTGCCATTGTCGCAGGCAACCTGAATGAGGACAAAGGAAGTTTGCCTCACCTATTGATGGTATTAAGTACCCAGCCATCTACATAGTAGTCTTCTCCCAAAGAAGTGGCAGACCCTTTTGTGTATCCATTGTTTAACTTTAGTCTTAGTCAATAGATAGCCATGAAGACCTTTGTTCCGCAGGTAGCTATAGCCTGAGGATACGTTTCGCAGTATAAATAAAACCCAGACTCCAGCCCTCCTTTGGGCTTTCTGAGCTACAGTTCCAAACCTCAACTCTGTTGAGCAATCGCTCCGGAGCTCTCTTGGGCACTGTGCCCTGCTGAAATCACTTGGGCAAGCCAAAGCCCACTGTCTCTTTCGGGCCTCTTGTTAGCTTAGCCCGCTGGAACTTAGCTCCTAGCCATCGCGGTTGCCGCTTGCTTTCTGTTTCCCGCTGCCGTGTTCACTTACCAACATCCCTCACATCTGTCGCTTGGAGAAGACTCCTAAGGTAAATATTTCAACGGTGCCTCTATCTTTTCTCCTTTACCCCCAACTCTTCCCCTCCCTTGTTTTAGCATTGAATGTGCGTGTGCGTGTGTGATCCCTTTTTGGTTGTGTGGCTTTAATAAATGTTTATATTTTAATTGCAACTCATTGACATTGCAGTCTCTGTTTCTTGGGGTTGGACTATATGACCTCTAGTATACACATAGGGATCCAATCCGCTGCGTGCGTTGTTAGGACACGCCTCTTGTAAATTTGAGCTAATTAAATTCCCCTGATGCGATCTTTCCTAACACTTGCATCCATTGTTCTGTGTCCTTTGTTCTAGACCAGCAGAAAGCAAGCTTGCTCCATACTCAGTATCTCTTCAAATACTTGAACAGGGCTGTCATATCCACTCTTAACCTTCTCTTCTCCAAGCTAAACATACCCAGCTCCCTAAGTCATTCCTCAGAGAGCATAGTTTCCAGACCATTCACCATTTTGGTTTCCTTCCTCTGGAAATGCTCCAGCTTCTCAACATCTGTTTGAATTGTGGTGCCCAGAACTGGACACAGGATCATTGCAAGTGAGCCCTGACCAAAACAGAATAGAGTGGAACTATTACTTCCCTTGATCTTGACACTATACTCCTATTGATACAGCCTAGGATCACATTGGCCTTTTTAGCTGCTGCATCACACTCTTGACACATGTTCAACTTGTGCTCTACTACCATTCCTAGTTTCCTTTCACACGTAATTTGTCATAACAACTTCCTGTGGAATCTTGGAATTTCTAGTTTTAGTGAGGCACTATTGTTCTCCGCTTTGTAAGGATTCTCAATATCCAATCCTAAACTGCCAATTCTGGAATTTTGTGGTAAGGAGCCATGGAGATTAATGCTTTTTGCCCCTAAATGGTCCTCAGCCCTTTCCTGAGCAGGTTTCCTGGCTTTTGTGGCCCCTCTTCCAGCCTTATGAGGCTCTGGAGAGGCTTCATGGGAAAAAAGGCCTCCCTTGGCCCTTCAATGGATCAGAGAGGGCCCAACAGTGGCAAAATGGCCTCCACTTCCACAAAGAGATGCTGTGGGATATTGAGGGGCAAAACATTATACCATATTTGTAGGCAACACAATTTGGGGTTTCCCCTGAGATCCCCTGGGGTCCAATGTGACCACCCCACTTCCCAACAGTAGTTCATACCTGTCTTAGAGATGCCTTAAGGTTGTTTTAAGGCTCATCCCTCACACTTGACCCTCATTAATACCAGAAACCAGATCCCAGACTCCTTGTTCTGCCTTTCCTAATGCATTAGTTGTATAGTGATTGTCTTGCCTTTCTCAAGAAATGAGCCTCAAAGTGTCCCTTTTGTGCATCACACTCTGTGGGTGTGTGTCTGTGATAGAGGGATGGAGGCAATGTGAAAAACAGAAAGGCAGGGAAGAGATGCTGAAGGTCAAATGGTAAAGCAGTGCAGATGGGCAAGAGGCAGGGTTGGAGAGCGGAGGGAGAAAAGGAAGGGGATCAGGCCTCTGGGATCCAGGAGGGGAAGGCAGGAGCAAAGCCAGGATCGCCTAGCTTGAAAAACACACAAAGCATCACAAGAAGTAATTTGTATTGTAGCAATAAGGGTAAACATCAATCCATAAAATGAAATCCTAAACCTGGCAGGTAAAAATTGTCCCAAATAACTTTGAGACATATAGACTTAAAATAGTAGCTTTGGCACGGTTGCTTAGAAAGTTGTATCCTAATCGAGTATCTCCCAAGCTGAGTTATATAACATTTCAAGCACAATACAAGCTGCACATGGCGTGTTTATAGTGTTTATAGTGGCAACCCACTCATTAACTTCAAACTTCTAAAATGATTCATATAAAACAGAACAGTCAAATGGATATAGTGCAGAAAACACCGTATACAATCCTATTAATTCCAAAATGGAAGTTGTATAAAAATGTAATAGCCTGACTCTGGGTCATAATTATTTCAAGATATTACATGGGTGTTTCTACATCTGTTCCAAAAAAAAAAAATCTGCTACAAATAATCGCAGATGCACAATATCTGGCAACTTTAACAGTTACCTGCTCCTAATAATACATTTATTTGCAAGCTCTCCTCTCCGACTTCCATCAACTTCACCATCCCTTGTACACACAACTCTAATCCACACCAATCCACATGTGAGCTGTATACTGTATTGGTTGTGAGTCATCTCCTGGTGCCACACAGCATGAAGCATCCTCTGCAGTTAGCTTCCAACATGCCTTGGTCTCTGACTCAGGACTTTATGGCAGTCTCACAGGATATAATGCCACTTGACAATCAAACTATTTCTCCACATGATTAATAGAATATTTTTGCAACATTCCTTTTTCTGACTATCTGCTTCCAGTGATTCCCTTAAGTCCCCCTCCAATCTCTTCTTTGTTAACTCCTATAAATAAGGATACAATTGTTCCATGGATTTAGGGGCATAAGTAGTACGGTCATGCTTGGGTTACTAACAGAAACTCTCTTAATTTAATCTCTAATAAGGAGGGGTTAATGAGGGCTAAATCATGGGTAACACCCTCCTCCCTTAACGCTGATTTTCAGTCTTATCTGTCACTGTGCTTCTTTACAGAAAAATATTTGAGTCATGAGAGAATCCACACAAGAAAGAAGTCACATAAATGCCAGCACTGTGGGAGACATTTTGCTTACAAGTCAATCCTTGTCATGCATCGAAGGGTCCATACAGGAGAGAAGCCATACAAATGCCAGCATTGTGGGAAATGTTTTTCTCAGAAGTCAGACCTAGTGAAACATCAGAGAGTCCACACCGGAGAGAAGCCATACAAATGCCAGCGTTGTGGTAAATGTTTTCCTCGGAGGTCACACCTAGTGATACATCAGAGAGTCCACACAGGAGAGAAGCCATACAAATGCCAGCGTTGTGGGAAATGTTTTTCCTCGAAGTCACACCTAATGACACATCAGAGAGTCCACACAGGAGAGAAGCCATACAAATGCCAGCGTTGTGGGAAATGTTTTTCCTCGAAGTCACACCTAGTGACACATCAGAGAGTCCACACAGGAGAGAAGCCATACAAATGCCAGCATTGTGGGAAATGTTTTTCTCAGAAGTCAGTCCTAGTGACACATCAGAGAGTTCACACAGGAGAGAAGCCATACAAATGCCAGCATTGTGGGAAATGTTTTTCTATGAAGTCACACCTAGTGATACATCAGAGAGGCCACACAGGAGAGAAGCCATACAAATGCCAGCATTGTGGGAAATGTTTTTCTCAGAAGTCAGTACTAGTGACACATCAGAGAGTTCACACAGGAGAGAAGCCATACAAATGCCAGCATTGTGGGAAATGTTTTTCTATGAAGTCACACCTAGTGATACATCAGAGAGGCCACACAGGAGAGAAGCCATACAAATGCCAGCATTGTGGGAAATGTCTTTCTCAGAAGTCAGACCTAGTGACACATCAGAGAGTCCACACAGGAGAGAAGCCACACAAATGCCAGCATTGTGAGAAATGTTTTACTTCGAAGTCAAACCTAGTGACACATCAGAGAGTCCACACAGGAGAGAAGCCATACAAATGCCAGCACTGTGGGAAATGTTTTTCTCAGAGGTCAAGCCTAGTTACACATCAGAGAGTCCACATAGGAGCGAAGCCACACAAATCTCAGCAGTAAACTAACATTATTTTTGTCAGTAAGGAATATAAAATATTTTCAATCCAACGGTGCTAAGAAAAGGCCCTTGTGATTTTGTTTGTAAGGTTTCTCTGTCCATATGTCTGTTTGTTTTAAAGTTGTATTTTGTTAAGTTTAGGTTTTATTTGCTAATAGTATAGATAGTTGCTATGGGTTGTCTATTTGGCTGGGGATTCTGGGTCATGGTATAGGTTTGCTAGATGAGGGGCTGGGATTTGTTGCAGCTGTCTAGAATATTTATGGGAATGATAGCTTTTGCATTGTGTGGGATGTTGGCTGAAGAAAGTTGGAGGCTGGTATTAACAGAAAGGGCTAGTTTCTAGGGATGGCAAAGGGGGGCTTGTTACCTGTGGGGCATAGACTGTAGGAATTGGAGGGGGGAGCTAGGCTTGGAAGAGGGAGCAGTTTTAGGTGTTTGGGGTTTTAATGTATTGTTTGCTTGGAATGGGCAGTTCTGGCTTAACCACTGAATTTTTGACTCTGTGTTCTCAATAAAGTTCTTTACTATTTCAACACACTGGACTCTTAAATGCACAGAAGTTGTGAATTCGTGCTAAACTGACCCTTTATTCCCTCCTCAGTTTTCTGTTCCATTCCCAGCCATAAGAACAGCAGAGGCAAATACACACAAACACAAACATAGAAGATACACAGAGAGAGCTTTATTTCCAAAGCAGAGCCTTCCTTTCCTGCCTTTTCCTCCTGAGTCCAGCTCTGCACCTTGGGCTCGCCTGGAGTCTCCTCAAAGGAAGAAAGAAGGGAAGAAAGGGGAGACTGCTGAATCCCCAGCGCATACCTTCCTTTCCCGCAAAGGCCACCAGTGGAATAAGCAGCAGCAGCAGAGAGGCCCTTGCAAATCCTGCGCATGTTGAGGAGGGGCCTCGAAGGGGTTGTTGAGGTCGCCCAGGACCAAAAGCCTAGGTGACTCCAGCAGCATCTCAGAGACCAGTTGTGTCAGCTCCGCTAGGGAGTCTGTTAAGGAACGGGGTGGACATTAAACCAACAGAATCCCTAGACTTCGCCTAGTCTTTAAGCTGAGGCAAATACATTTGATGTGGTCGATCATATGGATAGGTATCCTGCTCAAGGCAAGATTGTCTTTATGGACCAAAATGATGTCCCCTTACCTGCTCACTGACGGAGAACCCGGCTGGTAAGGCCTGATCCCAGGTGGCTGAGCTATCATCACCCAGCCAGGTCTCCATGAAACAAACCAGGTCAGCCTCTCCGTCCAGTAGGAGATCCTAGACTATCTGCGTTGTATTTTTGACTGACCTGGCATTACACAAGAGCAGGGAAAGGTTCTGTGGTTGGTTTGGTATGCTCTCCAGCCCTTTTGGGATAGAAGGGTGAATGGAAGAGGAGAGAGATATCTGTCAGGGTCCTAATTGCAGCCCCTCTTGCAACACAAAAGGCAGTACTTTGAAAAAGGAATAGCTTTTATTGAAGAAGAAGTAATGGAAGTGACTTTTTTGTCAGGAATTAAAGAAGGTATAAACATATCCCTTTTATAACCATATGCATCCACCTCACTCCATTTACCAATGAAGCTAATTAATCGGGTAGCCCTTTCCCGCACAGCGTTCTCCCACCCTTTTAGGTGCAGTGTCCTCCCATCCGGGATTCTGGCAGCTTTCCTAAAAGCAATGAAGCTCTCATGTGCCTTTTCTCAACCACTGCACCTGTGGCCTTGGACCACAGAACTCAGCCACACAACGGTTTTAATTTACATTATGGCTTAGCAATATATATAGCTATCTATAATATAAAACCCTATCAATCTCCACATAATATGATACCACATGAAAATATATTATGCCTAAACCCATAGCAACATAATATAATATAAAAATATCCATAACTCTCTATGTTTCCCCTCCTTTTCCAGAGACCAGTCTTTTAAACTCAAGCCTCTGTTAGAAGAGTGATTCCCACACATTCCAATCCTAGCAAAGAAGCACATTCTTTAGCCATGATCTCTCTACCTCTTTCTAGTATATTCTATTAAAGCACATATTAAAACATGTTATTTTAACCCACCATAAATCCCATCTATCTGAACTCTAACCTAAACCTAAACCTATAACCCTTATGACATGAATCCCTAAATGAATAGATGCATAAATAAAGGTATTAATGACATAATGTGACTTCAGGCTGGTGCTCCTTACCTGAATGAGACTGGCCCATTGCGACCTCAGGCTGATGCTCCTTGCCTGCAGCAATGAGATGGGATCATTGTGAATTTAGGCTAATACTGCTTATCTGAAGGTTTGAGATGTGACCATTGCAACCTGAGGCTGATGCTGCTTGCCTGAAACACTGAGACTGGCCCATTGTGATCTCAGCCTGAGTTTCCTTGGCTGAAGCATTGAGAGAGTACTATTGTGACTTCAGGGTGGTGCTCTTTACCTGAAAGATTTAGACTGACCCATTGCAACCTCAGGCCGATGCTCCTTGCCTGAACGATTGAGATGGGAGAATTGTCACTTCAAACTGGTGGTGTGTCCCTGAAGGATTGAGACTGGCCCATTGTGTGTCAGAGTTCTGTCATAAAGGGTAAAAATATTAGGGTTTGGGTATTAAAGTAGGAGTTATAGTTGCAGTCCATAGTAGACAGTGTAGAGTGATGGGTTATAGAAAGCCCATAATGGAAAATGATAGAAGGGCAGATGGAGTGGCTTTTAGATGAAGGAGGCGTTTGGAGAGGGGCTGGGGTTGCAGCTGTAGATGGTTATCAAGGAGGAGTGAAGCTGGCTTGGGAACACCGCTCCTCAAGGTGAGGCTGTCTGAGAGAAGGGAAGGGAAGTATACACAACCTTGGTATCTATGCAACCTCCGCTTGTGTTGCTTTAGCTTGGGAATTGGGGGCTGGCTTAGGGAGGGATTGAGCAAGTACCTTTGGACTTCAGACTTTGCAAAAAGGTGTTAATGGGTGTTTCTGCCTGGATTCATCAATAAAGCTTCTTTTGTTTCAAATGAGTTTTATTTTCTGAGCACAGGACTGACTCCAGATCTCACTGTTTGCAAAGTCTCACAGTTTTACCTCCAATGGAGACCCAGGAACAAGAAGAGTTCTTTGGGAACCTGGTGGTTCTGCAGATCCCGGTGGTGGAGGAGCAGGTGCCTTCTTCAGAGGAACTAGGGCCAAGCCCAAGACTGGGAAACCTCCTGAAGCTCACACCACCCAGGCCACCACTGGAGGAATTGGGTTTCCGGCCCCAGACTGGGGAAAGGAAGGCCGTCGGGGGGCAGAGTGACAGCCTGGGACCTGGCAGTGGGGGAATCGCTTGATAGCTGTCCCAGCACAGAAGAACCCCAGGTAGACGTTTATCGAATGGAGGAAGACATAAAGGAATTAAAGGACCTTATGAAGTGGATGGTGTCACAATTAAAGATATGGAGGAGGAAGATGTCAGAGGCGAACCGAGGGCAGCTGATGCTCATTGGCTGAAGCACTGAGGATGTCCCATTGTGATTTCCAAATCCTTCACCATTTTAGTTGCCCTCCTTTGGGTGTCCTCCAGTTTCTCAACATCCTTTTGAATTGTGGGGCCCAGAACTGGACACAGTATTCCATATGGGGCCTGACCAGAGCAGAATAGAGTAGTACTATTACTTCCCTTGATCTAGGCTCTATACTTCTATTGATGCAGCCTAAAATTGCATTGGCCTTCTTAGCTGCCACATCGCACTGTTGACTCATGTTCAACTTGTGGTCTACTTGGACTCCTAGATCCCTTTCACACATAGTTTCATTCATCAAGGTGTCCCCCATAATCCTATGTCTGTGCATTTCATTTTTCTGCCCTTAATGCAGTACCGTACATTTCTCCATGTTAATTTTCATTTTGTTAGCTTTGACCCAGCTTTCTAGTCTATTCAGGTTGTTTTGAATTTTGATCCTGTCCTTTGGGGTATTAGCTACTCCTCCTAATTTGGTGTCATCTGCAAATTTGATAAGTATGCCCCCAATTCTGTCATCCAAATAATTGATAAAGATGTTGAATAGCACTGGGCCCAGGAAAGGACCCCACTGGACACAGCACTGGTCACTTCTATCCAGGATGAAAAGGAGTCATTGTTGAGCACCCTTTCGGTTCGGCTGGTCAACCAATTACAATTCCATGTAACAGTTACCTTGTCTAGCTTGTTTCATGTTTTTGTTTTATATACCGTTTAATTTGGTTAATTGCTATTAGTGAATTGCCCAGAGTGGCCACCAGATGGCGCTCCAGGATAGAAGTTGGTGAGAAGCCCAAGGAGGCTGCAGTGCCCTGAGTATCCACAAGAGGGCGGCGTTGTATTAGGAATGTTCTTTATGGATAAAACCGAAGTCTATGGGGACTAATGTGATTTTCCCATTGGCTCCCCATTCCTGAGGGGGCGTGGCCTCCTTCCCTTTACCTGGACCTTCCTCCACTCCCATTGGCTGCCTATTCCCCCCCCCCCTTGGTTGCCCTGGAAGCGAAAGGACCACCGGAAGGAAGTGGGGGGAATTGCAGCACTGCATCATGGGAAATTTGCAACCGGGGGTTTTGCAGTGGTGAAACAGAGCAGAAGCAAAGCTGCATTCCACACCAGACCAATTCGGAGTGGAATCGGAGTGAGCTTGGAAGAGATTTCTGAGCATTCGCTTGTTACCTATTTCACCAAAATGAGGGGTCACTTTGGAACCACTGTGGAAGCCCCATGGAAGGAGCCCCCATAGAAAGGAATCCTGTGTGATGACACTCACATTTTTGCATGGATTTGCATCGTTTGACCTGCAGTGGCTTCGGATCTGAGCTGCAAAGAGCTGCAAAAACCTCCGTGTGATAAACACACTCTTTCAGATTTCAGAAAACTCTGTGGTTTGGGGAATAAGAAGCTAATTATCATAATTGTTGTTGAAATTCAATGCCCCAATAATATGGAAGTCACAGTCTGTCAAAGTTTACATGAACTGTGTGAAATGTGGTTTTCGTTTTGCTGTTGTCTGTCCTGAATTTCCCATCTCCACTAAATGACCCCAAGATCAAGCAAGAAGAGAGAAGGAGAAAACTGTGTCTCCTTCCACTTTCTCAACCCCATTTAGAAATGTATGAACCTCTTCCATGGCCATGTTTAGACACAGCTTTGCTCCTTAAAAAACACAAGGCTTGTAATCTTTCACAGAAGACATATTATTTGGGAGGCAGATCAAGAAAAATCCTGCCAGGAAGGTGCCCTCAATTTCTTTTCTAGGCATAGAGGCTGGTGGGCTTTTTCATCCACAGTCATACGGTGGAGGTGGCCTATGACAAACCTCCTTTGAACACAGATAAATGAAGAACTGCCTTCAACTTGACCACTAGCGAACCTGTTAAAGGTTTACATGATGAAGAGAGTTCTGCCTGATAGATCCTATGATGCTTCTTCTGAGTTTCACTTAATTTCTTCAGGTAAAATTGTATTTATTTGTTAGACTGTTCTTATACTTTAAAAAAATCTTCTCCAGACAAAGGACTTGGAAAGAAGAAAGGTCCCTCCACAAAATTGTCTGGCCTTAAGATGAATGAGAAAGGCATCATGTGAAATGAAGAAGAGACGGCGATCCTGAACCAGACAATTCTTTCTGACCCAGAGGAAGAGATCCAAGTGAGTCTGGGACACTTTTATGCAATAGGTTATTGGCCTTAGGAGAGAAGCCGCAATATGGAAAAGGGGCACCAGCTCCTCTTTCTACTCTTTGTTCAAATGGACAGGTTTTCTCTGACCTACGGAGTCAAAGCAGCCCATTTGGATGTTGAATGCGGATTGGAGGATGACTCACATTTGCCGCTGGGATCTTACTGCCATGGCTACAGGAACATGGATCTCATAGAATCAGAGGACGACCTGGATCTAACTGAAAAGGTACAGAAGAAGCCTCATGCACTTTCCATGTGTTTTAGAGTTGGGCAGCAGGTTTGCATCTGGCTGTCTTGCAAAGAGAGTTAGCTATTCCTCCCCACTGAGAATTTATCCTTAAAGGAATGGAGGTCAGGGCAGGGGAACATTAAATCCACCCTAAACATTTACTGAACTCTCTTCCCCCCAATAAATTCAATGCCTTGGACAGTCACAATTAAAACCAACGTTATGTCATTAGGTATATTTTCATGTTTCAAATACCATTGAAAAAATATTTTGTAGTAGTTTTTCCTTAGGGCTTGGGAAGCTATGTATTTTATCCTCCTTTTCCAAGTTAACTCCCATTCTTCCATCTCAATATTGTGTCCTGTTTTCTTGGCCATTGAACCATGTTTTCTTTAACCACTTCAGATTCCATCTCATGTTTTAACAGGATTTTATACACTCTCCCCACAAGTGAACCTTTCCCGATAGAAAGCACATTTCCTAGTATTTCTGTATGTTTTCATATCCAACAAAAATCTCTCTCTTATTTGCCTGAAAATAAACCAATTGCATTGTTTACCTTCTTCTCTTATTTCTTCTAACTTTTTAATTTAATCATATTGCCTTGCTTATTTATCAAATCATTCCTGCTGCTGCTCTTTATTCCACTGTCGGCTTTTGAGGGAATGAAAGGAGTTCGCCAGGGGTTCAGCAGCCCCCCTTCCTTCCTTCCTTCCTTCCTTCCTTCCTTCCTTCCTTCCTTCTTTTGAGGAGATTTTGAAGAGGCCACAATGGAGCCCAGGAAAGGCAGGAAAGAAAGGTTCTGCTTTGGAAATAGTCTGTAATTAAATAGTCTGGGGTCTGTAATTAAAAGGAAAAGGATTGAATCATTAATGAAAAAACAGAAAGCGGATATTTTTTTTATTCAGGAAACGCACCAAGCGAAATCAGGATCGTCAGAATTGAAGATGAACT
The DNA here is from genome assembly GCA_023333645.1 of Sceloporus occidentalis. NCBI lineage: Eukaryota > Metazoa > Chordata > Lepidosauria > Squamata > Phrynosomatidae > Sceloporus > Sceloporus occidentalis. Next base: position 783,674 of record JALMGF010000202.1, read on the forward strand.
GGGTTGCCACATATGAAAAAGCATATGGTACTTCTAAAGCAAGAGGAGTAGCAACCTTAATATCTAAGAAATGTGGGTTTGATATACTAAAAGTTAAGTCAGATGAAAAAGGAAGATTTGTATTGGTGCAAGGAACGATGGGGGGAGAAAAATACTTGTTGGTAAATGTGTATGCTCCAAATGAAAATCAAATGGAATTTTATGAAAAAGTATTTAAGGAAATGGAGGATATGCAGGGAGATTACACAATTATGGCAGGAGATTTCAATATGGTCATGGATAAGGTTAAAGATAAATCAGACCCAACAATAAGGGACAGACTTAATAAGATTACACCTTTGAACAAAATAATGAATAGGAAAGAATTGAAAGATGTATGGAGATTGATTAAAGGAGATGAAAAGAACTATACTTACTATTCAGCGGTTCATAAAAATTATTCTAGAATAGATTTCATTTTTGTATCCAAAAATATGATGTCAAGGGTATTAAATAGTGAAATAGAAGGAATAAAAGTTACAGATCATGGAATAGCAAACATGGATTTCATAATTAAAAAAGATTATAGAGAAGCAAAAAGATAGAGGTTAGACACTAGCATACTTAATAATAAAGAAATAGTGAATAAAATAGAGGAAGAATGGCAGGTTATATGGGATATTAATAACAAAGAGATTTCTCAAGCTTTATTATGGGATACTATGAAAGCAGTGGCAAGAGGGATTTGTATTAGGGAAACATGCAAGGTAAGGAGACAAAAGGAAGAGAGAAAAATCAAATTGGAAACGGAAATTGAAAAATTAAATAAGGATTATATAAAGAATAGAAGTAAATATATATATATAAAGCTGCAAGCGAAAAGAAAGGAATTAGAGAAGATAGAAATAGATCAGATCCAGAAAAATTTGATATATTTACGGAGGGAGTTTTTTGAATATAGTAACAAAAATTCGAAAATGTTAGCAAGATTAACACAAAAAAAGAAAGAGAAAAATCTGATAGGGGTTATAAAGGACAAAACAGGGAAAAATGTATGCTGATGAAAGAAAAGATAAAGATATTTGAACAATACTACAAAGATTTATATACAGTAGGGGATAGTTCAATTGACAAAATTGAGGAATATATAGAGAAAAATTGGAGAACAAAGATAGAAGAAGAGGATAAAGAAATAATGGAACAACCAGTTTCAAAAAAAGAAATTGAAGAAGTGATAGATAAATTAAAAGGAGGGAAATCACCAGGAATGGATGGATTAGGACCAGAATATAATAAAACTTTTAAAAAGGTTTTAATACCTAAATTAGAAGTGTTATACAATAAATTTTTAAATGGAGAAAGGATCCCACCATCATGGGACCACTCAATGATAATATTGATTCCAAAACCGGATAAAGATTTGTCAGATCCAGGCTCATACAGACCTATATCCCTTATCAATCAGGATGCTAAAATATTAACAGCCATAATGGCAAAAAGAATGAATAAGTTTATATATAAATATATTCAAAATGATCAATGTGGATTTGTGCAAGGAAGACAAATGTCAAATTTAATAGGAAGAGTACTGAATAAAATAAATATAATAGAGAAAAGAAAGCAGAAAGCAGGAATAATGGCATTAGATATTTATAAAGCTTTTGATTGTGTGGAATGGCCAGCATTAAAAATAACATTGAAGAAATTAGGTATGGGAGAAAAGTTTAGAGGATTGATAGATCAGTTATATTTAAATAATACAGCAGTAGTAACAATAAATGATGGAATAACAGAACACATTTCAATTTCTAGAGGAACAAGGCAAGGATGCCCTCTTTCCCCGGTTTTATTTGCAATAATTATTGAAATATTAGCAAATATTATTAGGGGGGATAAAAATCTGGAAGGAATTGGGATGAGAAAATTGAATAAGATAAGTTTATTTGCAGATGATACTCTATTAACAATTAGAGACCCCTTGGAAAAAATGAACAATGTGAAAAAACATTTAAAGGAGTTTGGACAAATGACAGGACTAAGAGTCCATTGGAATAAATCAGAGCTAATGTTGTTCAATTATCCAAAAACGGAAGAACAGGAATTTGTAAAGGATGGAAAGATAGATATAAAGGTAAAAGATACAATTAAATATCTAGGAATAAAAATTACAAAAAATCTACACAAATTAGAGGATCAGAACTATAAAAAATTAAGAATAGAAATTAAAAGGAAATTAGAAGAATATAAAAATATAAAATTATCATGGTTCGGTAGAATCGCATTAATAAAAATGAAAATTCTGCCTAAGATTAATTTCTTGTTTAGGATGTTGCCAATACAAATATCAGAGGTTGAAATTAAAAATTGAGAAGTATTAGCGAATAACTATTGTAATGGGAATAAAAAAGCAAGGATTAATAAAAGATATTGGTATAAACCCCAAAAAGAAGGAGGTTTGGGTCTCCCAAATTTAAAATTGTACTATAATGCAAACCAAATAAGATATATTATAGATGGAATCATAGAGAAAGGGGAATTAGATTGGTTAGAGATGGAAACAACAGGAATAGAGGAAAAATTGGAAAATATAATTTTTAAAGAACTTACTATGAAAGAAATGAAGGAAATAGAAAACCCCTTTTTAAAGAATATATTAGAAATTTGGAAAAAAAATAAAGAAAAACTAATGCCAGCTATCTCACCTTTAACACCAGTTATAATGCTAAAAAATTTTCCAGTAAATTTAAAGGAAGAAGTAGGGAAATTAGTAAAAGGTCAAGAAATATATAGGATAAAAGAATGGATGAAGACTATGAGGGAGAAAGGGAAAATAAAGGAGAAATTGCAAGGATCAAAATTAACTTGGTATAATTGTATTCAATTGGAACAATGGATAAAGAAGTATGAGAAAAATATAGGAGAGATTAGAGAATACACAAAATTTGAACAGTTGATTATAGAGAAAGAGAAAGTATAGAGGAGAATGAAACTTTGAAAGGGGTCACAAGTGAAATATATAAATTATCATTAAAATATAATGAGAAAGAAGATTATTTAAAGACAACATGGGAGGATGATTTAGTACAAAAAATAAATGACCACGAATGGGGGAAAATTTGGAATCAACGCCATTTAAAATTTTATTCTATACGAATAAAAGAGAACTACTACAAAATAATTTGGAAATGGTATTTAACGCCTGTAAGGTTAAGTCATATAAATAAGAATTACTCAAGGTTATGTTGGAGAGGGAGTCAAGAGATAGGCACTTATATGCATATGTGGTGGGGTTGCAGAACCGTAAGGAAATTTTGGCAAATGGTATTTGAGGAGATAAAAGAAATAACAAAAATTGATTTAGAATTTAGTCCAAAAATAGCGTTATTATCTTTATATGATAAAATTAACTGCACCCAAGTTATAAAGGATCTAATTACAAATTTATTAACAGCGGCGAGATTAATGATAGCAAAAAAGTGGAAAGACCAGGGAGATTTACAAATACAAGATTGGTATAGAGAGATTTGGCAAATAGCAATTAATGATAAGTTAACTAGTGAAATTAAGTTTAAGAAATTAAGAAATTAAATTAAGAGGAATAATCAAGAGAAATGATTTCGAAGCAATATGGGAAACATTTGTACAAAAAGTTTTAGGAAAAGAAGGAGGTGTTTTACCACCAGAGGAAGAGTTACAATTCTGGAGATAGAGTAATAAGAAGATATTAGGCTCAGGGGATGGGGAGCACTTGGGGGAAGGGGGGAATTATGAAACATATATGATGAAAAGAAATATGAAGTAAAGTTAGATAAAGTAGTAAAGAATGGAATATAAAGGGATATATTATATGTATGGGTAATATAATGTAAAAGTCTTTTTTATATATTATTGTAAGGTGAATTTAATCAATATTTTATCAATTTATTATAATAACATTAACTTCTTATTAAAAATCTCTTAAAGTTTGAAAAAAAAAAAGAGTGGATATGACAACCCTGTTCAAATATTTGAAGAGATGTCATATTCAGGATGGAGCAGGCTTGCTTTCTGCTACTCCAGAGAAAAGGACATGGAACAATGGATGCAAGCCACAGGGACAAGAGATTTCACTTAAACTTTAGGAGGAACTTCCTGAGAGTAAGAGCTCTTCAACAGTGGAATATACTCCCTCAGAGTTTGGTGGAGTCTCTTTGTTTGGAGGTCTTTAAACAGAGGCGGGATGGCCATCTCTCAGGGTGCTTTGAATGTCCATTCCTGCATGGCAGAAGATTGAACTGGCTGGTCCTTGTGGTCTATTTCAACTCTTTGATGCTATAATTCTAAAGTGGAATCATAGTGCTCTGACAGTGAATTATGAAAGGGCCCTCAGTCTTCACAGGAAGGGCAATGAATTCAGGTTCCTTACCCACAGAGGCCACATTCTCAAAATTCTCCATCATTACAGAACTGTACATCAGTTTCTGCTTTTTCGTCAACAGTTTCCATTCCTCTTCAGTGAAATATAATGCCACATCCGCAAAGGTCACCTGCAATAGAAATTAGCCCTCATCCAGAAAATGACTAAACAAAAGGGGAGGAAAGCACATGGTGCATTGCAAATATTATTTCAACACTTCAGAATTCAGTCCAGGAAATAAACTTTAAATTCTGCAAGCAAGAAAAAGCTACAGCCTTTGAGATCCAGTTTGTCTCGAATTCTTTCAATATACAGTGGTACCCCGGGATACGAAAGCACCGCCTTACGAAATTTCCGGGTTACGAAAAAAATCAATAGGAAAAAACTGTTCCGGGTTACGAAGGTTATTTCGGGTTACGAAAAACTTTTTGGTGCTTTTCGGCGCTATTTCACACGAAATCGCGGCTTTTCCCCATTAGCGCCTATGGCTTTTTCGGCTTGCGAAAGCTTTCGGGTTACGAACGCGGCGGCGGAACGAATTATTTTCGTAACCCGGGGTACCACTGTAATATAAAATATGATGAACAATATAAATTAGGCCATTTCTGGAATATTATTGATTGATTAAGATACTGGCTATCCCAACATGTATAGTACATTTAGTCACCAATGAATCATTTGGCCATATCTCACCTAATTTCAGAGGCAAATTTCCTTTTTAAAAAACAGTTATGGGGAGTACTCTGGGCTTTAGGGCCACTGGGCTCACCCTCAATTTAAGTCCAGAGATATTCTTCCCTATCCCCCAGCATTTCACAGATTGGGAAAGAAAGACTTATGTGGACAAGCAACACCAGAAGGCGGTCCAGATGGCCAAAGTTGTTAATGCGAGGAAGGGTACAGAAGTTTGTTTTTGCTCCGACTCCTGGCAAGGGAAAGACCCTGCCCCCTTTCCTCCTCCCCTCTCCCCTCTTTTGAATTGATAGGACGCACACTCTTTTGAACTTGGATCACATTTTGCAGCAACTGAACTGACCTGAGGAGAAGGGGGAAAGTGGGAGGAACAGAGTGAAATAGGACATTTTCAAAGCCCCCTCAAAAAATGAGGTGATAGAGGATTAACCAGGACTCTCTCTGCCAAACTGCGACAGTATGTTCTCTGCTTGCTTTCATGAGCCGACCCAGACACAGATGAAACTAACAGTCAGGATGGCAACTTACCAAAGAGTTGTTGTACCTCTGAAGCCTCTTTCTGTTGGAGCCCAGCTCCCTCTGCTTGGCCTTTGTGTTGGCCATCATGTGGGAAGGGGGATCCTGGTGGCCCTGCACTTCGGTCACTTCCAACAAAAGACACTCCAAAGCCGTGTACAAGATGAAGTTCCTGAGAAAAGAGACAAGGGTTAGGCTTGGTTTGGCTAGAAACCCTGCAGCACTCAAAATCACTGTATCATCATGACTTCTCGTTCACAAAGAGGAGGAGCGGGAGGACCTGCTTTATGTCCCAGGTGGAGAAGCTGTAGCTCCTGGGCTGCATAAGAGCTACATTACCTTAGAGATCTGATCTATGGCCTCCCCTCATCATGGCCCCCTCCCCATTTAGACACTGTTCAAAATAATTATTTCATTTTTGTAGATGATACTATTTCTCTAAGTGTAACTGCTGTTTTTGTTATGTCACTCATAGCAGGAGCATGAAGTATGCACCTACTCCCTCTGCTTGCTAAAGCCACATAGAAATTGAGGCATGTACATTTGTGTGCATTGTTTCTGAATGGATCTATTGTCAAAATGACAATTTCTTCACTTTTCCTTGTACATTTTTTAAAACGATGAACACTGCTGAATGTGTTGCACTTGAAATATCAACAATCTATAAATGTATACGTTTATGACTGAACATTGAACCGTGGATTATGCTCATTTGGGGGAAGTGAAGAAGTATGTAAACTCATTTTATAAACCCAGTGAAATGAATACCTCATAAAACTCTAGCAAACAGCACATACACACACAGTCCCCACACAAAGGACTCACTGGCGCACTGTGTGTCTGGGGTCTGGAAATCTCACTTCCACATTCTGGAAAGACAGTTCTGCTAGAGACTGCATTTGGGACTTTATTCCTGCAAACCATTGCTTGCTCACTCAGCTGCAACCCTTCCATACAATCCTGGACTGAAACATTTAAACAAAGGTCCTCTTCCAGCTCCAGGAATAAAGGCCTACCTTCAGTACAAAGACCCTGATTCCAGCAGCCCCAGAAAGGGATCTTATGCAGTCCTTTATGGCCGGAGCTTCCCTGGGTCAGAGGCCGTCTCCTCAGCCGTAGAGAAGGGTTGCTCTGAGTGCGAAGGAGGAGGAGGTCCACAGGGCTGAGGGAGGGAAGGCAATGGGGAAAGGTCAGTGCCAATGGCCATGGAGGGCAGAAGGTGACAATGCCTAGGAAACTCCTCTGAGTCCCAGCCATTCGGAATGAGTGGCAGGAGTGAGTCCAGGGGGCTGAGGGGGTCTCCTTTCCCAAAGGGGGAGGCAAGGACCGGTGGACCCTCCCCAGCTAGGGCCCAAAGGGAGGGTCTCTTTTCCACCTCTCTCTACCAGCCCCCAAAGCCCAGCCTCCTCACTGGCCCTGAGTCCCTGCCTCCCCTTCCTCAGACCCCCACAGGCCCCTTCCTTCCTTCCTTCCTTCCTTCCTTCCTTCCTTCTCCCCAAAATGGAGAGTCAGAGGCACAAAGGGACACACTTCCTTCCTTTTGGCCCAAGGAGCCTGGCCTCCTTCTCTCTCTGGAGCTTCAGGAGAGAAAGAGATGCCTCTGTTCAAATGAGGCCTCAGAGAAGGTTCAGGAACATTATTCCCAGAGTCACAAAGCAGGACAAAATGGCTGCCAGAACACAAAAGTGCTGCCAGAACACAAAATGGTCACTGGAACACAAAATGGCTGCCAGAACACAAAATGGCTGCCTCTGCCTCAGCGCTTGGCAGTTGTCAGTTTGAGGCCTTCAGGGGAGAGAGAGAGAGAGACTGACGAGAAGAGAGGATGGAGGTCCTGGAGGGAGGGGGCCTTGGGAGATATAGGGCCTTCCTGAGATATTCAGTGTTCACTTCCTAACAAAGGGGTCTCTGACCTCATAAAGGATTTGGGGCAAACTGGATCTGAAAGGCAGTAGTAGCCGTTTCTCTTGCCAATGGGATTTACAGTGTATTCCCTGGACTTGATCTCCAGCATCCACATGGCCAGAAAGAAGAGGGGACCTGCCCTGCAGTAAGGCCCCTCCAGTCCCTCTGAAACAAGGACTACAACTCCCACGTCTTTCTTTCTTTCTTTCTTTCTTTCTTTCTTTCTTTCTTTCTCCCTAGCTGCCTTGTGTCAGTGGTGTTACTTCTCTTTTGTCATTGTGTGCTTTCAAGTTGTTTCTGACTTATGGCAACCCTAAGGAAAGCCCTTCGCAGGCTTTTCTTGGCAAGATTTGTTCAGAGGTGGTTTTGCAAGTGCTTCCCTCTGAGGCTGAGAGAGTGTGACTTGCCTAATGTCACTCAGTGGGTTTCCGTGGCCAAGAAGGCATTCGAACCCTGGGCTCCAGGGTCATAGTCCAATGCTCCAGCCATTAAAACACGCTGTCTCTTTCTTGAGGTTTTGTTGTTTTTGTGGAGTGGCTCCAAGTCATTGTCGACTTCTGAGGAGCCTCTTCTGGGGTTTCTTTGGCAAGAGTTGTTCAGAGGAGGTTTGCCATTGCCTTCCCTGAGGCTGAGAGAGTGTGACATCTTGTCCAAGGGACCCAGCTGGTTTCATGGAGGATTAAGGCACTGGACCATGGCTTCCAGAGTGGTAACCCAACACTCAAACGACTGCACACACTGCCTCCCATTCCCATATACAATCTGTGAAATAATTGCAGACTTTTATTTGATCTTCAAGTGTATCTTCAATTCAATTCCAACTTATGGCAACCCTAAAGCAACCTTATCATGGGGTTTTCTTGGCAGGTTTCTTCAGAGAGAGGTTGCCATTGCCATCCTCTGAGGCTGAGAGAGTGTGACTTGCCAAGGCTCACCTAAGTCCAAAACACACTGCAGCAATAATCCACTCTGAGACTGCTTTAACTGCCCTGGCTCAGTGCTAGGGAACTCTGGGAAATGTAGTTTTGTGAGACATTGAGCCTTCTCTGTCAGAGAGCTCTGGTGCCACAATAAACTCCATTTCCCAGGATTCCCTAGCACTGGGCCAGGGCAGTGAAAGCTCTCTCAAACTGGACTATTGCTGCCCTGTGTTTTGGACCTTAATTGGCCTCAAACTGTCCATAGCCTGCAATGCATCTCCTAATTCTGTTGGCAGTCCCTCCCTCCCAACACTTTCTCATTTCCCCCCAAAACCAGCACAAAGCTGGCAGATGGAAAGAGGTTTTAAAGCACCATTTAAATCCGCCATATTTGTTTTTAAAATCCTAAATGTCGCAAATGCTATTATCAGTTGTGTAGCTACTATTACAGAAAGACGTAGAGTACAAACTCCTCAAGTACCTTTATTTTCTGGAGTGAGATGGGCTTTTCCAACTGACTCACTGTGATGATCTCCGGTGGTCCAAGCAGCCAAACCGCAGCCCTGTAATAATAATAGTAATAATAATAATAATAATAATAATAATAATAATTTTATACCCCTCTCTTCAGCCAAAAGGCTATCAGAGTGGATTACAAATTGTTAATTAGATATTTAGACATTATGGCTCTTAGCCCAGCAGACCCTTAACTTCCTTAAATCCCGCTGCCTCCATCCAGTGAATTATAAAAGGGTTTCCCTTAACCTACACTGGGACCAGTTAAGGAACCTTATTTCTACTTCTTTACTGATCTTCCCAAGCATCAACCAAGAGAAGTGTAAAAGGAGCGTTGAGTAGTAGATACTCCAAGGAGGTATTTATTATAGATAACAAAATATAACTAAAATATAAGTCATACAAGATATTAAGAACCTTGCAGTTACAATATTTGTAAGTATATAATGTTCAGTTCATACAAGCTATTAAAGAAATAGACCTAAGTGTCCAATTCTGAGACTAACTTCCAAGATCCGCTCTTTAACTCTCTCTCTCTCAATCTCCAACCGACACAATTCCCCCAACTGTCTCTTGGTCTCTCAGGCCTTATACAGTGGTACCCCGGGATACGAATTCACCGCGTTACGAAATTTCCGGGGTACGAAAAAGTTAGATTTAAAAAAACTGTTCCGGGTTACGAAGGATTTTTCGGGTTACGAAAATCTTTTCGGCGCGTTTCGGCGCGAAATTCAAAGCGCGGCTAGCGGCTAGCGGCTTTCCAGCGGCTTTTCGGGTTGCGAAATGTATCGGGTTACGAACGGCGCCGCGGAACGAATTAAATTCGTAACCCGAGGTAGCACTGTATCTCCTTCTCACGGAAGCTTCCAGAAGAACCTTCATCTTTCTCTCTGATTGGTCAAGTGAGCCTTCCGCAGCAGTGATGTCATTCTGCATTTGCATAAACCTCCCTTTACTGCCTGAAGAAGACCTCCATTGACTGGAGCCCAGTCTTTACATTTTCCCAAGGCAAGGCTTGCACCTATTTCCCAATGTTGTTCTTGGGGTCTGCCTCCCAGTTGTTTCCAGGTCTTATGGTGACCTTATGGGAGTCTCTGAAGGGGTTTTCTTGGCAGGTGGGTTTCCCATGGCCATCCTCTGAGGCTGAGAGAGTGTGACTTGCCCAAGGCTTCAGTTCTTTTGGAAGCCTTTTTGCTTTGTCTTCTAAAAGGCAGCTGAAGTGTTGCTTCTTGCTCTGAAGAATGAGAGGAACCTTCTGGCATCCAAAAGGCTAACATTCTCTGGAGTTATGTCTGATGATATGTATATATAGGATTGAAATACTTGTTCATTTATCAAAAGGTTCATAGTGCACCCCATATCATAGAATCTCATAGCTATGTCCCTTAATAGTTAACCAAATTAAACAGTATATAAAACAAAAACATGAAACAAGCTAGACAAGGAAACTGTTACATGGATTTATAATTGGTTGACTGGCCAAACCCAAAGGATAGTCAACAGTGGCTCTTTTTCATCCTGGAGAGAAGTGACCAGTGGGGTGTCCTGTGTGGCTCTGTCCTGGGCCCAGGGCTATTCAACATCTTTATCAATGACTTGGAGGACAGAAATAGGGGCATACATATCAAATTTGCAGATGGCACAAAATTAGGAGGCGTAACTAAAACCCCAGAGGACAGGATCAAAATTCAAAATGACCTGAACAGACTAGAAAACTGAGCCAAAGCTAACAAAATGAAATTTGACACAGAGAAATGTAAGTTACTGCATTAAGGGCATAAAAATGAAATGCACAGATACAGAATGGGGGGCACCTGGATGAATGAAACTACGTGTGAAAGGGATCTAGGAGTCTAAGTAGACCACAAGTTGAACATGAGTCAACAGTGTGATGCAGCAGCTAACAAGGCAAATGCAATTTTAACCTGCATCAATAGAAGTATAGTGTCTAGATGAAGTGAAGTAATAGTCCCACTCTATTCTACTCTGGTCAGGCCCCACCTGGAATATTGTGTCCAGTTCTGGGCCCCACAACTCAAAAAAGGATGTTGAGAAACTGGAGTGTGTCCAAAGGAGGGCGACTAAAATAGTGAAGGGTCTGGAAACCATATCCTATGAGGAACGACTTAGAGAACTGTGGATGTTTAGCCTGGAGAAGTGAAGGTTAAGAGGTGATATGACAGCCCTGTATAAATATTTGAAGGGATGCCATATTGTGCAGGGAGCAAGCTTGTTTTCTGCTTCTCCTGAGAACAAGAACCGGAGGAAAGGATGCAAGCTCCAGGAAAAGCGATTCCACCTCAACATTAGGAGGGACATTGGGACACACTCCTTCCTCAGAGTGTATTGGAGTCTCCTTCCTTGGAGGTTTTTAAATAGGGGCTGGATGGCCATCTCTCACTATGCTTTGATTGAGAGTTCCTCCATGGCAGGGGGGACTGGATGGCCCCAGTGGTCTCTTCCAACTCTATGCGTCTCTAATTCTCTGATTCTGAGATTACAATGGGACAGTCTCAATGCTTAAGGTAAGGAGCAGCAACCTGAAGTAAAAAATAGCGCCATCTGAATACTTCAAGCAAGGTGCATCAGCCTGAAATCAAAATGGGCAGACTCAATGCATGAGGGTAGGAGCATCAGCCTTAGGTCACAATGGGCCATTCTCAGTCCTTCAGAGAAGGTGCTTCAGGCTGAAGTCACAATGGGCCAGTCTCAATCATTCAGGTAAAGAGCACCAGCCTCAAATCATAATAGTCCTATCTAAATCTTTAAGGCAAGGAGCTTGAGTCTGAGATCACAATGGGCCAGTCTCAATCTTCAGGAAAGGAGCATCAGCTGGACGTCACAATAGTCCCATCTTAATCCTTCAGGTTTGGAGCATCAGACTGAAGTCACAATGGGACAGTCGCAATCCTTCAGGTAAAGAGCACCAGCCTCAACTCATAATAGTCCTATCTAAATCTTTAAGGCAAGGAGCTTGAGTCTGAGATCACAATGGGCCAGTCTCAATCTTCAGGAAAGGAGCATCAGCCGGACGTCACAATAGTCCCATCTTAATCCTTCAGGTTTGGAGCATCAGACTGAAGTCACGATGGGCCAATCTCAATCTCTCAGGCAATGAGCATCAGCCTGAGGTAATGGGCTGGTCTCATTCCTTCAGGTATGGAGCACCAGTCTGAAGTGACCATAGTCCCATTGGCCAGCTTCAAGAAGAGGCGGAGCTTCAGCTTCTCTATTTAGCTTTGCGCGCAGAAGAGTGAGAGAGGAGTAGAGTTTTAGAGGGAGAAGGAGACAGACAGACATTAAGGGAGGAAGGAAGGAAGGAGAGAGAGGGGAGTGAAGTGAAGTGAAGCGACAGCAGAGAGACAAGGCCTGGAACCACTAGGCTTCACTGCTGCACTGAGGTCCGGCTGGGCCTGGCTTGGGTCTACTGCTGCTGGTGCTTTCCTTTGGCCACTGCCATTAAGGTGGGGAGGAAGGAGGCCCAGCAGTCCTTCTAGGCATGGCCCACTCTCTCTGAAGGTGGGAGAGTGGGACTCCCAAAGGGAATTTCAGTGCTTTTAATGGTGGCTCTCATGTTGTAGCAAAGATGATGATGATGATGATGATGATGATGATGATGATGATGATGATGATGATAATGATATCAGGCCTGGGGGGGAGGATAGAGCTGCCCCCAGACCTTAATCATCATTAATGCCACCATCACTGGGCCTTCTTGTTCTGCACCACTGTAATGGCCATGGCTCAGTGTTATGGAACTCTGGGAATGTACTTTTGGTTTGGCATTTTAGGTGTTGTTAAGGTTTGGAAATCCTGTTTGAGGACCCTTCCGACTTTGGGGCCCTTTCATCCTCCCTTTTGGGTTCCCTGAAGGCCTCAAACTGCCAAATGCCAAGTGCTTAGGAAGAGGCAGCCATTTTGTGTTCCAGAGGCCATTTTGTGTTCTGGTGGCCATTTTGTGTTCCAGAGGCCATTTTGTGTTCTGGTGGCCATTTTGTGTTCCAGAGGCCATTTTGTGTTCTGGCGGCCATTTTGTGTTCCAGAGGCCATTTTGTGTTCTGGCGGCCATTTTGTGTTCCGGAGGCCATTTTGTGATCCGGAGGCCATTTTGTGTTCTGGCGGCCATTTTGTGTTCCAGAGGCCATTTTGTGTTCTGGCGGCCATTTTGTGTTCCAGAGGCCATTTTGTGTTCTGGCGGCCATTTTGTGTTCCAGAGGCCATTTTGTGTTCTGGCGGCCATTTTGTGTTCCGGAGGCCATTTTGTGATCCGGAGGCCATTTTGTGTTCTGGTGGCCATTTTGTGTTCCAGAGGCCATTTTGTGTTCTGGCGGCCATTTTGTGTTCCGGAGGCCATTTTGTGTTCTTATGGCCATTTTGTGCTGCTTGTGACTGAGGGGAATAATGTTCCAGAACCTTCTCTGAGTCTCAGTTGAGCAGAGGCCTCTCTTTCTCTCCTGAGGCTCCAGAGAGAGAAGGAGGCTCCTATCTAATTCCTCTTGAGAGTTTGTCCATTTTGTTTGTTTGTTTGTTGTTTTTTCTGTTTTTTAAATATTGCTTTGGATTTAATACTTTTTTAAGGAGAGGAGGGTACCATTATTATTATTATTATTATTATTATTATTATTATTAACCTTTATTTATGAAGCGCTGTAAATTTACACAGTCTGGTTTTTAAAGGCTGCAATAGATTCCTCCCAGAGGACCTGAGGGTGCAGTGGGGCAGATTATATGGAAGCAGGCGATCCCTCAAATAGGTTGGACCCAAGCCGTGTAGGTTTTTAAAGGTTATAATCAACACCTTCTACTGTGCCCAGAAACTAATAGGCCCGGAAACTAATAATAAATCAACTTCCAAAATTGTGTCGCTTTCCCACAATTCCACCACATTTGATAGATTGAGCCCTGCTCCTTTTCACATTTTCAACACAAATTACTGCAATGCTTATACATCTTGCTTATTCTCTCTGGTGTTAAATACCATCAAAATGTTTTATAATAACTCTCTGTTTGATGTTTTGGCTGCAAGTATAGTTCAGTCTTTTTCCCCAAGTGTATTCCCACTGGTCTAATTCAATTACAAAACCAAAGTTTTGAGACCATCTGATCACATTTTCTTTAATAATGTTCTCTTATGTACAGATTTTAAGAATACAATTATAAAGTCTTGCTAACAAGGCATCTTTATTAGACATAATTTCTTGTTCTAGATCAGAGTCTGATTTGCAAATACCGGATTGTTTTTTATCCATTAGGAAGAGCTTTCTTAATTGTCTGTAAAAGAACCATGAAAGATAATACCCTGATAATTACGATCTTCTTGTGTCTTTATTCTAGAACCAGTTCTATTTGCATCGATTCTTTATAGGAGATCCAATTTGCGTCCTTTTTTGAATCTCTGGTCTCTTTTCTCAGGAACTGCATCTCGGCCCCTTGGACACAGCTTTGGGGCACCTTTTGCTGGAAGTGACCCAAGGGCCAGACCACCAGGACCCCTGCCCACCTGATGGCCGACACAGAGGCCAAGCGGAGGGAGTTGGGCTCCCAGAGAAAGAGGATGCAGACGTACAAGAACTCTTTGGTGAGTCGAGGTTCTTGACTATTAGTTTCATCTGTGTCACTGCTGGGATAGTTCATGAAAGCAAGCGGGGAACATACTCTCCCAATTTAGCAGAGACAGTCCTGGTTAATCCTCTGTCGCCCCACTTTTTCAGGGGCTTCCAAACATGTCCCGGTTGGTCTCCCCTCCTCCCACTTTCCCCCTTCTCAGCTCACTTCAGCTCCTGAATGCCATTCAGTTTGCCCCCATCAACTCAAAAGTGGGGAGAGGAGGGGAAAGAAAGAGGCAGGATATTGCCCTTCCCAGGAGACTGAAGCAAAAGCAAACTGTTGTGCACTTCCTAGCTTGTGTGATCTTCTTCATAAACAACTTTGGCCATCTTGACCACCTTTTGGTGTTGCTTGTCCACATGTGTCTTCCTTTTCCCATCTGTGAAATGTTGGGGGACATGGTAGAACATGTCTGGGTCTAAATATGGGGTGGTCCCAGTGGCCCTCAAGCCCACAGTGCTCCCCACAACAGTTTGTTAAAATTAACTTTGGCCTCTGAAATGTGGCAAGAAATATCTAAATGCACTATAATTCTTTGGTGGCTAAATGTACTGTATGTGGTGGGATAGTGAGTATCATAATCCATCCTCTATATCCCAGACATGGCCTAAATTATATTGTTTATTATATTGTATATTATATTGAAAGGATTCAAGACAAACTGGATCTCGAAGGCAGTAGCTTTTTTTCTTGCTGATAGAATTTAAAGTTTATTTCCTGGACTGAATTGTGAAGTGATGAAATAATATTTGGGATGAACCATGTGCTTTCCTCCCCTTTTGCTTAGTCACTTTCTGGATGAGGGCTATTTTCTGTTGCAGGTGACCTTTGCAGATGTGGCTGTATATTTCACTGAGGAGGAATGGAAACTGTTGACAAAGGAACAGAGACTGATGTACAGTTATGTGATGATGGAGAATTATCACAATGTGGCCTCTGTGGGTAAGGAACCATAATCCATTCTCCTTTCTATGAAGACTGAGGTCCCTTTTATGCTAAATTATCATGGTGCTATGATTCCACTAGACTTATAGAATCATAGAGTTGGAATAGACCACAAGGGCCATTCACTTCAACCCTCTTCTGCCATGCAGGAATACACATTCCAAGCACCATCCAGCCTCTGTTTAAAGACCTCAAAGGAAGAGGACTCCACCAAACTCTAAAGGAGTATATTCCACTGTCAAAGAGTTCTTACTGTCCCAAAGTTCCTCCTAATGTTCAGGTGGAACCTCTTTCTATGTGGCTTGCGTCCATTGTGGTGTCTTCCTTTCTCTGTAGCAGCAAAAAGCAAGCTTGCTCCATCCTCAATACGACCCTTTCCACTATTTAAACATGGATATCATAGCCACTCTTAACTTTCTTTTCTCCAGGCTAAACGTACCCAGCTCTCTAAGCCATTCCTCATAGGGCTTGATGATTTCCAGATCCTTCACCACTTTGGTTGCCCTCCTCTGGGCATTTTCAAACTTTTCAACATCCTTTTGTATTGTGGGGCTCAGAACTGGACACAGGATTATTCCAAGGGAGGCCTGACCAAAGCAGAAGAGAGTGGCACTATTACTTCCCTTGATCTAGAAACTATACTCGTATTGATGCAGCCTAGAATGACATTGGCCTTTTTAGCTGCCACATCACACTCTTGGCCCATGTTCAACTTGTGGTCTACTGGGAGTCCTAGATCCCTTTCAAGTGTAGTTTAATTGAGATAGCAACATCCTGTAGAATATTTGAATTTGTGTTTTAGAGAGGCACTATTGCTCTCCACTTTATAAGGATACAGTACTAAATACCCCATCGTAAACTGCCAATTGCCAGAACCACCTTCTGTGGTTCATCCACAATGGTATTGCGGTTTAGGGGGCAATTGTAAGTAGTTTAAATCTTAGTAGTTTTAAGTCGTTGGTAAGTATAATGGGGCCTAGAACAGCTTGGGGGAAGGGAATCAGTTGCGGAGGCTATTAACTGACTGGTTTGTGAGATTTGGGTGGCAGGCATGCCCCAGGGGGAGAGACGTATGAGAACGGTGGAAGAAGAAGGCAAGAGCTACCTTGGCAGCTGGGTTGGTTGGGGGCTGAAGGGGGAGGAAAGGGAGGAGTGTGGAGATAGTAAACAACGGAGGGAAAAGATTTCGACTCTTCAGAGACTGCTTAGATGTGTTAATGGATGTTTCTGCCGGAGTTTCTCAATAAACCTTTTGGTTCAAGCAAAGGGATTTTTAATTCTGAAAGTTAGGATTTTGTGGGAAGGAAGCTTGAAATTAATGCTTTTCTCACCCAAATGGTACTTAGCACATCGCTGAGCAAGTTTCCTACCCTTTTTGGTCCCTCTTCCAGCCTTTTGAGGCTCTGGAGAGGGTTCTTGGGGAAAATATCTCCCTTGGCCATGCAATAGATCAGAGAGGGCTCTACAGTGGTAAAACGGCCTCCACTTCCCCAAAGGGATGCAATGGGATACTGAGGGGCAAAACATTATTCCATGAGGCAATACAATGTGGGGGTGTCCCTGAGATCCCCTGGGAGCCAATATGAACCCCCCCCCCCACATGTGATAGTAGTCCCTCCCTGTCTTAGAGATGTCTTTAGGCTGTTTTAAGGCTGCTCCCTGGTGCTTGGTCCTCACCAAAATTCGAGTCCAGTTCCCAGCCCCCTT
Source organism: Sceloporus occidentalis (assembly GCA_023333645.1). NCBI lineage: Eukaryota > Metazoa > Chordata > Lepidosauria > Squamata > Phrynosomatidae > Sceloporus > Sceloporus occidentalis. The sequence goes on from JALMGF010000202.1 coordinate 800,858, forward strand.
GCTCTGCCTTTCCCAATGAATCCTTTGTATATTGATTATCCATCCATTCTCAACAAATGGGCTTCAAAGTGTCCCTTTTATGCATCACACTCTGTGGGTGTGTGTCTGTGATAGAGAGAAGGAGGGAATGTGAAAAACAGAAAGGCAGGGAACAGATGATGAAGGTGAAATGCGGAAGCAGTGCAGATGGGCAAGAGGGAAGGTTGGAGAGCGGAGGGAGAAAGGAAAGGGGATCAGGCCTCTGGGAGCCAGGAGGGGAAGGCAGGAGCAAAGCCAGGATCGCCTAGCTCTGTGTGGAGAGGAAGGGACCTCTGGGAAGGGCCAGGAGAGATGCCTTGGGAATTGGGAGGCAGCCACCAACCTCACAGATTTTAAGAGCTGAATTGGTGAGAACCGGCTCAGACCCTTGTTTTCAGACATATTTAGGGGTATCATTTAGCAATTATGAGCAATGTATATGAAGAGAGGAAATGGCAACACATAAATTTCTTTTTCACTAATGTTTCTTTTCCAACCTGAGCTTGCTTAGCTCCATGGTTGATTCCAGAGGCTCTTTGTCACTCATAATTCTGGAGTCTGGGGAGGACACTCACAAGTGCTATGACAGTGATGGTGAACCTATACCATGCGTGCCAGAAGTGGCACTTTGCCCAGCCCCCTTCCTCCCCACTTATCCTTCCTGCCCTCCAAGTATCACAAACGGGGCACTTGGAGGGCAGGGAAAGGTCTGTGGGGAGGATGGCAGGGGGGCTGCCCAGCCCCCTTCCTCTCCAATTACTCTTCCTGCCCTCCAAATGTCCCAAATGGGGCACTTGGAGAGCAGGAAAAGGTCCATGGGGAGGGAGGCACGGGGGCTGCCCTGCTCCTTTCCTCTCCACTTACTCTTCCTGCCCTCCAAGTGTCCCAAATGGGGCACTTGGAGGGCAGGGAAAGGTCTGTGGGGAGGGAGGCAGGGGGGCTGCCCAACCCCCTTCCTCCCCACTTATCCTTCCTGCCCTCCAAGTGTCCCAAACGAGGCACTTGGAGGGCAGGGAAAGGTCTGTGGGGAGGGAGGCACGGGGTTGCCCAAGCCCCTTCCTCCCCACTTACTCTTTCTCCCCTCCAAGTGTCCGAAACGGAGCACTTGGAGAGCAGGGAAAGGTCTGTGGGGAGGATGGCAGGGGTGCTGCCCAGCCCCCTTCCTCTCCACTTACTCTTCCTCCCCTCCAAGTGTCCCAAACAGGGCACTTGGAGAGCAGCGAAAGGTCTGTGGGGAGGATGGCAGGGGGGCTGCCCAGCCCCCTTCTTCTCCACTTACTCTTCCTGCCCCCTAAGTGTCCCAAGCGAGGCACTTGGAGGGCAGGGAAAGGTCTGTGAGGAGGATGGCAGGGGGGTTCCCCAGCCACCTATCTCTCCACTTATCCTTCCTGCCCTCCAGGTGTCCCAAACGGGGCACTTGGAGGGCAGGGAAAGGTCTGTGGTGAGGAAGAGAGGGGGCCTGCCCATTCCTCTTCTTCCCCTTTTGCCTTTCCTCACCCCCAAAGGGCTGCAGAGAGCCCCTTGGGGTGAAGAAAGGTCCAGGAAGAGGAGGACTGGGGCTGTGCCCATAGCTCCACCCCCTCATGGGCCTTTGCTGACCCCCAGCTGTCTCTGAGAGAAAGTGCGGGCCAGGAAAAAGGCAAGGGGAAGCCCCACCTAGAGGGTGGAAGCCCCGCCCATGGAGGGTAGAAGCCACATCCCCTGGGCCAGAAGCCCCGTCCCAACACGCAGCCCCATCCCGAGGGGCCAGAAGCCCTGCCCCCTGGCACCTGAACCTAAAAATGTTCGCCATCATTGTGCTATGATTTTAGGGGAAATTCATACTTAGCTCAAAGGAGAGATTAGGGCAACAGTGACCTCAGGATTCATCCCAACTATACCAGGCCGGGAAACACACAGATCTCCAGAGGCATTTCAAATAGGTTTTTGTGTTTTATTTAGGGTGAAAGTAAAACACACACACACATACATATACGTGTTCATGTGCACGTGCACACACACACACACACACACAAACTAGGTAACAAAGGTGGGAGTGGTGCATAGTGTGAGGCTTTGCTAAAGGTAATACATTATCTAGATCAGTGATGGTGAACCTTTTAGAGGCCGAGTGCCCAAACTGCAACCCAAAACCCACTTATTTATTGCAAATTGCCGTGTCCCTCTGGCTTTCTAGTAACAAACTCTGGCAAAATCCTTGCTGGGGTGATGGCACATGTGCCCGCAGAGAGGGCTCTGAGTGCCACCTCTGGCACACGTGCCATAGTTTCGCCATCACTGACGTACATGGATCTCGAATCCAATTGCTGTGGGTCCAGAATGGGGAGAGAAGACAGTAACTTTGGTGGCAAGTGGGGCTGGCAAGTGTAGAGAGGTGTTTAGCAATGTAAATCAACAGAGGGTCTGCAACTGGACTGAAGCTGAAGAACAGCCAGTTGGGGCTGATATTTATACTGAAATTGTTGCTTGGGGGCAGAAACCGAGCATTCGAAAAGGTTTAAATTGCTTTAAGATGTTTCCTGGGGGGGGGGGGGGGAAGATAATTGTCTGAAACTGAAATAAATGCAATGGGTGCTTGGTGGAAATACTTCAGCCAAAAAGGATTATCACACCAGCTCTCAGGTCCTTCTTGGCTCTGAATTCTGGTCCCATTCAAAGCCAATGTATAGCACAGTCTGAAGGCGACACTCCCAGAGCTCAATAATAACACAGCCAGAACAGAAGCAAATCTCCAGACATACGTATTGGCAATGCAGTAACCACTTTCCACACTTAAAAATAACTCACAGACACAGTTGATTTCCTCCAAGTCCTTCAAGGTTCTTTAGCTTGAGTTGCAATAGAAAACAAATATGTACCAGCTCTCCTCCCTGACTTTCATCAACTTCACAATATCTTGTACACACAACTCCAACCCACATCAATCCACATGTGAGCTGTATACTATATTGGTTGTGAGTCATCTTCTGGTGACAAACAGCATGAAGCATCCTTTGCACTTAGCTTGCATCATGCCATGTGCTCTGACTCAACACTCTATGGCAGTCTCACAGGAAATGATGCCACTTTTCAATCAAAGTATTTTTACATATATTTATTGGAATATTTTTCAAAAGTCTGACTATCTGCTTCCACTGATTTCCTCATGGCAGTTACCCTACAATGTCTTCATTGATAGCTCCTAGGAGTAAGGATACAATCATTATATGGATTTGGGGGCATCCAGAACAGGGTTATGCTTGGGTCACTCACACCAACTATGGCGTGTTAGTGACCGCCTGAAAGCGGTGGTTTGCCGGCACTGCCGGTTGCTGCGTCCAGGAACAGCAGCGGCCAAACCTGGACGCAGCAAAAAAGAAGCCCGAAAATGGCGCTTCTTTCTGCACCCCAGAAGTGGCGCTGTGAGATGCTAGTCGTGCACTCGCGGTGTCACTTCCACCATGCAATGTCTGGACGCTATGCCTCTACGACATCAAAATGGCGGCGCCCGTGTGGAAGGGCACCGCGATTTTGTACACGCTCCGCGCGTACTAGGTTTCTAACCCTAGTACGCCCCTTACTAACCCTAGTACGTGCGGAGCGCGTACTTTCAGCATGTGTGTAACGCGCCCAAATTAATTTACTCTCACATAGGGAGGGGTGAACATGGGGCTACATCTTGGGGTAACACCTTCCTCTCTTAATGCTGAGATTCAGTCTTCTCTGTCATTGTCATTCTTTACAGAAGAACTTGTCAGTCTTGAGAGAATCCACACAAGAAAGAAGTCACATAAATGCCAGCACTGTGGGAAACATTTTGCTTACAAGTCAGTCCTTGTCAAGCATCTGAGAGTCCACACAGGAGAGAAGCCATACAAATGCCAGCATTGTGGGAAATGTTTTTCTTGGAAGTCAAAACTAGTGATACATCAGAGAGTCCACACAGGACAGAAGCCTTACAAATGCCAGCATTGTGGGAAATGTTTTTCTTGGAAGTCAAAACTAGTGATACATCAGAGAATCCACACAGGACAGAAGCCATACAAATGCCAGCATTGTGGGAAATGTTTTTCTTTGAAGTCAAACCTAGTGATACATCAGAGAGTCCACACAGGACAGAAGCCATACAAATGCCAGCATTGTGGGAAATGTTTTTCTCAGAAGTCAAACCTAGTGAAACATAAGAGAGTCCACACAGGAGAGAAGCCATACAAATGCCAGCATTGTGGGAAATGTTTTTCTCAGAAGTCAAACCTAGTGAAACATAAGAGAGTCCACACAGGACAGAAGCCATACAAATGCCAGCATTGTGGGAAATGTTTTTCTCAGATGTCACACCTTTTGGAACATCGCAGAATCCACACAGGAGAGAAGCCATACAAATGCCAGCATGGTGGGAAATGTTTTTCTCAGATGTCACACCTTTTGGAACATCGCAGAATCCACACAGGAGAGAAGCCATACAAATGCCAGCATTGTGGGAAATGTTTTTATTCGAAGTCACACCTAGTGACACATCAGAGAGTCCAAACAGGAGAGAAGCCATACAAATGCCAGCATTGTGGGAAAGGTTTTTCTTCAAAGGCACACCTAGTGACACATCAGAGAATCCACACAGGAGCAAAGCCATACAAATGCCATCATTGTGGGAAAAGTTTTTCTTTGAAGTCAAACCTAGTGATACATCAGAGAGTCCACACAGGAGAGAAGCCACACAAATGCCAGCATTGTGGGAAATGTTTTTCTCAGAAGTCAAACCTAGTGAAACATAAGAGAGTCCACACAGGAGAGAAGCCACACAAATGCCAGCATTGTGGGAAAGGTTTTTCTTTGAAGACACACCTAGTGAAACATCAGAGAGTCCACACCGGAGAGAAGCCATACAAGTGCCAGCATTGTGGGAAAGGTTTTTCTTCAAAGTCATACCTTGTGTTACATCAGAGAGTCCACACAGGAGAGAAGCCACAAAAATCCCAGAAATGAACTAACATTATTTTTGTGAAGAAGGAATACAAAGAATATATTTTTATTCCTGTGGTGATAAGAAAATGCCCTTGTGATTTGTGTGTTAGGTTTGTCTGTCCATATGTCTTTATGTTTTAAAGTTCTATTTTCTTAATTTTAGCTTTTAATAGCTATTAGTGTAGATGCTTTAGTTTACAAATTGACTGGGGATTATGGGTTGTGGAATGGGTTAGCTAGATAGAGGGTGGGATTTGTTGCAGCTGGCTAGAATAGTTATTTGACTGATAGCCTTTGGAATGTGTGGAATGGTGGCTGAAGAAAGTTGGTGGGGAGGTATTAACAGAAAGGGGCCTAGTTTCTGGGAATGACAAAGGTAGCCATGTTACCTGTGGGCCATTGACTGTGGGAATTGGAGGTGGGGGCTAGGTTTGGAAGAGGGTGGCGTTTTAGGTTTTGGGGTTTTAATGTATTATTTGCCTTGGGGTTGGCAGTTCTGACTGTAATGCTGAATTTCTGACTCTGACCTGATTTAAATGGGCCTTTGTGCAACCCCCGTCACGTGCAAGGGGTTGGCCGAGAACGTAGCATCCATACTGGCCTCACTCCTAGCATATGATGGGGGCGTCAAAATGGCGGTGCCCTGTACACACGGGTGCTGCCATTTTGACGTGATGGATGCGTAGCGTATGCACTTCCCGGTGCCTTTGTGACATGGCAAGTGCGCCATTGGCGCCTTGCGACATCACAAAGGTGCCACAAGAAGAACCTGCTTTTTCTTGGTTCTTTTTGTTCCACGTTGGAGCCACGTGGTTTGTTCACTTTGGCTCCCTTGCGGAGGAAACCAGGTTGGCGGGAGACCTCCCTTTTTGGGTGGTCTGTATCCCGCCATTGTGTTCTTAATAAAGTTCTTTGTTATTTCAACACAATGGACTCATTGATGCATATAAGTTCTGAATTTGCACAAAACTGACCCTTTCTTCTCTTCTCAGTCCTCGGCTCCATTCCTAGCCATATCAGCAGCAAACACACTCACAAACACACACACACACACACACACACACTCAGAGAGACAGATCTGTATGCACAAAGCAGAGTCTTCACAGCCTTTCCCTCCTGAGTCCAGCTCCGCCGCTTGGGCTCCATTCCGGAAGGAAGGAAGAAAAAAGGAAGGAAGGGTGTAGTCCTTGCCTTCTTCCAAATGCCGACAATGGAATAAGTAGCAGCAGCTAGGGCTTTGCCATGCCTTGCGCATGCTCAAGAGGGGCCTTTGGTGGCAAATGTGCATGCACAGTCTCAGCCCCTGAATGTGCCGCCCTCACAGCCTGCTCTTAGGGAGGGAAGTGGGGAGAGCCCTCATTCATTCAGAATGGCTGGAGGATCTTCTGGGGGAGGGGTGATGTAAGAAGGACGGAAAGCCCGATCTCCTCCCCCCAAAGAAAGGCAGGGAGCCTGCCAGGCCTCCTCTCCCTTCTCTCCCTTCCCTGCCCCCTCCTCTGGGGATTCCTTGGGGCCCAGGTACTTGGGGGGTTATTTTGAGAAAAGAGGAAAGGGGGGACCCTTGGAGAGAGGCGTGGCCATGGAGGGGAGGGGGATTCAAAGGTAAAAGGGACTGGAAAGTGGGGCAGAGGAGAGACCCTCCCTTCTGAGGACTCATTTAGGGAAGAGTTTTGTGCCAAATACAAAGCATCACACAGGATAGGGTTCAATAGCATTGGAAACAACATTTTTTTTTGGGGGGGGGAGACGTTTTCTCTGGTGTCCTGGGGGGAGGGGGCTCTGTCTGGGTGGGGGGAAAGAGCCAAAATCTACGCCAAATCCAAGAGGAGGGAGATGGAGGGACCCTAAAGCCCCATCTGGGGAGACTGACACTTCCCTGGCAACCTGGGAACTAGGCTTAAAGGCCCACAGTTTCCAAATTAGGCATTCCCCACATATCCATACCTTTCCTTTCACACCAAACCTGCAGAGGAGGAGCAGCAGAGAGACCCTCAGCCCCAAAAAGCACACCCTCCTCCCGGTTTTGGGAACATGCTGAACAGGCCTTGGACCCCTTGAAAGGATGTAGGTAAAAGGAGTAGAAGGAAGGAATAAAGAAGTGAAAATGCTAAGGGAAGAGAAGCATAAAGGGACGGCTTAAGTGGGGGGGGGGGATCTGGAACCTGATCCAGGCACCTGCCCCCCAGAACCCATCATTAGAGCCTACCACAGATCACTGTGATGCTTTAAATGACTATTTCACAGATAATATCTCTCAGATAAGAGCTGACTTGGATGCCAGCATTATTGCAGAGGCTATAGGTGAGGTGTCCAGTGACTCTGTGAATAAGATCACACTGGATCAAATTGAATCTGTGAGTACTGAGGACGTAGACAAGCTCCTTAGAAGTGTAAAGAAGACAACTTGCCCCCTTGACTCTTGCCCTTCATGGCTGGTCCTCCAAGGAGGAGATGCACTTAGGACTCACCTGAGCTATATCATAGATGCATCTCTTAGGGAGGGCTATTTTCCATCTTGCTTAAAAGAAGCAGTGGTACGGCCGCTTCTGAAAAAGCCCTCCCTAGATCCCTTGGACATGAACAATTACAGACCGGTCCCCCATCTTCCATTTCTAAGCAAGGTGATTGAGAGGGCAGTTGCTCTTCAAGTCCAAGTGTTCTTGGATGAAACAGATTATCTGGACCCTTTTCAAACTGGCTTCAGGATGGGATACAGAGTCAAGATTGCTATGGTCTCCTTAGATGATCTCTGCTTGAGCATCGACAGGGGAAGTATGACCCTGTCGGTGCTTTTGGACCTCTCAGTGGCTTTCCATACCGTCAACCATGGTATCCTTCTGGAAAGCCTGAGGGAACTGGGGATCGGGGGCACTGCGTTGCGGTGGTTTTGGTCCTATCTCAGAAGCAGATTCCAGATGGTGATGCTTGGGGACAGTGGCTCCTCCAAAAGGGATCTTAAATTTGGCATCCTTCGTCGCATCATCCTGTCCCGAATGCTATTTAACATCTACATGAAACCGCCTGGAGAGATCATCTGGAGGTATGGGATGGGGTTTTATCAGTACGTTTATGACATCCAATATCTCTCCATGACCCAGACTTCAGCGTGAACTAAGGAAGGCATCTCCCCTCTGAATGAATGTTTTGAGGGAGTAATGGGCAAGATGAGGAAATCAGATTGAAAATGAATCCATTTAAGACAGAAGTACTTGTTGTTGGAGCCTCTAACCCAGGTATGGAGGTTTGTCTACCGCTCCTGGACGGGGTCACAGTTCCCCTAAAGGACTATGTTTGCAGTTTGGGGGTGCTCCTGGTTCCTTTGCTCCAGATGTCAGCTCAGATAGATGCGACGGCCAAGAGTGCCTGTTATCAGCTTCGGTTGATACGCCAGCTGCGCCCTTTCCTGGAACCTGAAGACCCAGAAACTATGGTTCATGCGCTGGTAAGCTCACATCTTGACTTCTGTAATGTGCTCTACATAGGGCTACCCTTGCAGTAAGTCTGGAAACTTCAACTAATTCAAAATATGGCAGATCACTGTGACTATTGATTGATTGATTGATTTAGGTTCAGGTGAGCTTTATTTATAAATCCACATACAGTTATACATTTGCGATTGTACTTTCCAGTTATTGATAACTTCTGCCAGCATCTCTTGAACATACACAATATTTACAGATTGATCATATTTACAACTTCTAATACCTTCCAATACATGTTCTGTTTATTATCTTGGTATCACCTATATCAGGGGTAGGCAACCTTTTTGAGCCGGGGGCCGGGTTGCTGTCCCTGAGACAACTGGGGGGCCGAAAGGGGGGGGAGCTTCCACTCTCCGGGGGCGGGGCAGCATGCCAGGGGTGGAGCTTCCACCCTCCGGGGGTGGGGCTGCATGCTGGGGGCGGAGCTTCCACCCTCCAGGGGTGGGGCTGCATGCCAGGGGCGGAGCATCCATCCTCTGGGGGCGGGGCTTTCTCTGCTCCCTTTCCCAACCTCCCGCTGTCTGAGAGACAGCTAGAAGGGGTGGATTGGGAGAGGGGGTGACAGGTGCGCGCCTGCTCCTCCTGCCCTTCTGTGGCCCCCAGCTGCCTCTCAGAGAAGCAGTAAGGGCCCATGAGGGGCAGGAGCAACAGGCGCGCGGCCCCAGCTCCTGTCCTCGGGGCTTTGCCAGGCCTGAGGTGTCCTCCAAAAGACACCTCAGGGCTGCCAAAGCCCCACGGGGAGGAGGAGGCATGTGCCTGCCCTCTCCTCCTTCGCCCCTTCTTTCAGCCAAAAGGGCTCCAAGGGGCCCTTTCAGCCAAAGGGGAAGGCCGAAACCACTCTCACTGTTAAAGCAGACCTTTTAGCATTGAAAGCACTGAAAATACACAGAAATGCACTTTGGAAAGTCACACTGTCTCACCTTCAGAAAGAGTGCATGTCCCACAAACTGACATATCACCATCACTACTACTCTCCTTGTAAAAGCACACCTTTCAGCATTGAAAGCACTGAAAATACATAGAAATGCACTTTGGAAAGTCATACTGTCTCACCTTCAGAAAGACTGCATGTCCCACAAACTGACATATCACCATCACTACCACTATCCTTGTAAAAGCACACCTTTCAGCATTGAAAGCACTGAAAATACATAGAAATGCACTTTGGAAAGTCACACTGTCTCACCTTCAGAAAGACTGCATGTCCCACAAACTGACATATCACCATCACTACCACTCTCCTTGTAAAATCACACCTTTCAGCATTGAAAGCACTGAAAATACATAGAAATGCACTTTGGAAAGTCACACTGTCTCACCTTCAGAAAGACTGCATGTCCCACAAACTGACATATCACCATCACTACCACTCTCCTTGTAAAATCACACCTTTCAGCATTGAAAGCACTGAAAATACATAGAAATGCACTTTGGAAAGTCACACTGTCTCACCTTCAGAAAGACTGCATGTCCCACAAACTGACATATCACCATCACTACCACTCTCCTTGTAAAAGCACACCCTTCAGCATTGAAAGCACTGAAAATACACAGAAATGCACTTTGGAAAGTCACACTGTCTCACCTTCAGAAAGACTGCATGTCCCACAAACTGACATATCACCATCACTACCACTCTCCTTGTAAAAGCACACCCTTCAGCATTGAAAGCACTGAAAATACACAGAAATGCACTTTGGAAAGTCACACTGTCTCACCTTCAGAAAGACTGCATGTCTTCATCTTCCTCCTCCTCCCTCCCTCCCTCCCTCCTCCTCCTGCTCCTTCCTTCCTTCCTCCTTCTTCCTCCTCTTCTTCATTCTCCCTCCCTCCCTCCTCCTCTTGCTCCTTCCTTCCTTCCTTCCTCCTTCTTCCTCCTCTTCTTCATTCTCCCTCCCTCCCTCCTCCTCTTGCTCCTTCCTTCCTTCCTTCTTCTTCCTCCTCTTCTTCATCCTCCCTCCCTCCTCCTCCTGCTCCTTCCTTCCTTCCTTCCTCCTTCTTCCTCCTCTTCTTCATCCTCCCTCCCTCCCTCCTCCTCTTGCTCCTTCCTTCCTTCCTCCTTCTTCCTCCTCTTCTTCATCCTCCCTCCCTCCCTCCCTCCTCTTCTTGCTTCTTCTCTCCTTCCTTCCTCCTTCTTTCTCCTCTTCTTCATCCTCCCTCCCTCCTCCTCTTGCTCCTTCCCTCCTTCCTTCCTCCTTCTTCCTCCTCTTCTTCATCCTCCCTCCCTCCTCCTCCTGCTCCTTCCTTCCTTCTTCTTCCTCCTCTTTTTCATCCTCCCACCCTCCTCCTCTTGCTCCTTCCTTCCTCCTTCTTCCTCCTCTTCTTCATCCTCCCTCCCTCCTCCTCCTGCTCCTTCCTTCCTCCTTCTTCCTCCTCTTCTTCATCCTCCCTCCCTTCTCCTCTTGCTCCTTCCCTCCTTCCTTCCTCCTTCTTCCTCCTCTTCTTCATCCTCCCTCCCACCTCCTCCTGCTCCTTCCTTCCTTCTTCTTCCTCCTCTTCTTCATCCTCCCTCCCACCCTCCTCCTCTTGCTCCTTCCTTCCTTCCTCCTTCTTCCTCCTCTTCTTCATCCTCCCTCCCGCCCTCCTCCTCCTGCTCCTTCCTTCCTTCCTTCCTCCTTCTTCCTCCTCTTCTTCATCCTCCCTCCCTCCCTCCTCCTCTTGCTCCTTCCTTCCTTCCTTCCTCCTTCTTCCTCCTCTTCTTCATCCTCCCTCCCATTCTCCTCCTCTTGCTCCTTCCTTCCTTCCTCCTTCTTCCTCCTCTTCTTCATCCTTCCTCTTCCCTTCCTCCCTCCTCCTCCTCCATTCCTCCTTCTTCCCCAGCGCTTGCCCCCGCCCCCTGGGAGGCCAGAGGCCATCCCAGAGGGCGGGGGAAGGAGCGCTCCGGCGGCCCCAGCGCTTGCCCCCACCCCCTGGGAGGCCAGAGGCCATCCCAGGGGGCGGGGGGAAGGAGCGCTCGGCGGCCCCAGCGCTTGCCCCCGCCCCCTGGGAGGCCAGAGGCCATCCCAGGGGGCGGGGGGAAGGAGCGCTCGGCGGCCCCAGCACTTGTCCCCGCCCCCTGGGAGGCCAGAAGCGCGGGGAAAAGGAGCGCTCCGGTGGCGGCAATCGGCGGCAGGGTCGGCCAGGGGCCAGTCCTACAGTGCTCACGGGCCGCATCCGGCCCGCGGGCCGTAGGTTGCTGACCCCTGACCTATATATTCTGTACTGATATTTTGCCCTTTCCTGTATTTTCCCTTTACATTAGAAAAGAGGCAAAGAGCAAACTCTTCAAGTATCTTTATTTTATTTTCTGGAGTGAGATGGGCTTTTCCAACTGAGTCACTTATAATTAGTATTAACTACATTGGTACCTCGGGTTACGAAATTAATTCGTTCCGCTATTCCTTTCGTAACCCGAAAATTTCGTAACCCGAAACACATTTTCCATTGAAAATAACTAATGCGTTCTATGACCTCAGACTGAACCTGCAAGTGAAAACAAAGGTACAATAGAGGCCTATTAAGCTAAGTACCCTACAATACAAGTTGCCTGAGGCACTAAAGAGCTTAAGAATGACATGCAGGTCCATTCTAAAGTTTCTAAAGGATAAAGAAAAAAAAAAGGTTTTGACTTATCTTTACTGGTCCTGGCATCTCAGAGTGAGGCAGGAGGAGGAGGAGGAGGAGAGGGGCAGCCAAAAAACCAAATTTAAACCAATTTAACCAATTCAACTAATTTAACCAATTCAACCAATTTAACCAATTCAACCAATTTAACCAATTTAACCAATTCAACCAATTTAACCAATTCAACCAATTTAACAAAGTTAACCATTTTAACAAAGTTAACCATTTTAACAACATTTTTTTTTAAATTTGGTGTTTTTTTTAAGGGTCCTGAGCACCTTTGCCCTTCTTGGATGACGGTTCTCCCTCTTTTGTGAAGAACTGGTCCAAGGATGTCTGCTTTTGCCGGGCCTTAAGCAGGTTCCTAAAATGGCTAAGGCAGACATTATCAAAATGGGCAATGGCATGGCTGGTGAGCACCTTCTCAGGGTGATGCTTCTCAACATAAGAAGACACATTGTGGAATTGCCGCAAAATGTCTTTAATTTCTGCCGTTGGCAAAAATGCCCCCGCAGCCTCCTCCTCCTGGCCCCTGTCAAAATGGAGCACGTCCTCATCCACGGCCGAGTGTTGCATGGCCGCCAAGGCCTTCAGGTCCTCTGTTGTCAGGTCCTCGCTGTGCTCCTCGATGAGTTCCTCCACGTCCTCGTTGTCCACGTCAAGTCCCAGGGACCTTGCGATGGAGACAATCTCAGTCACCTCTTCTTCTTCACCTGGCTCAGCACCCTCGGTCTGTGACCCTTCCAAGGAAGAAGCATCAGGTCACAGCTTCCTCCACGCAGCAATCAGGTTGCGCCTGGTGATCTCCTGCCAGGCCAAGTCCACCATCTTCAAGCACACGACGATATCAAAATGCTGCTTCCAGAACTCTCGCAGGGTCAGCTGTGTGCTCTCCGTTACATCAAAACACCGCTTGAACAGGTGCTTGGTGTAGATCTTCTTGAAGTTGGCAATGACCTGCTGGTCCATGGGTTGCAAGAGGGAGGTCGTGTTGGGCGGCAGAAACTGGACCTTGATGAAGGAGAACTCAGCAAGGATGTCCTTTTCCAGGCCATGCGGGTGCGCAGGAGCATTGTCCAAGAGGAGGAGGCACTTCAAGGGCAAATCCTCTTCCTCCAGGTACTGCTTCACAGTCGGGGCGAAGACACTGTTGATCCACTCCACGAAAAGGAGGCGTGTGACCCATGCGCGGCCATTGGAACGCCACATCACTGGCAACCTGTCCTTTTGAATGTTGTGTGTCTTGAAGGCCCTTGGATTTTCCGAGTGGTACACCAACAGGGGCTTGATCTTACAGTCCCCGCTGGCATTCGCACACAACGCAAGTGTGAAGCGGTCCTTCATAGGCTTGTGGCCTGGCAATCTCCTCTCCTCCTGGGTGATGTAGGTGTGGCGAGGCATCTTCTTCCAGAAGAGGCCCGTCTCATCGCAATTGAACACTTGCTGCGGGACGTAGCCTTCCTCCTCCACCATGGCCTTGAACTCGATGACAAATGCTTCGGCGGCCTGGTGGTCTGCGCTGGACGCCTCGCCGTGACGGACGACAGAGTGGATCCCGGTCCTCCTTTTGAACCTTTCAAACCAGCCACGTGATGCTTTGAATTCCGGGGTGGCTGGCTCCTCCTGGGAAGAAGTTCCTTCGCCTGCCTCCTTGCTGGCCAGGTCTTCAAAAATGGTGGTGGCCTTCTCACAGATGACCGAGGTGGTCACAGTGTCCCCGACTCGCTCCTTTTCTTTAATCCAGAGGAGCAGCAGGCGCTCCATCTCCTCGTGCTTTGGTGTCCTCTGCTTGGCAATCATAGTCACGCCTTTCGCAGGAGCCACAACGGCTCTGATGGCCTCCTTCTGCTTGAGGACAGTGCCAATTGTCGAAGGGTTTCTTCCATACTCCTTGGCAATGTCCACCAAGCGCACGCCCCTCTCATGCTTGGCGATGATTTCCTTCTTGTCCTCCAAGGACAAGGGAGCCCTCTTCTTTTTGTCACCGCCGCTTTTATCTGTGGCTTTCTTGGGAGCCATAGCTCAAGCCTAAAAAGGACAAAAGGCACAGGCACTGAGCAAAAGCCACAATTGGAAACCACCCCCACCCCCATGGTCACACTCTCTGGCCCAAACTTGCAAAACTCACACACCACACTTTCAAATCATCACAGCCAAGGCCAAAGCACCCAAGAACAGAAACCCAAAGGCCAGAAATCCAAAATCTGAAAATGCAACCCCAAGGTCACACTGTCTGGCCCACATCAAATCAAGGCCAAACTTGCAAAAATCGATGCCCACACTCTCAAATCATCACAGCCAAGGCCAAAGCACCCACGAACACAAACCCATAGGCCAGAAACCCAAAATCTGAAAATGCAACCCCAAGGTCACACTGTCTGGCCCACATCAAATCAAGGCCAAACTTGCAAAAATCGATGCCCACACTTTCAAATCATCACAGCCAAGGCCAAAGCACCCAAGAACAGAAACCCAAAGGCCAGAAACCCAAAATCTGAAAATGCAACCCCAAGGTCACACTGTCTGGCCCACATCAAATCAAGGCCAAACTTGCAAAAATCGATGCCCACACTTTCAAATCATCACAGCCAAGGCCAAAGCACCCAAGAACAGAAACCCAAAGGCCAGAAACCCAAAATCTGAAAATGCAACCCCAAGGTCACACTGTCTGGCCCACATCAAATCAAGGCCAAACTTGCAAAAATCGATGCCCACACTTTCAAATCATCACAGCCAAGGCCAAAGCACCCAAGAACACAAACCCATAGGCCAAAACCCCCAAAATCTGAAAATGCCACCCTATGGTGAGACTCTGAGGCCCACATGGGACCAAGGCCAAACTTTTAAAACTCACACACCACACTTTGAAAACATCACAGCCATGAGCACAGCACACCACCAGCTGAAGCCCAGAATCCACAAATCTGAAAATGCCACCCTATGGTGACACTCTCTGGCCCACATGGGACCAAGGCCAAACTTTTAAAACTCACACACCACACTTTGAAAACATCACAGCCATGAGCAAACCAAACCACCACCCCACAGCAAAAGCATGGTCACACTGTCTCACCCCACAAGAAGAAGGTAAAAATCCATCCACCTACCTGTAGAGAAATTCCTGATGGCAGGTCTTGATCCGAAGTGTACAGTACTGTACAGTCCAAAGGCAGAAAGCCAGAACAAGTCCAAAGGCAGAAAGCCAGAACAAGTCCAAAGGCAGAAAGCCAGAACAAGTCCAAACCTCTACTGGAATAAAGAGTTAGAGTGCAGAAGCAACTCTTTCTCTCCAGTCCACAAGGCCAGACAAAGGAGCAGATCAATGGAAGCCGGCTTTTGTTTCTGAAGCCAGGCCACCCCCCCAATTTCGTTAGCCAATCCAGATGATCAGCTTGATTTCTCAAGCCAATCACTGCTGCTAACGAAATTCAAAATTCGCGCCAAAGCTAACCCCTAACCCAGCCCCCTTAGCTTTCCGTTAGCCCTGGAAAGCCTATCGCTGCACTTTGCAGCATTTGAATTTCGCGCCGAAATGAATTTCGTAACCCGAAAAATATTTCGTAACCCGAAACAGTTTTTTCCAATCCAAGTTTTTCGTATCCCGGAAATTTCGTAACCCGATCATTTCGTATCCCGAGGCACCAGTGTATTAATAAGTCCTTCTTTCTGGGAATGGCTCTAGCCCTTAAAGGCTCAGGCCCCTTCCTCCTCCTCCATTTTCTCCTCTGGAGGAACTGAGCATGCTCAGTGGCAGCCAGGGCAGCCATCTTCCTTAAGGGCAGAGGGGTTTCAGTGGCTGCTACTGAGCATGCCCAGATCTCTTGAGGAGCATCCTCAGTACTCTCCCTCCCTCCCTTGGTGTTTCCATGGTGACAACAGACTCTGCCTGGCAACAGTGAAGGAGGCCATTCTCAGAGACACAAAGACACTCCTCTGGGGGGATGACCTCACTGGTGGGCAACCGTCCAATCAGAGGGCAGCTGTTGGGGAAGAAGCTTCTAGAAGGTGGCTGCTGAGACTAGAGAGGCCTGAATAGGGTTCTAGGAGGCTGTGGCTTTGACCATTGGCTGCTTAGGAAGAAGAAGGGCTCCTTCTGGGTCTCCTTGGCAGGGAAGGGAAGGTGGGGCCTCCATGGGGCACTCCCCAGTTTAGTTCCTCTGTGAGAATGAGGACTGGAGGGGAAGAGCCCCATTTTGGATCCAGTGATGGGGGGATGGAGGGCCTTCTGTAGGGAGGCAGCTTTGGGGCTGGAAGCAAGGAAGGCCCCTTCTCCTCCTCCTCCTCCAAAGGCTCCTCTGGCTGCCAGGCCTCCTCTTCCTTCTTGGGGGTCTCTGTGGGTCTATGAGATTTCAGAGGGGAATCAAAGGGTGTCTCTGTGTGAATATATACATCTGCTTCTGTTCAGGCAAAAGAGGACCATCTCTGGTGTTGAAGCTCTTTCCAGACTCCTCTCCAAAGGCTGGATCCTGGAGGGAAGGGGATCTGGCTCTGTTTCCTTCATTGCAAACAGTTGCTCTTCTTTCAACTGGGATAGACATCCTATCGCCCACCAGATGTTGACAGACTACAGCTCCCATCATCCCCTTGGACAGCATAACAAATAAAAGAAGGATGCTGGGAGTTGTAGTGCACTGACACCTGGAGGCCAAAAGAAATCCCATCCCTAGTTTAGGACCAAGCCTTGTGCATAATCCCAGCTAGAGGGGTTTGGGGTTGGTTTTCTTAATGAAGAAAGAAGGAACCCAAGACAAGAGCCTTTTCCTGTTCCTTCATCTGTTCAGTTGGCTTCTCTCTGGAGCAACCCTAAGAAGGAGGGAACTCCAAAGACCTTGTTATTAACTGACTGAACAAGGTCTTGGAAGCTGAAAGTCTTCCTTTCCTTGACTCAGTCCACCTCCAGCCACTCTTTCTCTTTCCTGATGCCTTCCACTTTACTGACCATACTCCTTTTTCCCAGTGAGTCATGTCATCTAACTATCTGCCCAAAGTCCAATAGCTTCATTGATTTGTTTGATCTACTAGGAAATGTTGAGGCTTGCTTTGCTATGAGAGCCATTGAATTCTATCTTTGGTGGTCCATGGAAGACTGCACAAGTGTTGCACATGTAAAACACCTCCATTTGTACTTTCTGCAGGTGTGCAAAGAACCAAGATGGCCTCCAAAGGAAGGAAGAGAGGAGAAACTACCCTCAGTTCCTCCTTTGAGGAAGAAAATGGAGGAAAGACGACCTTGGGACAGTAAATGTTCAGCCCTCCTTTTTTGAAGTGGAGCCATTGGGAATTTGAGAGACTGGGATGCAATGGGGGTCAGTTATGTACAATCCTCTGTCTTTCAGTGATTAGTTGGTCTGTGGTTCCTGCCATCTTGCCCTTGCTTCCCCTCCCAGCCAATCAGGGCCAGGGATGGATTGAGGGATTGGGATTCCAGCCAATCAGGGCCAGGGATGGAGGGAGGGATTGGGATTACAGCCAATGATGGCCCCTCAGAGTGTCCTCAGGAGGACTTCTTCTGTTCCTGCCTTTGTCCTTCTGTGGAAAATTGATTAAGGGAGAGAAAGATGACAAATGCAATGAACTCTAAGGGAAGGTTATTGTTGGGGTATCTTTCCCCTTTTTGTTGATTTGTTTTTAGTGGTTTTAATTCTGTGGAGAGCTTGTTTAATTGGGTTTTAGGAATAACCTTTTGAGGTCTTTACTTATGTTTTTGCATATTCTTTGTTCAGCATTGGTTTTAATTCTTGTTAGCCACTCCTGCAGTCCCAGGGCTGGGGAAAAGACAGAAGGTGGGTGGGTGGAAGAATGATGATGAAAGCAGAGGAGGAGAAGGATCCACTCTTCCCAGAGCCACCTCCAGCTCTGTCCTGTTTTGCCCTTGCAAGGCTAGCCAACCCTCAGTCCAGAATCTCAGTGTTTCAAGCACTGAGTGAAAGGGAGAAGGGATGGTTGTCTCACCAAGTCCTGTGTAGCAAAAGCAGTGGTGGTATAATCCAGTCCATGTTCATCACGAGGCTTCAGTCATTCCAGTCCATCAGGTTCAAAGGGGAAATCTGAGAGTCCTCCAGGTCCGAGCAGAATTCCAGGTAACAGGCATTCAGCCAACATTCAAGGCAAGAGCAAGGTGTCTCCCAAGCACCACAGATGGTTCTCAACCATGCTGGACCGAGGGAGGTGCTGGGATATTTCTAACCCATCTGGGTCTCACATGTTCTAGCTGTTGGCTTCCTACTTAGCCATAGAGAATGCCCTTGTCTCTCTTTTTCCTGGGGTCTCTCTGTGGGAGTAGGTCCCAGTCAATCTGGCTCAGGAGGAGGGAAACCTTGCTGCTGGGAACCTGACCCTGGGACTGGCTGCAGGCTTAACTCCGGAGGATCTGGACAGTGGCTGCAGCCCTGGCTTGTCCCTGGGATCTCAGCCTCCACCTCAGACTCAGAGGACAGACCTGGCTCCTGGCGGCAGGGCATGGCAAGCCCTCACCTGGAGCGCCACCTTCATTTCAAACCCCAAAGGGGGAAAGTTCCCAGAGACCTTCCCTGCAGAGTCTTGTAGGGCCAATTGGCTGTGAGGTTTGAGGTGTTTCTGGTGAGATGCAGTTGTAGGGCAACACATTTGGAAGGCACCCATTTGGGGAAGAGGAAGAGAGAGGGAGGTGCGGCGGAGAACAGGAGCCGGAATCACCTGTTCCTCTGGATAGAACTGGATTGCAGCTCCCAGCAGCTTCTAGCAAGCATGACCAATGGTGAGGGAGAGTGGGACTTGCAGTCCATCAACATCTGAAAATCTACCTGATTCCCATCCCTGTTGGAAAGGTTGGGTTGCTTTTAAGGAGTTTGTGGAGGGTGACTTGCCCCCAAATTTGTTGGACAATCAGCTCAGGACTGGCATCTCTGCCAGGATGGTGTTCCTGCCACCCTCACGCTTGACCTCGCCTGAGCCAGGGAAGAGCTGCCACACTCAGAGGCATTCCTAGTATATTTGTGCAAATCATTCATCAATCATCCCTCTCTTCCACTGCCTTTTCAGGCCCAGTGGAGCTGCTGGACAAGCAGAAGAGGGCAAGGCTTGCTTTCTCTTGCCAGACCCATAACTTCAGCACCCCTTCCCAGCAGCACACTAGGTGACACCCCCTGCACCCTCCTGGCAATGTTCTTGGACATCTTTCTGGCCTGGGCCAGTCAGGCACTGGGCCGTCTCCCTTCCTGATCTCTCACACCAAGTTATAGTCGGTGCCCTGACTGAGGTTCTCTGGACAGTGCTGGAGGAAATGCTTGCCTTTGCGTGGAATGGGAATCTCTGGCTTCAATAATCTTATTCAAGCAGAATATACGAAGATTCTGAGGAAGTCAGTGACCATGTGAAATAAAAGTACTGTCAGTCCTCGGTATACGCTGGGGTTTGGTTCCAGGACCCACGGTGGATGCCAAAACCCATGCATGCTCAAGTTACAGTGGATCCTTGTTATACACTGTGGTTTGGTTCCAGGACCCACGGTGGATGCCAAAACCCATGCATGCTCAAGTTACAGTGGATCCTTGTTATACGCTGGGGTTTGGTTCCAAGATCCCCTGTGTATTACAAAATCTGTGTATGCTCAAGTGCCATTCAATACAATGACATAGCAAAATGGTGTCCCTTATAAAAAATGGAAAATCAAGGTCTGATATTTGAAATTTACACTTTTTTTTAACATTTTCAAACCGTGTATGCTTGAATCTGTGTATAAAATAATCCATGTATAAGAAGGGCTGACTGTACCTTAAATACAAGGGCATACTAAAATAGTGTCCCTTAAATAAAATAAAATAAAAAGAGTTACTTTTTGGAACTGATAAATTTTGAAAATATTTTCAAGGTCTGGATGCTTGAATCCATGGACAAACATCTGTGGAAATCAGCTGGGAAACAAAGCAGTCCCAGATTGCAAGCAGACCTCTAGAAATTCCCTTTGGCATCCCAGGGAGCCTCCACAGCTGGTCCAGAAACAGTCTAATTTTATGTTATCTAAGAAGAAAGGCAGACTAGTCCATCTTCTGGGATTAAGCTGGAGCCACGTCTAGCCAGCAAGAAAGGTCTGAAAGAGAAACAGCATGGTGCCATGGACTGAGGGCTGGACTAGGACCGGGAGACCAGGATTCGAATCCTCACTCAGCCTTGGAAATCAATGGGTGAGCCTGCATATATCACACTCTCTCAGCCTCAAAGGAAGGCTCTGCTGAATAAATATAGACATAAAAGAGACCCCTACGACTAAGTATTATACAGTGGTTTGAGTATCGGGCTAGTACTCTGAGAAAGTTTAAATCCCCACTCGGCTATAGAAACTCACTGGCTGCCCTTGGGCAACTTGCACTTTCTCAGTCTCAGAAGAAGGCAATGGTAGCAAGGTTTTTACCAGAGGACCTCAATGTGTGGGGCGGATTGTATGGGAGAAGGCAATCCCGTAAGTAAGGTTATAACCAAGACCTTGTACTGTGCCCTGGAATTAATAGGCAGCCAATTAAGAGATTTTAATATAGGTGTGATATGGTCACCTCTAGATCTTACAGTGACCATTCTGGCAGCCATATTTTGGATGAGTTGAATTTTCCAGACTTGGTACAAGGGTAGCTATAGTAGAGTGCATTACAGAAGTAAAGATGTGAGGTTACCAGAGCATGCATGATAGTTTTCGGGTCTACAAGTTCCAGGAAGGTGCGCAGTTGGCATATCAACCAAAGCTGATAACAGGCACTCCTGGCCATCGCATCTATCTGAACTCACATCTAGAACAACGGATTCAGGAGCACCCCCAAACTGCAAACACAGTCTTTTAGGGGAAATGTGACCCCATCCAGGAACGGTTGACAAACCTCCATACCTGGATTAGGATCTCCATCAAGTACCTCTGTCTTATCTGGATTCAGTTTTAATCTGTTTCTCCTCATCCAGCACATTACTGCCCCAAGACATTCATTCAGAGGGGAGATGCCTTCCTTAGTTGATGCAGAGGTCTGGGGCATAAAGAGATATAGTTGGGTGTCATCAGCGTACTGATAGCACTTCACTCCATGTCTCCAGATGATCTCTCCCAGCAGTTTCATGTAGATGTTAAACAGCATTAGTGACAGGATGATGCCCTGAGGAACACCAAATTTAAACTCCCTTTTAAAGGAACAACTGTCCCCAAGCATCTCTGTCTGGAATCTGCTTGAGAGATAGGACCGGACCCACTGTAATGCATTGCCCCTGATCCCCAATTCCCTCAGGCTTTCCAGAACGATACCATGGTCGATGGTATTGAAAGCCACTGAGAGATCCAAAAGCTTCAACAGGGTCACACTTCATCTGTCGGTGTTCAAGCAAAGTTCATCTACTAAGGCGACTATAGCATTCTCGACTCTGTATCCCGTCTTGAAGCCAGTTTGAAATGGATCTAGATAATCTGATTCTTCCAAGAATGCTTGGAGTTGAAGAGCAACTTCCTTCTCAATCACCTTGCTTAGAAATGGAAGATGGAGCTGTAATTGTTCATGTCCAAGGGATCTAGGGAGGGCTTTTCCAGAAGATGCTGAACCACAGCTTCTTTTAAGCAAGATGGAAAATAGCCCTCCCTAAGAGATGCATCTATGATACATCTCAGGTCAGTCCTAAGTGCATCTCCTCCTTGGAGGACTAGACACGAAGGGCAAGGGTTGAGAGAGCAAGTTGTCTTCTTCACATTTCCAAGGAGATTGTCCACGTCCTGAGTATGCACAGATTTAAATTAATCCAGTATGATCTTATTCACGGAGTTAGTGGACACCTCACCTATAGCCTCTGGAATAAGGGAAGGAATACGCCCTTTCTTCCTTCCTTTCGGAATGGAGCCCAAGCTGCGGAGCTAGACTCAGGAGAGAAAGGCTATGAAGACTCTGCTTTGTACATATAGCTCTTTCTCTCTCAGTGTGTGTGTGTGTGTGTGTGTGTGTGTGTTTGCCTCTGCTGTTCTTATAGCTGGGAATGGAGCTGAGGACTGAGGAGAGAAGAAAGTATCAATGTTGTGCAAATGCAGAACTTCTTTGCATCAAAGAGTCCAGTGTGTTGAAATAGCAAAGAACTTTATTGAGAACACATACAAGGAATTCAGTATTTAAGCCAGAACTGCCCCCTCCAAGCCAAACTATACATTAAAACCCCAAACCTAAAACACCACCCTCTTCCCAACCTAGCCCCCATCTCCAATTTCTACAGTCTATGCCCCACAGGTAACAAGACCCCTTTGCCACCCCCAGAAACTAACCCCCTTTCTGTTAATATCGGCCCCCAACTTTCTTAAGCCAACATCTCACCCATTGCAAAAACTAACATTCCCATAACTATTCAAGCCAGCTGCAACAAATCCCACCCCTCTATTTCGCTAACCTATACTACAATCTCCAGTCAAATTTATAAACTATGATCTATACTAACAGCAATGAAAACCTAAACTTAACAAAATATAACTTTAAAACATAAACAGACTTATCCACAGACAAACCACAGACATATGGCTAGACAACCCTTACAAACAAAAGCATAAGGGCATTTTCGCTGCTGGATTAAAATATATTTTCTGTATTAATTCTTGAAAAAATAAAGTTAGTTCACTTCTGGGATTTGTGTGGCTTCTCTACTGTATGGCCTCTCTGATGTCTCACTAGATTTGACCTCAAAGAAAAACATTTCCCACAATGCTGGCATTTGTATGACTTCTCTCCAGTGTGGACTCTCTGATGTGTCAGTAGGTTTGACTTCACTGAAAAACTTTTCCCACAATGCTGGCATTTGTATGGCTTCTCTCCAGTGTGGACTCTCTGATGTGTCACTAGGCTTGACTTTAGAGGAAAACATTTCCCACAATGCTGGCATTTGTATGGCTTTGCTCCTGTGTGGACTCTCTGATGTGTCACTAGGCTTGACCTCTGAGCAAAACACTGTCCACAATGCTGGCATTTGTATGGCTTTGCTCCTGTGTGGACTCTCTGATGTGTCACAAGGATTGATTTACGAGAAAAACATTTCCCACAATGCTGGCATTTGTATGGCTTCTCTCCTGTGTGGACTCTCTGATGTGTCACTAGGCTTGACTGTAGAGGAAAACATTTCCCACAATGCTGGCATTTGTATGGCTTTGCTCCTGTGTGGACTCTCTGATGTGTCACTAGGTTTGACTTCTGAGCAAAACACTGTCCACAATGCTGGCATTTGTAGGGCTTTGCTCCTGTGTGATATCTCTGATGTATCACTAGGTATGACTTTGAAGAAAAACATTTCCCACAATGTTGGCATTTGTATGGCTTCTCTCCTGTGTGGATTCTCTGGTGTTTCACTAGGTCTGACTTCCAAGAAAAACCTTTCCCACAATGCTGGCACTTGTATGGCTTCTCTCCTGTGTGGACTCTCTGATGCTTGACAAGGACTGACTTGTAGGCAAATCTTTTTCCACAATGCTGACATTTATGTGACTTCTTTCTTGTGTGGACTCTCTCATGACTGACAAGTTCTTCTGTAAACAAGGACAAAGACAGACAAGACTGAATCTCAGTGTTAAGAGAGGAAGGTTTTACCCCAAGATTTAGCCCTACGTTCACCCCTCCCTATTTCAGGTTCAATTAATAAAGTTGGTGTGAGTGACCCAAGCATGACACTGTTCTGGATGCCCCCAAATCCATATAACGATTGTATCCTTACTCATAGGAGCTAGCAAAGAAGAGATTGTAGGGGAACTTCCATGAGGAAATCAGTGGAAGCAGATAGTCAGGCAGTTGAAAAATATTCCAATAAATATATGTAAAAATACTTTGATTGAAAAGTGGCATCATTTCCTGTGAGACTGCCATTGAGTGCTGAGTCAGAGCACATGGCATGATGCAAGCTAACGGCAGAGGATGCTTAATGCTGTGTGGCACTAGGAGATGACTCACAACCAATACAGTATACAGCTAAAAACTCCAATATCATTCTAGGTTGCATCAATACGAGTAAAGTTTCTAGATCAAGGGATGTAATAGTGCTACTCTATTCTGCTTTAGTCAGAATAATCCTGTGTCCACTTGAGGGCCCCACAATTTAAAAAGGATGTTGTCAAGTTGGAACATGCCCAGAGGAAGGCAGCCAAAGTGGTGAAGGATCTTGAAACCATCAAGCCCTTTGAGGAGCGACAGTAAGAGCTCTTTGACAGTGCAACTCCCTTACTTTTGTGGAGTCCTCTTCCTTGGAGGTCTTTAAACAGAGGCTGGATGGTGTTTGGAAATGTATTCCTGCATGGCAGAAGGGGGTTGAACTGGATGGCCCTTGTGGTCTATTCCAACTCTATGATTCTATAATGCTAGTGGAATCATAGCACCATGATAATTTAGCACAAAAGGGACCTCAGTCTCATAGAAAGGACAATGGATTCAGGTTCCTTACCCACAGAAGCCACATTCTCATAATTCTCCATCATTACACAATTGTACATAAGCCTCTGCTTCTTCGTCAACAGATTCCATTCGTCTTTGGTGAAATATACTGCCACATCTGCAAAGGTCACCTGCAACAGAAAATAGCCCTCATCCAGGGAGTGATTAAGGAAAAGGGAAGGAAATCGCATGGTGTATCCCAAATATTATTTCATCACTTCAGAATTCAGTGCAGGAAATAAACTTTAAATTATGTTAGCAAGCAAAAACCTTCTGCCTTTCAAATCCAGTTTGTCTCGAATCCTTTCAATATAATATACTTAGGGAGCTGGACATGTTTAGCCTGGAGAAGACAAGGTTAAGAGGTGATGTGATTGTCAGAATCCACCTTCAGTCAAGCCTTCGGGGTGTATTCTGTCAGATAGAGAGATGGATAGAGGGATAGATAGATAGATAGATAGATAGATAGATAGATAGATAGAGGGATAGATATATAGATAGAGAGAGAGATGGATGGATCGATAGAGGGATAGAGGAATAGATGCCAGATAGATAGATAGATAGATAGATAGATAGATAGATAGATGCCAGATAGCTAGATAGCTAGATAGATAGATAGATAGATAGATAGATAGATAGATAGATGCCAGATAGATAGTAGCGATAGATAGTAAACAGACAGACCGACAGACAGACAAGCAGACGGACAGATAGAGGGATGGATAGATGGATGTAGATAGATGTATAGATAGATGGTCAAGGGAAGAATAGGGGGGAATGCCACCATGGGGACTAAGCTGGATGGTCACGTAGAGCAGGCTCATAGGACCAGGCAGTCGGGGGAGTTTATGAGGGGGTTGTTAAGAATCGGAAACCCAACCTGTATACAGCCTTAGATCTCTACTTGGTGGAAGAGGCAAGAAACAAATGCTCAACCCCCCCCTCCTTCCTTCCTGCAGATCAAAGGGAGGGATGTTACATCAAAGGCAGGAGAGTAGGATATCGAGTCAAAGGGGAGGGTTTGGGGGATTTTAAAGTTCTGCCTCTATTGGGGACCCCTCAGTTTCGACAAAGACGTGTCTAGAATACTTAATCCCAAGTCCTCCAATAAACTTTGCTATACTATATGAAGGTTGTTGTGGATTTTTGGGTCAGAGTATTTCCGAAGTCTCACAGTTTGTCGAAACTCCCATCTTCATGACGTCCAAGGAATCCCCGCCACTGGAAAGGATGCCAGCTGCGGCAGGAGAGATCTCAGACTGGGAGAAATCTCTAGAGGCCGGTGAGCAGTGGGGAGCCAAGCCCAAACCAAGGGGCGATGGAGTCGGGATGCCAGAGGATCTGTGGTTCCCACTCCCGGAGGACGAGAAGAAACGCCGCAGAGCAGGCAGAGTAACGGCTTGGGACCAAGCCGTAGGAGAGGCCATGCTGAGGACGCCAAGGAAGGAGAACCTGGCAGATGAGGTGGCTGGCCTTAAGGCGGATTTGAGGGAACTAAAATCCCTGATGTCTCAACTGACGACCCGAGCGTCGGAGAAAAGGGAGACTTGCTCCACTCCCAATCCAGAGACGGAGTCGCTCGGCGAGGGCTCGGAGGAGGCGAGCGATGAGGAGGCAGAGACCAACTCGCGACCCCCCTCACGTCAAGGTAGACCGAGCACGGTCCCGAGAAGGGGGAGAGGGGAAGCCGAGGCGTTGAGGGAGCTCCTGGCGAGTAAGCTGGAAGCCAAATTCAATGGGGATCCAGAGCAGCTCCCATTCTTCCTGGCCCAGGTGGCAGGGCATATGAGGACCCGAGGAGCTTACTTTCCAGACGAAGGCGAAAAGGTGCGCTGCGTGGCTGGCAGGCTGGAAGGCCAGGCGGCCCAGTGGCTGGTGCAGCTGTACGACTGCAGGGCACCGGAGCTTCAGAACCTGGCGGCCTTCATGACGGCGTTGAGGGCACGATTTGAAGACCCCTTTCGAGTAGACCGCGCCAAAACTAAATTCATGACTCTGCAGCAAGGCAAGCGGTCAGTGGCCGAGTATGTGTTGGAGTTTAGAAGCGTGGCCGCACAGATCCCAGATTTCTCAGAGCCCATGCTGGTGCGCCAGTTTCAGGACGGACTCAACTCCGAACTGCTAGAGTGGGTGATGATGCGAGGCAACCCAGCGGGGCTTCAGGAGTGGATGCAGTGGGCCGGAGAGGCTGAAACCACCAAGGAGAGGGTGCGGTTGGCCAAGCAGCGGGCTGCTCTCCAACAGGGGAGGGCACTGGTTAAACCATCCGGCGGAGGCGCCCAGACCCATCAAAAATCTACGAGGGAGACGGAGCGACAGCGTAGGATGAGGCTGGGGCTCTGCTTGGCTTGCGGAAGGAAGGGGCACCTCATCGCAAAGTGCCCAGAAAAGGCTGAGGACAAAGCAACTCGCCAGGCGCCGCCGAGCTCCGGAGGAGGACCGAGGAGAGAGAATGCGGGGCAAGCCACCCACCCGGAGACTGGAACTTCACGCTTGGAGGCGCACCCGAAGGATGCAGACCAGGACCAGAGCGTCCCAAACGGGGTGAGTGGGGGAGTGCCCATTTATTTCTTGGAGGTAGAACTTGGGCACAAGCGCAAAGGAACTATGGGAACTTTGTTGGCAGCCCTGGACTCGGGCTGCACTAGGTGCTTAATGAGTCCCAAAATAGTGCAGACTTGGGAAATTAAACAAGAGCCTTTGCCTGTGGAGATCCCTTTCATGCAGATGGATGGCTCCATGATGGGGGGGGGGGTGCCCAGCAGGACTCAGACAGAACTTTTAACCTTGAAAATTGCTGGACACCAGGAACCCATACAGTTTGTAATTGGAGCGACCCAGGGCTGGGACTTGGTGTTAGGCATTGATTGGCTGGCGCTTCATAACCCTGATATTAACTGGAGGAATAAGCTGCTGACTTTTAACGACCCAGGATGCGAGCAGCACCTGAGGCTGAAAGGACACTCGTCCGCCGAGATTAATCAAGCCTTGACAATAAAAATGAGGGAACCCTGCGCCATGAGCGCAGAAACAGGGCTCCAACCTCCATTAGGATTCCCAGAGGTATACCGAGATCTGAGGGAGGTTTTTGAAGAAAAGGAATGCGATGTGCTGCCCCCCCACAGGGACACCGACTGCGCGATAGAATTGAACCCAGGGGTGGCCCCACCCAAACCAAAGATGTATCCCATGACGCCCCGGGAAATGAGCACCCTCAAGGAATTTATTGAGAAAAACCTGGCCAGGGGGTTTATTCGCCCTTCCAGCTCGCCTTTTGGGGCGCCAGTATTTTTCAGGGAAAAGAAAGATGGAACTCTGAGACTAGTAACGGACTATAAAAACCTGAATGCCATAAGCACCTGCAGTAAGTATCCACTTCCCCTGATGAAGGATATGCTGAGCTGGCTATCCACAGGGAAAGTGTTCACTAAATTGGATTTGCGGGATGCTTACTTTAGAGTAAGAATCAAGGAAGGAGATGAGTACAAGACAGCATTCCACTGTCCTTTGGGGGCGTTTGAATATCTGGTTCTTCCGTTTGGCCTTGCGGGAGGGCCTTCGTGTTTCATGAAGCTGATACACGAAGTCCTGCATGATCTACTTTTCGAAGGAGTGTTAGTGTACCTAGATGACATTTTGATATATTCTCAGGACCTGAATAGCCATGTGCAGCTTGTCAGAAAGGTGTTGAAGAGGCTGTTGGACCACAAACTGTATGTGAAACTGTCCAAATGCCACTTCCACACAGATAAACTTGACTTCCTGGGCTACAGAGTCTCTACCCTGGGTCTGCACATGGACCCACATAAGGTCGAGGATGTTCTGAATTGGCCTGAGCCCAAAACGCGCAAGCAGGTGCAGAGGTTCCTGGGGTTTGCAAACTTCTATAGACAATTTATCCCTGATTTTGCCCAAGTGGCTCTGCCTATTACTAATCTGTTAAAAACCTCCACCGGGGAAGGGAGAAAGAGGCGAGGCCAGAGTTCCCCTGGGACGGAAAAGCCCAAACCCTCTACCAAGATTCTTTGGACCCAGGAGTGCACCAAGGCGTTTGAGACTTTGAAGCAGTTGTTTAGCTCAGAACCAATACTTAAGCACCCCAACCCCGAACTGCCGTTCGTAGTGCAGGTGGACGCTTCGGATGTGGCAACGGGGGCAGTGTTGTTGCAGCGGGATGAGGGGGGTCAGCTCAGACCTTGTGCCTACTCGTCCAAGAAGTTTGATTCGACGCAATTACATTGGCCATGCTGGGAAAAGGAATCGTATGCTATTAAGTGGGCTTTAGAAACTTGGAGGCATTTCCTGGAGGGGGCTGCCCATCCCTTCGAAGTATGGACAGATCACAGGAACTTAGAGGCACTGCAGACTCTTAGACAGTTAAGCCCAAAACAGCGTCGATGGGCTAAAGAATTTTTTAAATTCAATTTCGTCATAAAGTTCATCCCAGGGAGGGAGAATGGGTTGGCTGATGGCCTTTCACGGATGCACGGACCTGGGGAGAAGAAGGAGTTGGATAAACAGGCGCTGTTCACCACACAACAACTGGGGCTAGGGGTGACCACTCGAGCCCAGACAAAAAAAAAACAAGAACAGGGCCCCTCAGGCTTAGACCCGCTGCTACTAGAGATCAGCCAAGCCTACGAGGGGGACCAAGGATTTAATAGTTTGAGGAGTGAATTACAACAAGCGGAACATGGACTGTGGGGGAAGGGCAATAAAACATATGTGCCGGAGAAATTAAGGGCTAAGGTGATGGCAACCTGCCATGATGTTAAAGCAGCGGGTCATTGGGGATTTGTGAAAACCTGGCACACGCTACGAAGCAAATATTGGTGGCCAGGTGTGCGAAAGGAAGTGGAGAACTATGTACAAAGCTGTGTGGTTTGCGCCAGAGCTAAGCCCAGCACAGGGAAGCCTAGTGGGTTGTTGAGGCCGTTGGAAACTCCCAATCGACCCTGGCAACACATAGGTATGGATTTCATCACAGACTTACCTGTCAGCAGGGGCAGAGACACCATTTGGGTGATCGCGGACTTGTTCTCCAAGCAAGTGCATTATGTGGGGTGTAAGGGGGTGCCCAGTGCGCCACGGTTGGCAGACTTGTTTATAGAAAATGTGTACCGTCTACATTGTTTGCCCGATAAGATAGTCTCTGATAGGGGGGGGACCTTCATTTCTCAATTCTGGAGGTGCTTACAGGACAAATTGGGGGTGCAGTTAGCGCTGAGCACAGCTTTTCACCCAGCCACAGATGGTCAGGTGGAACGCACTAACCAGAGTGTGGAACGATATTTAAGATGCTACGTAAACCACCTCCAGGACAATTGGATGGACTTGTTGCCCCACGCGGAGGTGGCTTTTAATATGGCGGTACATTCCAGCACGGGAGTGTCGCCATTTCAGGCTGTGTATGGCTACGAGCCAAGGGTAATTCCCCAACTGGCCCCAGCCCCCGAGGATCCAACATCGGTGGGGAATTGGAGCCAACTGTTAAGAGACAATTGGGGAAAGATTGAGGATGCCCTCAAGCAAGCCAAGTTAGACTACAAAAGGTTCGCAGACCAGCATCGAAAACCAAGTTGGGATATTAAAGTGGGGGACAAAGTGTTCCTGTCTACAAAAAACTTAAAGTGCCGACTACCTTGCAAGAAACTGGGACCTAAATTTGTGGGTCCTTTTGAGGTTAAGAGGCTGATCACAGAAGTGACGGCCGAGCTAGACCTTCCTAAAATGTACAGACATTTACACAATGTTTTCCATTTCAGTTTGTTGAAACCAGCGACTCCGAGGAGTACTGAAGACGAAGAGAAGAGGGAACCATTGCCTTTGCTGATTGGGGGGGAAGAACACTTTGAAATTGTAAAAGTTTTGGACTCTAGGGTGATGAGGGGGCAGTTAGAGTATTTGGTGCAATGGAAACATTTCCCTGTCGACATGGCTGAATGGGTGAATGTAAAAGATGTAAATGCTGACAAGTTGGTTAAAGAGTTTCATTTGGCTTATCCTGACAAGCCAAGGGGGGGGAGATAAAGCTTGGGGAGGCAGACTGTCAGAATCCACCTTCAGTCAAGCCTTCGGGGTGTATTCTGTCAGATAGAGAGATGGATAGAGGGATAGATAGATAGATAGATAGATAGATAGATAGATAGATAGATGGATAGAGGGATAGATATATAGATAGAGAGAGAGATGGATGGATCGATAGAGGGATAGAGGAATAGATGCCAGATAGATAGATAGATAGATAGATAGATAGATAGATAGATGCCAGATAGATAGTAGCGATAGATAGTAAACAGACAGACCGACAGACAGACAAGCAGACGGACAGATAGAGGGATGGATAGATGGATGTAGATAGATGTATAGATAGATGGTCAAGGGAAGAATAGGGGGGAATGCCACCATGGGGACTAAGCTGGATGGTCACGTAGAGCAGGCTCATAGGACCAGGCAGTCGGGGGAGTTTATGAGGGGGTTGTTAAGAATCGGAAACCCAACCTGTATACAGCCTTAGATCTCTACTTGGTGGAAGAGGCAAGAAACAAATGCTCAACCCCCCCCCTCCTTCCTTCCTGCAGATCAAAGGGAGGGATGTTACATCAAAGGCAGGAGAGTAGGATATCGAGTCAAAGGGGAGGGTTTGGGGGATTTTAAAGTTCTGCCTCTATTGGGGACCCCTCAGTTTCGACAAAGACGTGTCTAGAATACTTAATCCCAAGTCCTCCAATAAACTTTGCTATACTATATGAAGGTTGTTGTGGATTTTTGGGTCAGAGTATTTCCGAAGTCTCACAGTGGTAGCCCTGTTTAAATATATGAAGGGATGTCATATTGAGGAGGGAGCAAGCTTGTTTTCTGCTGCTCCAGAGAATAGGACCTGGAACAATGGATGCAAGCTCCAGGAAAAGAGATTCCACCTGAACATTAGGAGGAACGTCCTGACAGTAAGTGCTGTTTGACAGTGGAACACACTCCTTCCTCGGAATGCAGTGGCGTCTCCTTCCTTGGAGGTCTTTAAGATGAGGCTGGATGGCCATCTGATGTGTATGCTTTGATTGAGAGTTCCTGCATGGCAGGGGGTTGGACTGGATGTGCCTTGTGCTCTCTTCCAACTCTATGATTCTAATATCATAAACAATATTATTTAGGCCATTGCTGGGATATTGAGGATGTATTAGGATACTCACTATCCCAACACATACAGAACATTTAGCCACCCAAGAATTATAGTGCATTTAGAAATTTCTTGCCACATTTCAGAGGCAAACGTCATTTTTAATAACAGTTTTGGGGAGCAGGCTGGGATTGAGGGCCACTGGGGCTACCCCATATTTAGATCCAGAGATGTTCCCCCATATCCTCCAACATTGCACAGATGGGAAAAGCAAGACACATGTGGACAAGCAATCCAGAAGGCGGTGAAGATGGCCAAAGTTATTTATGAGGAAGGTCACACAAACGGGGAAGGGCACAGCAGTTTGCTTTTGCTTCAGCCTCCTGGGAAGGGCAATATCCTGCCTCCGTCTTTCCTCTCCCCACTTTTGAGTTGATAGGGTGCAAACTGAATGGCACTCAGGAATTGAAGTGAGCTGAGAAGGGGGAAAGTGGGAGGATGAGAGAGCAACCGAGAAATTTTTAAAAGCCCCTGAAAAAGTGGGGTGACAGAGGGTTAACCAGGACTGTCTCTGCCATATTGGGAGAATATGTTCTCCGCTTGCTTTCATGTTGTTGTGAGTTAAGGATTGGGTAACTCTAGAGGATGAAAGACTTCTGGAATTGGAAATGAATGGGTTGAAATTTGGTTGGCATGCTTACTTGGCAAATCCCAACAAAATAAAAATTTTATGGATCATTGTATTAGGAAGCCCCTGTTAGAAATTTGGAACCGTTAAAAAGATAGAATCCTACCTAAATTGAACGGATGGGTCTCCCCTCATGAAGCCTTCTTTAGAAAGGAAATGGCCAAAGACTCAAAATGGCATAATTATAATGATTTGTTGGAATTTCAGAAAGGAAATTGGGTAATTAAAACAAGAGAAAAACTACTGGAAGAAGGATGGAAAGGAACATGGTTCACATACAGACAGATCTAGGAACGATTTAGGTTAGATGAGAAAACATATGGTTTTGTAAGAAAGGAGGATGACTGTCATTTAGGAAAGATTTTGGCCCTTGAAGAAAATAAATTAATTAGCAAAACCTATAAAACACTATTACAGTATGACACAGAAGAGGAGGTGGTAAAACACCAGATGATTAAATGGGCAAGGAGTGTCGGCCACCCTATATTACTTTCACAATGGGAAAGAGTTTGGAAAAATGGATTTAGATATACAGCTTCTCAAAACTTGAGGGAGAATTTTTGCAAAATGTTTTATCAAAGGTATCTCTCACCAGACAAACTAGTAAACTTCTATAAAAAGAATAGCAACAGATGCTGGAAATGTAAAAAGGATATTGGCACCTTTTACCACTGCTGGTGGACGTGTGATTGGGCTAAAAAAATTTGGGCAATGATTAAGGATCAGCGAAATTTTAAATATCAATTTACATTTAAAACCCGAATGTTATCTTTTGGGTATATTTGGAGATGAAATTCCCTCTAAATATGGAAAAATTGTTTTTTATATGGCTTCTCTTGCCCGGATATGTTTTGCTCAAAAATGGAAATGTAGTGATATTCCAACAAAGGAGGACTGGATGATAAAATTGTATGATGGAATAGAAATGGACAAATTAACTCAGACATTGAGGAATGAAAATAAGGGGAAATTAACGGAAGAATGGAGTGTGGTTATCAAATTTTTGAAAGAGAATTTGGGGAATGTAGCAGCTATTAATATACCTTGATTTGGTAAGATAGAACCCATACTACCTTTCTGTTAAATTTTAAGAAAGTAAATTAATCAAGGTAGTACATACTGGTAAGAAGGAAGCCAATTAGCGTGTAAGAATGAAGAGAGAATGAGATTTTGAAGAAGAGTGGAAGATACGAAAAGTACAATTTGGAAGCCTAGAATTTTAGTTTAGAGAGCGCTTAGAGTAAGAAATTGGGACCATAACGAAGAGAAGAAGAATCTATGTGTTAGGGAAGAAGGAGAGAAATATTTAGCTTAGTGTAGTTAAGAAGAAGTGAAGAAGAGTTAAGTAAATTTAGGGTTAGATAGATAAGTTGATAGATAGATGGAATGGGGAGTTTTTACAAATATATAGCACAATTTTATAATGAGTATCTTTATTATGTAATATGATCTATGTAAAGGTATAAATGGATAGGTGTGAATGTTGTTTGTATGTTTATATATTTTGTATTGTTTTAATTTTAATAAATAAATAATAATTATAAAAAAAAGAAATAAATAGTCAAGAACTTCAACTCACCAAAAAATTCTTGTACCTCCGCAGCCTGTTTCTTTGGGAGCCCAACTCCCTCCGCTTGGCCTCTGTGTTGGCCATCAGGTGGGCAGGGGTCCTGGTGGTCTTGCACTTGGGTCACTTCCAGCAAGAGAGGCCCCAAAGCCGTGTACAAGGAAGCAGAGATGAAGTTCCTGAGAAAAGGGACCAGGGTTAGGATTGACTTGGCAAGAAACCCTGCAGCACTCAAAGACACAGAGAATAGCATCCTGGTGGTGACATATGCCTCCTTTGAGCCAATACAGAGGTGGGCATCTCCTTGCTACCTTTGCTCCAACCAAAGCCTCCTGGACCTAGCATAGATTCATTGCAGCTCCCCTACACAACAGTTACTCCATGCCCTATTATAGTGGTGAAGGATGAGGGGATGGGGAATTGGAAAGGGCCCTGGTTATGCCCCTGTAGCTAGATGTGAACTGACTGCATCATAAATAAATCATCTGCTGAAACGTACAGAGGTCCCCAGTGCTTACCCCCAGCACCATCCCCTGTCCAAAGAAGGCTGCATCCGCACTATAGAAATAAGGCACTTTGACACCGCTTTAACCGCTCAGGGCTATGGACTCCTGGGCTTTTACCTTTGGGATACTTAGCCTTCTCTGCTGCAATGAACTACAAATCCCAGGATTCCACAGGACGGAGCCAGGAGAGTTAAAGTGGTTTCAAACTGGATTATTTCTGTAGAGCAGATACAGCATAAATCGGTTGTAAAAGGATAGAAGCACCCAAGTCTTGTTTTTACTCTCCAAATAATGGTTTTCCTTTTAAAAAATAAGTAGTTTGTTTTAGTCTGTAATCCTCATTTTTGTTGTTCTTGTTTCTTTCTATTTTTATTTGGTCATTTGAGATGGCTTCCTTCTTCCCTGAAAATCTCTTTATAAGAAACTGGGGAGACTTTTAAAACCTCCCAAAAGAGCTACTTTTGGCCTTTTTTGAGGGACAAGCCTCCTCTTAGAAGCCAAAGCCCGATGTTTGTGAAGAAGAAGAATAAAGCTTGTATTAAAACTATCCTTTCCATTTCTGATCCCTTTTGAACCCCATGTTCCCCAGAAGGAGCAGAGCTGTGTAAGAAAACCCTCTCAGAAAAGAGACACAAAAGACACACCAAGAGAAACCCTTCCTTCCTTTTGGCCCAAGGAGCCTGGCCTCCTTTTTCCTCTGGAGCCTCAGGAGAGAAAGAGAAGCCTCTGTTCAACTGAGGCTTAGAGAAGGTTCTGGAACATTATTCCGCACAGTCACAAGCAGCACAAAATGGCTGTCAGAACACAAAATGGCTGCCTCTGTCTCAGAGCTTGGCAGATGGCAGTCTGAGGCCTTCAGGGAACCCAAAATGGAGGACGAAAGAACCCCAAACAGGATTTCCAAACCTTAACAACACCTAAAATGTCAAACCAAAAGAACATTCCCAGAGTTCCATAGCACTGAGCCATGGCCATTACAGTGGTGCAAAGCAAGAATGCCCAGCGATGGTGGCATTAATGATGATTAAGGTCTGGCAGCACCTCCATCCTCCCCCAAGGCCTGACATCATCATCATCATCATCATCATCATCATCATCATCATCATCATCATCGCTACAGCATGAGAGCCACCATTAATAGCATTGAAATCCCCTTTAGGGAGTCATACTCTCCCTCCTTCAGAGAGAGTGGGCCATGCCTAGAAGGACTGCTGGGCCTCCTTCCTCCCCACCTTAATGGCAGTGGCCAAAGGAAAGCAGCAGCAGCAGTAGACCCAAGCCAGGCCCAGGCAGCCCTCAGGGCAGCAGTGAAGCCTAGTGGTTCCAGGCCTTGTCTCTCTGCTGTAGCTTCACTCCCCCCCCCCTCTCTTTCCTGTCTGTCTGTCTCCTTCTCCCTCTAAAACTCTGCTCCTTTCTCCTTACTCACTCTTCCGCGTGCAGAGCTAAATAGAGAAGCAGAAGCTCCCCTCTTTTTGAGGCTGGCCAATGGGGGCAGAGCAGCTGGAAGACCCCACCCCCCTGCCCCAGACTCACATTTTGTGTTCCACCCTCTTCCAAACCTAGCCCCCAGCTCCAATTCCCACAGTCTATGCCCCACAGGTAACAATCCCTCTGAGGCTGAGAGAGTGTGACTTGCCAAGGGTAACCTAAGTCCAAAACACACTGCAACAATAATCCAATCTGAGACCGCTTTAATTGCCCTGGCTCAATGATAGGGAATTCTGGGAAATGTAGTTTTGTGAGACATTGAGCCTTCTCTGTCAGAGGGCTCTGGGGCCACAAGAAACTCCATTTCCCAGGATTCCCTAGCACTGGGCCAGGGCAGTTAAAGTGCTCTCAAACTGGACTATTGCTGCCGTGTGTTTTGGACCTTTCTTGGCCGCAAACTGTCCATAGCCTGCAGAGCATCTCCTAATTCTCTTGGCAGTCCCTCCCTCCCAACACTTTCTCATTTCCCCCCAAAACCAGCACAAAGCTGGCAGATGGAAAGAGCTTTTAAAGCAGCATTTAAATCTGCCATATTTGTTTATAAAAGACTAAATGTCCCAAATGCTATTATCAGTTTTGTAGCTATTATTACAGAAAGACGTAGAGTGCAAACTCCTCAAGTACCTTTATTTTCTGGAGTGAGATGGGCTTTTCCAACTGACTCACTGTGATGATCTCCGGTGGTCCAAGCAGCCAAACTGCGGCCCTGGAATAATAATAATAATAATAATAATAATAATGATGATGATGATGATGTTAAACCCCTCTCTTCAGCCAAAAGGCTGTCAGAGTGGCTTACAAAT
The DNA here is from genome assembly GCA_023333645.1 of Sceloporus occidentalis. Taxonomy (NCBI): domain Eukaryota; kingdom Metazoa; phylum Chordata; class Lepidosauria; order Squamata; family Phrynosomatidae; genus Sceloporus; species Sceloporus occidentalis. Next base: position 837,466 of record JALMGF010000202.1, read on the forward strand.
TGTTAATTAGACATTTAGACATTATGGCTCTTAGCCCAGCAGACCCTTAAATTCCTTAAATCTCTCTGCCTCCACCCAGTGAATTATAAAAGGGTTTCCCTTAACCTACACTGGGACCAGTTAAGGAACCTTATTTCTCCTTCTTTACTGATCTTCCTAAGCATCAACTGAGCCAAAACACGTGGAAAAGGAGCGTCGAGTAGAAGATACTCCAAGGAGATATTTACTATAAATAACAAAATATAACTGAAATATAAGTCCTACAAGATATTAAGAATCTTGCAGGTACAATATTTGTAAGTATATAATATTCAATTCATAAAAGCTATTAAAATAATAAATAAACCTAAGCGTCCAATTCTGAGACTAACTTCCAAGATCCGCTCTTTAACTCTCTCTCTCTCGATCTCCAACCGACACAATTCCCCCAACTGTCTCTTGGTCTCTCAGGCCTTATATCTCCTTCTCACGGAAGCTTCCAGAAGAACCTTCATCTTGCTCTCTGATTGGTCAAGAGAGCCTTCCATAGCAGTGATGTCACTCTGCATTTGCATAAACCTCCCTTTTCTGCCTGAAGAAGACCTCCATTGACTGGAGCCCAGTCATTACACTTTCCCAAGGCAAGGCTTGCACCTATTTCCCAATGTTGTTCTTGGGGTCTGCATTCCAGTTGTTTCCAGGTCTTATGGTGACCTTATGGGAGTCTCTGAAGGGGTTTTCTTGGCAGGTTCCTTCAGAGTGGGTTTCCCATGGCCATCCTCTGAGGCTGAGAGAGTGCAACTTTATCATCATCATCATCATCATTTATTTCTATAGCGCTGTAAATGTACACAGTGCTGTACATACAAATGATCAAGTCAATAAAAATAAAACCTGCAAATCTACAAAATATGTATAAAACAATAGGCATAATATAAAATAGAATTGGTTAAAATAAGCAAGCAACAATTAGAAACATCAACATCAACATGAGTGACGTTTTCGCCATGCTTCTGGGAAGCAAGCAGAGGACACCTCATCTTATGGTGTTAAATTGACCCAGGGGTCCCACAAAACATGGCGGAAGTGCCCCTCACATCCCAAGATCACGAAAAGACCCCAGACATTTTTGACCGCTGTGGGTTACAGAGAAGTCCCTGATGCATGGAGCCGTGGGTCATGCTTTGCCCACTACATTTTAACCTGAAAGGGAAGCCCAGGTGGGATGGGGAGAATCTGGTGTCACTTTTAAGGCATGTGTTATTTAAGCATGAGCTGTTTTACATTATTTCAAATGTGTATTTTTATTTCTTGCAATGTACTAGGGCCCAGGGCAGTTCACCAATGCTCCCAGAAAGGGATTTCGGAGAGGACTACTTTGGGTTCTTGGTGGGAAGAAGCAGTTGTATTCCAGGGGCACAAAAGGAAGGTCCCCGAAGGTCCAATGCTTCAGACAGCGACTCTTCCCCAACCGCAGAGGCCCTTGCTCCTAGGTCTCTGGCCTCTCAGCCTGGAGAGACACAGCTTCTTTCCCAGGGAGCTCTCCATTCAGCCTCCCTCTCTCCTCTCCCAAAATGGAGGACAAAAGAAGGGTCTGGCTACTAGGGTTGCCATAACTCTCTTCCACAAAACTCCAGATGCAAGTCTACAAAAGCATATGCTACAACTTTTTTCACTCTGTTAGTCTCAAAGGTGCTACAAGATCCCTTAGGATACTGATATTCCTGAATAACATGGCTTATGGTTGAATATGCACTGCAGAATTCATGCAGTTTGACATCACTTTAACTGCCATTTCTCAGTGCTATGGGATTCTGGGACTTGTAGTCTCTTTTCACACTAGAGCTCCCTGAGAGAGGCGACATAGCTCACAAAACTACAGATCCCAGATCTCCATAGAATTGAGCCATGGCAGTTAAAGCAGTGTTGAAATGCATGATTTCTGTAATGCAAATTGAACCTATGTCTCTGAATCCTAGCCCCTTGGAAGAGACCTTAGCAAAGGTAAGTACCCTTGACTTCTATGGGGCAGAGAGGGAGGGAGGGAGGGAGGGAGAAAAGCCCCAAACAGCCATGAGACGAAGAGGGATTCCTACTCTAGGGATCATATCCAGAGGTTGCCATGCTGGCGAGACCATACAGCAAACCACAATCACACCCACAATCCACAAAACAGGGAAACCTTTAGTGGCCAACCAAAATGCACAAAATAGTTAAAACAAGCTTTTGAAGCTCAACTGGGTTCTTAGTTGGGAAAAAGTGTTAAACATCAAACAGGAGAAAGGTATCACTGTTTTGTGGGGTTTGGAGGTTGTTGTTTGCAGTGTGGCCTAAATACCTTCTCCTGGATATGCTTTCTAGATTTCAGGATTCTGTACTTTTTAAAACTTTATTGGTAAAAGGGGGGGGGGGACATATAGGACCATCAACAATAACACAGATACAATTAAAAGACTTGACAAATACAAATATTCACAAGCGACAAAACTTGTAAAACATACTAAATTACATCCAAACTCACCATACATCCAACCTCAGATTCCACAACAAACAAACTAAAAGACTTCCAAAGTGTATGTTCTTTGCTGTGTCTTTGTTTTCTTTTTATCCGTTTTATGCCCTTCAGTCTTCTTTTCTTTTTTGATATAGTCCAGCACTTTATCCCAGTCTTCTATCAGTCTATACATTTTAGTTTTGTTTTGTTTCTGTAAGATCCTTGTGAGTTTATCTGCTTCCAATGCATCAAATAGTCCTAACAGCCTTCCTCTACTTCAAGAACTTTCCTTTGTCTCCATTCTTTTGCTAGGGTCATCCTTGCTGTTTTTGCTAGGGTCATCCTTGCTGTTGTGTCACACCTTTCCCCGTTAATCACTGGGCAGTGAATCCTATCCCTCCCATGGCTCCCCACATTTCTCCTAACCTGATCCCCATTCGGCCTCTCCCTGTCTCCCTGCTTCCCTTCCTCTGTTCCCTCTGGAACTGCCGCTCTGCTGCCCCTAAAGCAACAGCAATTCATGACCTTTTTCTCTCTAAACCCTTTAACCTCCTCGTTCTCACAGAAACCTGGCTCCCAGCCCATGATACTACAACCTCCGCTGCCCTTTCTTTTGGTGGTCTCTCCTTCACCCACTCCAGCCGCCCTGAGGGTCGAGGAGGAGGGGTTGGTATCTTGCTATCTAACTCCTGCCAGTTTCAAGTTCTATCTTCCCCACCAGCTATCATTCCTCTTCTTTTGAGTTTCATCCTATTAGACTCTTTTCTCCTCTACAGCTCCGTGTTGCAGTTATCTATCGCCCTCCTGGTTCTGCCACCCAGTTCCTCTCAGACTTCGAATCATGGCTGACATTCTTTCTTTCAGATTCAGTCCCCACTTTGATCCTAGGTGACTTTAATATCCACGTTGATGATTCCAATAACCCGACAACATCTCGCTTTAACTCTCTCCTGGCTTCTTTTGGCCTCCAACCACACTCCAACTCTTCAACTCATTCTCTTGGTCACTGTCTTGACCTGGTTCTTGCTGCAAACTGTGCCATTTCTGACTACCTGGCACCTGACTTTCCACTTTCTGACCATCATTTAATCTCCTTTCCTCTAGATGGATTAGGGGTGGAAATAGAGAACTTAGCTAAAGAGATATCAGGAGTGAAAGTGGAGGTGGAGGAAGTATTAGAAAGAACGGAAAGTCTGGAAAAAACAGAAGAATTGGAAAAGGCTCAATTAAGGGAACAACAGAGTAATCTTCTGCAGCAGGTCAGATATAGGGAAAGGGCAATTAAAATTAGGGAAATTAAAGAAGAACAAGACAAACAAATATATGACAAAATTATACCTATGCTGGCAAAATATGTGGATATTGAGGAGGATTTGATGGAGGCACAGATTGATAAGATATTTAGACTTAGCTCAAAGATAGCAAAGGAAAGGAAATTGGACAGAGACATTACGGTATGTTTTACAAGCTCAAGGATGAGAGAGCAAATATTGCAAAGAAATTATGAGAAAAAATTGATTGTGGAAGATAGAATAGTGGACATTTATAAGGATTTATCATTGCAAATAATTAGAAAGAGACAGGAATATAAATTCCTAACAATATTCTTTTGCAGTAAGAATGAGATACTGTACAGATGGGATAAGATAGAAGGAGTGATCTTTCATTACCATCAGAGGAGATATAGGATAAGTACAATAGAACAAGCAAAAGCCTTTTATGAGAGATTAAGCAGAGATAACAGAGAGCAAGAAGAAAGAAATAAAGAAAGGGACAAGAAGGAAGGAGAAAGTGTAAATGGACAAAGAGAAGAAAAGACCCAGAGAAAAGGGCAAGGAAGGAGAGATAATCTAGGGATTAAGGAGGAAAATACTGACAATTTGGGAAACAAAAGCTCAGAAAAGGGTTACTCAGGAGAGATAGGAAAGTCTACATAAAAGACATAAGAACCTCTCTAAAAGGAAAATGGGGCTTAAAATAGTTTCGTGGAATGTAAAAGGAATAAGCCAAGAGAGAAAGAGAAAGCATGTAATGCAGTATCTAGGGAAGAATAATTTTGATTTATTGTGTTTACAGGAAACAAAAATAAAAGATGGAGATATAAAGAAGAAAGATAAAGACGGTAGATTCTTGTGTGTGGAGATTTTGATAGATAATGTTAAATATGTACTGATTAATGTTTATGGGCCATTAGAGAAGAAGGAAACCTATTATAGAAATTTGGCAGAGGTTGTGAGAGAAGTTGATAATGACAAATTAATCTTGACAGGAGATTTCAATGGAGTTCGAAATCCAATTTGGGACAGGAAATCCCAGAAAAAAGTAATTAAGAAAACACAAGGAAAATTACCAAGAGGTTTTTTGTTTTAAAAGAGGAATTTAATTTGTTAGATGTTTGGTCACATTGTAATGGGAACAAAGGAGGGTATACCTTCTATTCAGATGCACATAAATCCTTCTCAAGGTTGGATATGTTTTTCGTGACGAAGCAACTGGTTACTAAAGTGAAAAAAATGGAAATTTGGCCAAGGACGATGTCGGATCATAATATGATAGAGCTGGAATTAAATATAAATTGGGACAAAAATATAGGATGGAGAATGAAAGAGGATGACGAAGAATTTGTAAATAAGGTAAAGAGAGAGTTAAAGATGTTTTTCAAAGAAAACAGTGGAAAGGAGGTAAAAATGAAGGTTGTATGGGATACTAGTAAGGCATTTGTAAGGGGTCTATTTATACAAAGAACAATGGAAATAAAAAAACGAGAAAAGCAGAAAGAGGAAAAAATTAGGAATGAATTTAAAATTAGAGAACAAAAACTACAACAAACAAAAGGGGATAAAAAATAATGAATGAAATAAAACTATTGAAAGAACAATTAGAGAAAAAAATGACAGAGGACATAGCTATAAATTTAAGAAGATCAAAGCAAAATCAATTTGAGAATGCTAATAAAATAAGCCGACGGATGGCTAATAGATTAAAGAATGAGAGAGAAAAGAAAATGATAACTAAAATTAAACAAAATAACACAATCATAACGGAACAAGGGAAAATTAAAAATACTTTCACTACATATTTTGAAAAATTATTTGAGGAAAAAGGTGAGCAGATATATATTCAGAAAATCAGTTAATAGAAATAATTGATAAATATAATGAAATAAAATTAAGATCAGAACTATAGTGTTTAGGTCTTCAGCTTCCAGGACTGGGTGCAGTTAGCATATCAACTGAAGGAGATAATAGGGCACTCCTCGCCGTCACATGTATCTGAGCTGACATCTGGAGTGATGGATCCAGGAGCATCCCCCAAACTACTAACATAGTCCTTTAGGGAAAGTGTGACCCCTTATACAGGTGGATCACACGTGTCAAACCTCCATACCTGGATTAGGATCTCCAGCATTACGCAGCTCTGTCTTATCTGGATTCAGCTTCATTCTGTTTTTTTCTCACCCAGCCCATTAATTCTTCAAGACATTCATTCAGAGGGGAGATGCCTTTCTTAGTTGACGCTGAAGTCCGGGACATGGAGAGATATATCTGGGATTCCTCAGCATACTGATAACACCCAATGCCATGTCTCCAGATGATCTCTCCCAGCAGCTTCATGTTTATGTGTCCTAAGGAACATCAGATTTAAGCTCCCTCTTAGAGGACCAACTATCCCCAAGAATCTCCATCTAGAATCTGCCCAAGAGATAGGACCAGAACCACTGCAATGCATTGCCTTCTCGTCCCCAATTCCTTCAGACGTTCAAGAAAGATGCCATGGTTGATGGTATCGAAGGACCCTGAGAGATCCAAAAGCACCACCAGGGTTGCACTTCCCCTGTCCATACTCAAGCGGAGATAATCTACTAAGGCGACCATAACAGTCTCGACTCCGTATCCCATCCTGAAGCCAATTTGAAATGGGTCTAGATAATCTGTTTCATCCATGACCACGTGGAGTTAAAGAGCAACAGCTTTCTCAATCACCTTGTTTAGAAATGGAAGATGGGAGACCGGTCTGTATTTGTTCATGTCCAAGGGATTTAGGGAGGGCTTTTTCAGAAGCGGCTGTACCACCGCTTCATTTATGGAAGATGGAAAATAGCCCTCCCTCAGAGATGCATCTATGATATATCTCAGGTGAGTCCTAAGTGCATCTCCTCCTTGGATGACTAGCCATGAAGGGCAAGGGTTGAGAGGGCAAGTTGTCTTCTTCACACTTTCAAGGAGCTTGTCCATGTCTTCAGTACTCAAAGATTTAAATTGATCCAGGATGATCCCATTCACAGAGTCACTGGACACCTCACCTATAGCATCAGCAATAATGTCAGCATCCAAGTTGGCTCTTATCTGAGAGATTTTATTTGCAAAATGGTCATTTAAAGCATCACAGTGAGCTGTGGAAGGCTCTAATAATGGGTTCTGGGGGGGAGTGCCTGAGTCAGGTCCCAGATTTCCCCCTCCTCCCCCCAAGACCCCAGAGAAAACTCCCCCCCCCCCCGAATAATGTTGTTTCCAATGCTATTGAAGCCTATGCTGTGTAGTGCTCTTTATTTGGCACAAAAATCTTCTCCAAATGAGGCATCAGAAGGGAGGGCCTCTCCTCTGCCCCACTTTCCAGGATGGAGGGGGCTCCTCAAAGCCCTTTTTATCTTTGGACCCCCCTCTATGGTCATGCCTCTCTCTAATGGTCCCCCCTGTCCTCTCTTCTCATGATAACCCCCAAGTACCAGGGCCCCAAGGAATCCCCCAAGGAGGGGGCAGGGAAGGAAAGAGGGAGAGGAGACCTGGCAGGCCCCCTGTGTTTTGGTTGGGGGGAGAAGAGGGGATTCCTTCTTCTTATAATCCCCAAGCCCCCCTCCCCCCGAAGACATTCCAGCCATTCCTCTGAACAAACAACGGTTTCCCCCCATTTCCATCCTTCCTTCCCTCAGAACAGAGTGTGAGGGCAGCAATGGCTTTAGGGCTGAGACTGTGCATGCGCACATACATCCAAAGACCCCTTCTGATCATGTGCAGGGATCACCAGGGCTTTACTGCTCCTGCTGTTTATTCCACTGGCGGCCTTTGAGGGAAGGGAAGGAGTGTGCCGGGGGTTCAGCAACCTCCCCTTCCTTCCTTATTTTGAGGACACTTCGAAGAGGCCACAATGGAGCCCAGGAAAGGCAAGAAAGGAAGGCTCTGCATTGGAAATATAGTCTATGTATACTGTATGTATGTAGATATAATACACACAAACACACATATATACATATATATAAATGTATGTGTGTTTGCCTCTGCTGTTCCTATAGCTGGGAATGGAGATGATGGCTGAGGAGAGAAGAAAGGGTAAATTTTGGGCAAATGCAGAACTTCTGTACACCAATGAGTCCAGTCTGTTGAAACAACAAAGAATTTTATTGAGAACACATAGTCAGAAATTCAGCGTTTACGTCAGAACTGCCCACTCCAATCCAAACAATACATTAAAACCCCCAAACCTAAAACTCCACCCTCTTAAAACCTAGCCCCCACCTTCAATTCCCACAGTCTAGGCCCCACAGGTAACAAGCCCCCTTTTGCCATTCCCAGAAACTAGCCACCTTCCTGTTAATATCAGCCTCCACTTTCTTCAGCCAACATCCCACAAATTCCAAACGCTATCATTCCCAAAACTATTCTAACCAACTGCAACAAATCCCAGCCCCCCATTTAGCTAACTTATACCACAAACCACAATCCCCAGCCAAAGTTACAACCCGAAACAATTATCTATCCTATTAGCAATTAAAACCTAAATCTAACAAAATACAATTTTAAAACATAAACAGACATATGGACAGAAAAACAAAATCAGAAAGGCCTTTTCTTAGCACAGCAGGATTGCAAATATATTTTTTGTATTCCTTATTGACAAAAATAATGTTAGTTCACTGCTGGCATTTTTATGGCTTCTGTCCAGTGTGGATTCTTTGATGTCTCACTTGGTGTGACTTTGAAGTAAAACATTTCTCACAATGCTGGCATTTGTATGGCTTCTCTCCTGTGTGGACTCTCTGATGTTTCACTAGGTCTGACTTCTGAGAAAAACATTTCCCACAATGCTGGCATTTGTATGGCTTCTCTCCTGTATGGACCCTTCGATGCATGACAAGGATTGACTTGTAAGCAAAATGTCTCCCACAATGCTGGCATTTATGTGACTTCTTTCCTGTGTGGATTCTCTCATGACTCAAATCTTTTTCTGTAAAGAAGCACAGTGACAGATAAGACTGAAAATCAGTGTTAAGAGAGGAGGGTGTTACCCATGATTTAGCCCTCATTAACCCCTCCTTATTAGAGATTAAATTAAGAGAGTTTCTGTTAGTAACCCAAGGATGACCGTACTACTTATGCCCCTAAATCCATGGAACAATTGTATCCTTATTTATAGGAGTTAACAAAGAAGATATTGGAGGGGACTTAAGGGAATCACTGGAAGCAGATAGTGAGAAAAAGGAATGTTGCAAAAATATTCTGTTAAACATGTGGAGAAATAGTTTGATTGGCAAGTGGCATTATATCCTGTGAGACTGCCATAAAGTCCTGAGTCAGAGACCAAGGCATGATGGAAGCTAACTGCAGAGGTCCCTTCATGCTGTGTGGCACCAGGAGATGACTCACAACCAATACAGTATACAGCTCACATGTGGATTGGTGTGGATTAGAGTTGTGTGTACAAGGGATGGTGAAGTTGATGGAAGTCGGAGAGGAGAGCTTGCAAATAATTGTATTATTAGGAGCAGGTAACTGTTAAAGTTGCCAGATATTGTGCATCTGCGATTATTTGTAGCAGATTTTTTTTTGGAACAGATGTAGAAACACCCATGTAATATCTTGAAATAATTATGACCAAGAGTCAGGCTATTACATTTTTATACAACTTCCATTTTGGAATTAATAGGATTGTATACGGTGTTTTCTGCACTATATCCATTTGACTGTTCTGTTTTATATGAATCATTTTAGAAGTTTGAAGTTAATGAGTGGGTTGCCACTATAAACACTATAAACACGCCATGTGCAGCTTGTATTCTGCTTGAAATGTTATATAACTCAGCTTGGGAGATACTCGATTAGGATACAACTTTCTAAGCAACCGTGCCAAAGCTACTACTTTAAGTCTATATTTCTCAAAGTTATTTGGGACAATTTTTACCTGCCAGGTTTAGGATTTCATTTTATGGATTGATGTTTACCCTTATTGCTACAATACAAATTACTTCTTGTGATGCTTTGTGTGTTTTTCAAGCTAGGCGATCCTGGCTTTGCTCCTGCCTTCCCCTCCTGGATCCCAGAGGCCTGATCCCCTTCCTTTTCTCCCTCCGCTCTCCAACCCTGCCTCTTGCCCATCTGCACTGCTTTACCATTTGACCTTCAGCATCTCTTCCCTGACTTTCTGTTTTTCACATTGCCTCCATCTCTCTATCACAGATACACACCCACAGAGTGTGATGCACAAAAGGGACACTTTGAGGCTCATTTCTTGAGAAAGGCAAGACAATCATTATACAACTAATGCATTAGGAAAGGCAGAACAAGGAGTCTGGGACCTGGTTTCTGATATTAGTGAGGGTCAAGTGTGAGGGATGAGCCTTAAAACAACCTTAAGGCATCTCTAAGACAGGGATGAACTACTGTTGGGAAGTGGGGTGGTCACATTGGACCCCAGGGGAACTCAGGGGAAACCCCAAATTGTGTTGCCTAAAAATATGGTATAATGTTTTGCCCCTCAATATCCCACAGCATCCCTTTGTGGAAGTGGAGGCCATTTTGCCACTGTTGGGCCCTCTCTGATCCATTGAAGGGCCAAGGGAGGCCTTTTTCCCCATGAAGCCTCTCCAGAGCCTCATAAGGCTGGAAGAGGGGCCACAAAAGCCAGGAAACCTGCTCAGGAAAGGGCTGAGGACCATTTAGGGGCAAAAAGCATTACTCTCAATGGCTCCTTCCCACAAAATTCCAGAACTGGCAATTTAGGATTGGATATTTAGAATCCTTACGAAGTGGAGAACAATAGTGCCTCACTAAAACTAGAAATTCCAAGATTCCACAGGAAGTTGTTATGACAATTAAATTACGTGTGAAAGGGAACTAGGAATGGTAGTAGAACACAAGATGAGCATGGGTCAACATTGTTCTGCAGCAGCTAAAAAGGCCAATGTGATCCTAGGCCGTATCAATAGTATAGTGTCAACATCAAGGAAGTGATAGTGCCACTCTATTCTTTGTTGGTCAGGGCTCTCTTGCAATAATCCTGTGTCCAGTTCTGGACACCACAATTCAAACAGATGTGGAGAAACTGGAGCATGTCCAGAGGAAGGAAACCAAAATGGTGAACAGTCTGGAAACCATGCTCTCTGAGGAATGACTTAGAGAGCTGGGTATGTTTAGCTTGGAGAAGAGAAGGTTAAGAGTGGATATGACAGCCCTGTTCAAATATTTGAAGAGATGTCATATTCAGGATGAAGCAAGCTTGCTTTCTGCTACTCCAGAGAAAAGGACATGGAACAATGGATGCAAGCCACAGGGAGAAGAGATTTCACTTAAACTTTAGGACGATCTTCCTGAGAGTAAGAGCTCTTCAACAGTGGAATATACTCCCTCAGAGTTTGGTGGAGTCTCTTTCTTTGGAGGTCTTTAAACAGAGGGTGGATGGCCATCTCTTTGGGGTGCTTTAAATGTTTATTCCTGCATGGCAGAGAACTGAACTGGATGGTCCTTGTGGTCTGTTTCAACTCTTTGGTTCTATAATTCTAAAGTGGAATCAGAATGCTCTGACAGTAAATTATGAAAGGGCCCTCCGTCTTCACAGGAAGGGCAATGGATTCAGGTTCCTTACCCACAGAGGCCACATTGTCATAATTCTCCATCATTACAGAACTGTACATAAGTTTCTGCTTCTTCGTCAACAGCTTCCATTCCTTCTCGGTGAAATATATCGCCACATCCGCAAAGGTCACCTGCAACAGAAAATAGAGTGACTAAACAAAAGGGGAAGAAAGCACATGGTGCATTGCAAATATTATTTCAACACTTCAGAATTCATTCTAGGAAATAAACTTTAAATTCTGCAAGCAAGAAAAAGCTACAGCCTTTGAGATCCAGTTTGTCTCGAATCCTTTCAAAATAATATATACTATGATAAACAATATAATGTAGGCCATTTCTGGAATATTATTGATTGATTAGGATACTGACTATCACAACATGTATGAATTATAGTACATTTAGCCATATATCACCTAATTTCAGAGGCAAATTTTAAAAAACAGTTTAGGGAGTACTCAAACTTGAGGACCACTTGGCCTACCCTCAATTTAGGTACAGAGATATTTTTCCATCTCCCCCAGCATTTCACAGACTGGGAAAGGAAGACACATGTGGCTAAGCAACACCAGAAGGGGATCAAGATGGCCCAAGTTGTTAATGATAAAGATCACACAAGCGAGGAAGGGTGCAAAAGTTGGCTTTTGCCTCCGACTCCTGGCAAGGGCAAGACCCTGCGCCCTTCTTTCCTCCCCTCTCCCCTCTTTTGAGTGAATCAAATGCACACTCTTTTGAACTTGGAACACATTTTGCAGCAACTGAACTGACCTGAAAACAAGGGGGAAAGTGGGAGGAAGAGAATAAAATAGGACATTTTCAAAATCCCTGAAAAAAATCAGGTTATAGAGGATTAATCAGGATTCCCTCTGCCAAACTGGGACAGTATGTTTCCCGCTTGCTTTCATGAGGCAGTCCAGACATAGATGAAAGTAATAATCAGGATGGTAACTTACCAAAGAGCTGTACTTCAGCAGCCTCTTTCTGTTGGAGCCCAGCTCCCTCGGCTTGGCCTCTGTGTCGGCCATCAGGTGCGAAGGGGGTCCTGGTGGCCCTGCACTTGGTCACTTCCAGCAAGAGAGGCCCCAAAGCCGTGTACAAGGAGGCTGAGATGGAGTTCCTGAGAAAAGGGACCTGGATTAGGATTGACTTGGCAAGAAACCCTGCAGCACTCAAAGACACAGAGAACAGCATCCTGCTGGTGACACACGCAGGTGACATAAGTCTCCTTTGGGCCGATACACAGGTGGGCATCACCTTCCTCCCTCTGCACCAAACAAAGCCCCCTGGACATAGCATAGATTCAGTACAGCTCCCCTACACAAAAGATACTCCATGCCTTATTCAAGTGGGGGTGGGGGATTAGGGGATGGGGAATTGGAGAGGGCCCTGGTTATGTCCCCAAAGCTAGATGTGAAATGAGGGCATCATAAATAAATAATTCATCTGTTGAAACCTTCAGAGGTCCCCAGTGCTTTTCCCCAGCATCAGCCCCTTTCCCAAGAAGGCTGCATCCGCACTTAGAAATAAGGCACTTTCATACCACTTTAACCGCTCAATGCTATGGAATCCTGGGATTTTACCTTTGGACACTTAGCCTTCTCTGCCAGAGAGCTCTCATGCCACAACAAACTAAAAGGCCAAGGATTCCATAGGATGGAACCAGGAGAGTTAACACACTTTAGAACTGGATTATTTCTGCAGTGCAGATACAGCCTGAGTCAGCTTTAAAATAGCAGAAGCACCAAAGTCTTGTTTTTACCCCCCTAATAATGGTTTTTCTTTTTAAAAAAAGTAGTTTCTTTTAGTCTCTAATCCTTATTTTTGTTGTTGTTTGTTTGTACGTTTGTTTGTTTCGTTCTTGGTAATATGAGTTATTCTGGTCTGCCTCCTTCCTTCTTGCCTGAAAATCTATTAATAAGGAAACTGGGGAGACTATTAAAAAACCCCAAAGGAGCTCCTTTTGGCCTTGTTTGGGGGACAAACCTCCTCTTAGAAGCCAAAGCCCAATGTTTGTGAATAATAATAATAATAAGGCTTGTATTAAAACTCTCCTCCCCATTTCTGATCCCTTTTAAAACCCATGTTCCCCAGAAGGAGCAGAGCTGTGTAATATAAAAACCCTCTCTGAAAAGAGACACAAAAGACACACAAAGAGACACACTTCCTTCCTTTTGGCCCAAGGAGCCTGGCTTCCTTATCTCTCTAAAGCCTCAGGAGAGAAAGAGAAGCCTCTGTTCAACTGAGGCCTCAGAGAAGGTTCTGGAACGTTATTCCCCAAAGTCACAAGCAGCACAAAATGGCCGCCAGAACACAAAATGGCCGCCTCTGCCTCAATGCTTGGCAGTTTGAGGCCTTCAGGGAATCCAAAATGGAGGATGAAAGGGCTCCAAAGTCAGAAGGGACCCCAAACAGCATTTCCAAACCTAAACAACACCTAAAATCATTCCTGATGCTTTAATATAGAGACTCACTGAGATACTCTTTATAAATACGTCTTTACATGTCTTTATAAATAAATAAAATTTAATAATACTAATGCTACAAGTACTACTAATAATAGTAATAATAAGGTACAACCAGGAGATTTCTCCCGGTGGCTTCTCCCCAGAGGCCTCTGCGTATGCTCAGGAGCCCCTTCTTCTTCTCCTTCTTCTTCCTCCACAGAATCCTCCAGAGGTCTCTCTGCTCTTCCTCCTCCTCAGGCTCTTCCTCTAAGCCTTCCTCCTCCTCTTCCTCAGGACCTTCCTGTAAGCCCTTCCTCTTCCTCCTCCTTCTCCTCCTCCTCATCAGGCCCTCTAAGCCTTCCTCCTTCTCCTCCTCTTCCTCTAAGCCTTCCTCTGCCTCCAGCCCTTCCTCTAAGCCTTCCTCCTCCTTATCCTCCCAGACTTTGGGGGGACAATTGTGTGCCTTCAATTCCTTTCTGGGGATCCTAAGGCAACACTATCACAGGAGTCTCTTTGTGGGTTTTGTCGAAGAGTGTTTACCATTGCCATCTTTTGAGGCTGAGAGAGTGTGCCTTGGGGGCTGGGGGTGTGCTGCTTGCCTTGAACTCGCGTCTAGTGACCCTATTCCCAGGGTTTCCTTGCCTTCAGGTTTGCCTTCAACTTTGCCCATTGTCTTCCTCTGAGGCTGAGAGAGTGCTGCCCAAGGTTCCCCCGCAGTGGGTTTCATGGCCCAGAATGAATGCCATTTTCATCATGTAGATGTGTGTTTGTGTGTGTGTGTGTTGTGTGCCTTCCAGTTGGCCATTGGTCTTCCTCTGAGGCTGAGAGAGTGTGACTTACCCAAGGTCACCCGTTTTATATAATGGGATTTTAGCACCCATGGATTTTCTATCCAAACCAAATCCCAAAGGATGCCAAGGGCCTATTGTTTTTCCATCTTTTTTTGCAAAGAGCAAAGCAGATCTTGCTTGCCTGATCTTTGCATGTTGGGCAAATGCTAAGAGCTGTCTTGTGAGGTTAGCAAGAGGTTCCTGGAAAACAGTCCTCTTCTTCTGGACCCACAGACTCAGAAAGACATGGGCCCCCAATCAATGGGACCCCTTTCTTTGGGGCTGCTCTGGGGCCAGGAGGATCTCTCAGGAGAGATTGGGAAAGTCAGCCTTTGAAGAGTTCTGGTCCTTAAAGGTTACTATCTCCAGGCTTTGCTGAGAGGGCAATATTTGGGATTTGGGCAGATCCAGGCTGCAGGGCTCTCTCAGATCTGGTTCAAAGACACTGCAGAAATGATGATGATGATGATGATGATGATGATGATGATGATGAATCTTCCCTTCAAACCCACAGAGCCTTGTGGATGCTCAAATAGTAACAGAGGTCAAAAACACATTGCAGAAATAATCCAGTTTGCAGAAATAAACAACTTTAACTGCCCTAGTTCAGTACTCGGGAATCCTGGGAATTTTAGTTTATTATGGCATCTGAGTTGTCTGACAGAGAAGACTAAATATCTCACAAAACTACAGTTCCCAGAATTCCCTAGCATTCAGCCAGACAGCTAAAGCAGCCCTGAACTTGGACCATTGTTAGTGGTTGGCTTGGAGCCTGAATAGGGTTCTAGAAGGCTGGTGGGTTTCCTTGGCAGGAAAGGAAAGGAAAGGTGGGTGCCTCGAGATGCCGATGGGAGACCCCTAAATTTGGTTCCTTTGTGAGAATGCTGACTGAGGGGGAAGGGAAGGGAGATGGATTTGGTCCCCAGGGAGGCCCCCGGTCAGGCAGGGCAGGCCACACAACATTCGCTAACTCCCAAGTCAAATCCTGGTTTCCCTTCTTTTGCCCAGGACCTAAACCTGGACCAGAAAGGATCAGGTTTTATTTGCTTTCTTCTCCTGCAACAGGTGTTTTTCCTTGCCCTTTTTACACGTGGCAGTAAAGATGCCATACAGCAGGGCCTGGCACTGAGCTTCCAGTTTTCATGCATGATCTTCAGACAGGAGATGAGGCTGCCTCTTCTCTATTTTGGAGGGAGCCCAATTCCAGGAAAGAGGAAAGGGCTCTGTGCAAACATCCAGATCAGATGTGAGAGCAGTAGCTTATTATAATTTGCGAGGCTTGGTTAACTGGTTTCTTCAACTAGAAAAATTGCAGGGGTCTATGGATTGGTTTAGTTTCTTGCTTTCTCTCCGTTGTGGTGGTACAAGGGATCACTCCTATACTCTGCATTCGCCATCTGGCTAGAAAGAAGGAGGCTAAATTAAATGCTTTTTATCCTTAGTTTTTTGTGGATATTTTGGGCTATGTGGCCATGTTCTAGAAGAGTTTCTTCCTGACGTTTCGTCAGCATCTGTGGCTGGAATCTCTGAAGATGCCAGACACAGATGCTGGCGAAACATCAGAAGAAATTCTTCTAGAACGTGGCCACATAGCCCGAAAAACCCACAAAAAGCTATGGAAGCCGGCAATGAAAGCCTTTGACTTCACACTTTTTATCCTGTCTCTCCAAGCAAGTGAGAAAGAATAATTCTCTCATTTCCCCTTGATCTGGGAACAGACCTTTAAAAATTTCTCTCTTCATATCTACACAGGAAAGTATATTGAGTACATTTGAATGACAAACTGTGAGCGACTGTGGTTTGTAATTTATGCATTAGGCTGAATGAGATCGCTAGAGGCCCTGCCCCAGGTCCTAGGCTTTAGCTCACAAACCTCAGGACCTGAATTCACAGCCCTATAAGAGAGATGGAGGGACACCAGAAAGTAGGCAACCAAAGTCCTGTACATATTATCCAATTGTACCAGTTTGGTGCCATGTTAACGGCTGTGGATCCATCCTACAGAAACCTGGGAATGGGGTGTTTAGAATTGGATGCTTGGTAGAGAGCCCCAGTGCAGTCCTTCATGAGAGTTGCTATATAATTTTAAGTACTTCATGAAATAAGAAATCCCAGGATTCTGTTGGACAGAGTCCTTTAAGTTTCATGGTATCTAAGTGCTAGGTTTGGGCAATGGAGATACAACCCAGGTGCCAAAAATGACCCATAGCAATTCTGGACAGACTCATTCAGTCTCTGTCTCTATTGGTGGAGGGCTATTTACACCAAGAAACCCATGGATCTTCAAAAGATTTCCAGTTTATTTAGTTTATTTATATACATCCATCCTTTCTCCCAATATAGGGACTCAGGGTGGCTAACAATAAATTTAATATGGTACAAATTCAAAACAATGCAAAGGGATTAAAATTATAACTATTTTTTAAAATTAAACCATTTATATAATTACACCTTGAAAAAAACCATATACAATTTCACCTTGACCTCTGAATTGCACAGCAGTTCAAACCTTATCTCTGTTTTGCTTAGGATTCAGCCCTTGAGGCATCAGCATTTCCAGAAAGGAGAGAAAGTGGAAGCGTGAAATACTTTTTGTTTGGAGGAAGTGTCTATCCAGATTCTGTCCTGTAAAACTATTAGAGCCCCTTTGATGCTGTCTTTGATTCAGAACATATGATTTTAAGGCATCTTGCACTTCTATCTCCATCCAATAAACCTTTGAACTCTTTCAAGCATTCTGTTTTCCTGGCTGCCCATCCCAAAAGTATGAAACATAGCACCAGTCATGGAGATTCAGTCTTTTTCTTGATGGGGATACAGAGCGAAGGCCACAGGATCCCCACTCCTGACATAACATTTTGCCCAGTTCATTGCAGATATTTCACATACTTAATGTTAGAGGCAGACTGAGAGTTTTGGGAGTCCCTGTCCCTCCAAAAGCAACTTTCCCAAGAGCAGTCTATGGCCTGTTACAGACTGCCAAAATAAAGCTGCTTCGGGTCTCTTTGGAGGTATGCTATTTAAATGACGCATGGGTCCTAAGAGTCGCAGCTTTGGTGCAGCTTCCGGATTCTTAGGGTGCATGCATCATTTAAACAGCATACCTTCAAAGAGACCCGAAGCAGCTTTATTTTGGCAGTCTGTAACAGGCCTATGTCTCCCTTCCAAAGAGCAGCAGTGGATGGAGAAGGAGGCCTTGGGGAAGCAGAGGAGAGCTTGGCTTGACTCCCAAAGACTCTCCCTTGAATGTTTCCATCTCTCTAGGAAACAGAGGAGCCTGGGAGGGAGACTGAGGACTAGGGCATGCTGGGAAAAGCTTCAGGGGGAGCTTATGGGAGCAAATGTGGGACTTTGCTTTCTCCCCCCAACTACTTTCCTGCTCTCTTTTGACAGGCTTGAAGACAACACAAAGTAAGCTCAATGGTGGAAAAGACTGCAAAAGCCATCTTCCCTATACGTTCCATGCTCACCTCCATGGCACCTTAGGAGCAAGCAAGTCTCCACTGAGGGCAGCACAGTCAAGGAACAAAATCCAAAATGGGGAGTGGTCTTTGAGATCCTGATGGTCCTCTGAGAGGAAAATGCCAGCCCCTGAAACCAATCCTGGCCAGCTTTTGGGAAAGGGCCCTCAAGGTTTGCCCTGATGGACTCTGAGGCCCTTGCAGACTGTCCCTTCCCTGAATTTTGCTCTCCTGGAGGCTCAGAGGAGATTCTGGGGGGCCTGGGCACCTCCTCTTCTTAGGGACCCTGAGCCCCAAGTTCAGCTGACAAATGGTAATTCGCCCATGATGAACCCACCTTCCCCCCTCTGTCCTGGGATATGCCTTAGGAAACCTCTTCCATGGAAATTAGGAAGCTCCTAATCTTAGTGGAAATGGGAACCTCTGGAATTCTCCTCTTTTTCCCAGCTGGGAAGCAAGGCATCGTTGGAAATCTCTTCCAAGGACAAGAGGGGTTGTTGTTGTTTTAATAACATGGCTCCAGTCAATGGAGTTCTTCTTCAGGCAGTAAATGGAGGTTTATGCAAATGCAGAATGACGTCACTGCTACGGAAGGCTCTCTTGACCAATCAGAGAGCAAGATAAAGGTTCTTCTGGAAGCTTCCGTGAGAAGGAGATATAAGGCCTGAGAGTCCAAGAGACAGTTGGGGGAATTGTGTCGGTTGGAGATCGAGAGAGAGAGCTAAAGAGCGGATCTTGGAAGTCAGTCTCAGAATTGGACGCTTAGGTCTATTTTTTAATAGCTTGTATGAATTGAATATTATATACTTACAAATATTGCACCTGCAAGATTCTTAATATCTTGTATGACATATTTTACTTATATTTCGTTATCAATAATAAATACCTCCTTAGAGTATCTACTACTTGACACTCCTTTTACTCGTATTTTGGCTTTGTTAATGATTGTCAGAAGCAAGTCTAACAAAGTCTTCATCAACAAAGTCAAATTTCAGAACAGGAGTCTAAACTCAAAACTTTGTTGAAAGAAAGAGATTGCATAAAGGCACGGTTCGTGGCGTTATAGTCAGATCTAAATAACAATAAAGATTTGACCATTTTATATCCCCAATTAACATCCCACCCCACAACAAGACCTATTGGGTATTTTATTCCTGCTAAAAATATAATTGACAAGTTAATTACCTCATCATCCAAAATCTCCCCCCAAATATGTTGTTTTGAGAACCACTGAATGGTCAGCAAGTTCCCAGCAAACCTCCCCAAAACAGTGAGATAATTCCCATCTGCTCCCACCATTTTGCAACCTTAAATTCAACCAAAGTACCAATAAACCCAGTCAAGCAATCTGGCCAAATAATATATATTAAAATTAACTCAAACCAACCCTTTCCCCTTCTCAGCTTTCCCATCAGGGTTGGGGGGCGAGGAGGGGGCATGTGGGCGAGTGAGGCTTGGCTGCTTGCTATGGGTCCCATTCCTTTCCCTCCACGTTATGTTCAATCCAGGAATCAATCCTTCCGCTATCCAGCTCCACAAACTCAGTGAATTAACCTTCCCACCATCCTGTTCCACAAACTTCACTCAACCCCTTTTTCCAAATATATAACACCACTACCATTTTCTATAAACTATATAATTACATTCAGTTCGGATTCTTCCATATTTCTCCAACAACAAATTTGGAAGAATCCAATTATACACCAACATTTACGGAAGAATCCAAATTTCCCATCCTGGTTCTGACACCTGGTTCAACTGGTTCAAGTAATTGGTGTGAACCAGCTCAAGTCCTTGTTTTCCAACATTTTAAGGAGTTCCATTTAGCAACTGTGACTAATATCTATGAAAGGAAGGAAAGGGGACACTGAAACTACTTTATCTCTCATCTATTTTCCTAGATGACCTTTGCTTAGCTCCAGGGTAGATCCCAGGCGTCCCTCCTCTCTTAATGCTGATATGACTCTTCTCTGTCTTTGCCCTTTTTTATAGAAGAACCTGAGACTCATCAGAGAATAGAAACTGAGGAGAAATCAAAGAAATGTGTGAAATGCTTTGCTTTTATACCTTTAGAGGTATCCACTAGAGAGAAAGTGTAGAAATGTGAGCAGTTGAAAGTACGTTTTTGGTTGTTTATAAGTTTATTATTTGATAAGACTTAATTAAAAAAATTAAATAGGAATTTATTTATTTTTTTGGAGAGGCAGCCTTCATACATTTTGTTGTACAGTTGTCACTCCCTTTTTGCGGACTTAGTATCCGCAGCCTCACTCCTCGCGGGAGCGACAGGCGACCATTAATAAAACGGCATGCTCCTGCATACGCCTCCCCTCCTGGTGCCATAGGTGTACCGCCCATTATTTTCTATGGGACTTGAATATGTGAGAGTCATTACTTTCGCGAGGGGTCCAGAACGGATCCCTCATGAATTGGGAGGGGCTACTGTATTTTGTAAAGCTCTATTATAATCTTCATTTATGCTACTTCTGCTAAAAAGTTCTTGTTCTGAAAGTATCTTGTCTTTACAGAAACATTAAATAAACCTCTGCCCTATTTTGAGCATCCTGTATTCTATAATGAGTCTATAGAATCTGAAGGACAGTGTCAATTATGGAAGCATCAGTTTTAGCATAAATGAGGTGTTGCTACAATTCAACTGGTTGTGATGATGAGAAAGGATGCTGAAGATGAATTTCTGTCTCCTATCTAGCCCTATATCGACACACACAACATGCACTGACTCCCGAGTCAAACTCTGATTTCCCTCCCTGTCCCCAGGATCTAAACCTGGGCTAGAAAGGATCAGGTTTTATTTGGGATCTTCTCCTGTAACCTGTGTTTTTCCTTGCCCTTTTTGCATGGAGCAGTAGGGGGGCTGTACATCAGGGCTTGGCATTGAGCTTCCAGTTTTCAGGGATCATTTTCAGGAAGGTGATGATTGTGCCTCTTTTCCATTTTTGGGGCTCCAGTCAAGAGGAAATGGCTCTACACTAATATCCAGCTCATATGGAAGAGCAGTAGCTTATTAGAATTTGCAAGGTTTAATTCATTGGTTGCTTCAACTGGCAAAGATTGCAGTGGTCTATGGATTGGCTGTGGTGTTACAGGGGCTCACTACTCTGCATACATGTCTCTCTTCACTTCCATACAGAAAAGTATATGGAATATATTTGAATGACAAGATGTGAGCAATTCTAGTTGGTACTTTATGCATGAGCTGCCCCAGGACCTAGGTTTTAGCTCACAAACCATGGCACCTAAGACAATCCTGAATTCACAACCTTACTAGAGAGATGGAGGGACACCAGAAAGTTGGCAACCAAAGGCCTAGTCATACTTCCCAATCATAGCAGTTTGGTGCCATGTTAACAGCTGTGCTTCCATCCTATATAATCCTGGGGATTGTAGTTTGGTGAATGGGGTGCTTAGAATTGGCTGCTAGGTATAGAGCCCTAGTGCAGTTCTAGTGAGAACAAGGTTTGTGAGCTAACTTCTAGTGAGAGTTGTACCTCGTGAAACAAGAAATCCCAGGATTGTGTTGGACCGAGAAAGTTTCGTGTTATCAAAGTGCTATGTTTGGCAAAAGAGATGTATCCTCAGGTGCCAAAATTGGCCCATAGGAATTCTGGAGAGACTCATCAAGTCTCTGAAGTCTCCGTCTCTGTTGGTGGAGGGGCTATCTAAACCAAGAAACTCTAAGATCTCCATAGAATCTCTAGTTTATTTAATTTAGTTATTTGTATCCAGCCTTTCTCCCAATATAGAGACTCAAGGTGGATAATAACAAATTTTAAACAGCAGAAATTCAAAACAATGCAAAGGCATTAAAACTATAACTATAACTATAACAACTATAACTATATATATATATATATATATATATATATATATAACCATTTATAAAGTTGCACCTTGAAAATAATAGTTTATCAAAAAATAAAATAGAAACCTTGACCTTTGAATTATACAGCAGTTCAAACCTCATACCTTGTTTTGCTAAGAATCCAGCCCTTGAGGCATCAGCATATCCAGAAAGGAGAGAAAGTGG
This sequence comes from Sceloporus occidentalis, assembly GCA_023333645.1. Taxonomy (NCBI): domain Eukaryota; kingdom Metazoa; phylum Chordata; class Lepidosauria; order Squamata; family Phrynosomatidae; genus Sceloporus; species Sceloporus occidentalis. Next base: position 859,565 of record JALMGF010000202.1, read on the forward strand.
AAGTGTGAAATACTTTTTGTTTGGAGGGTGAGTCTATCTAGATTCTGTTCTGTCAAACTATTAGAGCCCTCTTTGATGCTGTCTTTGCTAGTTTTTAATAGTAAGTTTTCACAAGAGGACCTCAATGTGTGGGGCGGATTATATGGGAGAAGGCGATCCCGTAAATAAGCTGGACCGAAGCCATGAAGGGCTTTACAGGTTAGACCTTGTACTTTGCCTTTACTAAGATCTTGTACTTTGCCCAGAAATTAACAGGCAGCCAGTGAAGAGATTTTAGTATAGGTTTAATATGGTCACCTCTAGATCTTCAAGTGACCACTCCGTCTGCCATATTTTGAATTAGATGAAGTTTCCGGACTTGGTGCAAGGGCAGTCCTTTGTAGACCGCATTGCAAAAGTCAAGACGTGAGGTTATCAGCTCCTTCAGGTTCCAGGAAGGGACGTATCAACCGAAGCTGATAACAGGCACTCCTGGCCATTGCATCTATCTGACCTGACATCTGGATGGACAGATCCAGGAGCACCTCCAAACTGCAAACACAATCCTTTAGGGGAGGTGTGATCCCATCCAGGACCGGTTGACAAACCTCCATACCCAGATTAGGACTTCCAACAGCAAGGACCTCTCTTTTACCTGGACTCAGTTTTAATCTGTTTTTCCTCATCCAACACATTACTGCCCCAAGACATTCATTCAGAGGGGAGATGCCTTCCTTAGTTGACACTGAGGCCTGGTGTATGAAGAGGTATAGTTGAGTATCTGATCAGTGTACTGATAATACCCCACTCCATGCCTCCAGATGATCTCTCCCAGTGGTTTCATGCAGATGTTAAACAGCATTGGTGACAGGATGCCGCCCTGATTTAAAATCCAGATTTAAACTCCCTTTTAGAGGAACAACTGTCCCCAAGCATCACCATCTGGAATCTGCTTGAGAGATAGGACTAGAACCACCACAATGCATTGCCCCCTATCCTCAATTTCCTCAGACCTTTCTGGATGCCATGGTCGCTGGTATCGAAAGTCACTGAGAGATCCAAAAGCACCAGCAGGATCACATTTTCCCTGTTGATATTCAAGAGGAGATCAGCTACTAAGGCAATCATAACAGTTTCGACTCTGTATCCTGTCCTTAAGCCAGTTTGAAATGAGTCCAGATAATCTGTTTCATCCAAGACCGCTTGGAGTTGAAGAGCAACTGCCCTCTCAATCACCTTGTTTAGAAATGGAAGATGGGGGATCGGTCTGTAATTGTTCATGTCCAAGGGATCTAGGGAGGGCTTTTCCATAAAGGGCCGTAACACCGCTTCTTTTAAGCAAGATGGAAAATAGCCCTCCCTAAGAGAAGCATATCTCAGTTGAGTCCTAAGTGCATCTCCTCCTTGGATGACCAGCCATGAAGGGCAAGGGTCAAGAGGGCAAGTTGTCTTCTTCACACTTCCAAGGAGCTTGTTCATGTCCTCAATATTCACAGATTCAAATTGACCCAGTATGATCTTATTCACTTATAGCCTCTGCAATAATGCCAATGTCCAATTCGGCTCTTATCTGAGAGATGTTCTCTGTGAAATAGTAATTTAAATTGTCAAAGTGAGCTGTGGAAGGCTCTAATAATGAGTTTGGGGGGGGGAGGTGCCTGAGTCAGGTCCCAGATGTCCCCCCCCTGACTTCAGCACTCCCTTTATGCTTTTCTCTCCTTGGCACTTTCACTCCATTCCTGCCTTTTCCTCCTTTAACATACATCCCTTCAAGGGAGTCCAAAGCCCTTTCAGCATGTTCCCAGAACCGGGGAGGGGGGCATTCTTTCTGGGGCTGAGGGTCGCTCTGCTGGTCCTCCTCCACAGGGTCGTTTTGAAGGAAAAGGTATGTATGTGGGGTGGGGGGGGTGCCTAATCCGGATCCTGTGGGCCTATAAGCTTAGTTCCCAGGTTGCCGGGGGGTGTCAGTATCCCCAGAAGGGGCTTTGGGGTCCCTCCATCTCCCTCCTCTTGGCTTTGGCCTAGATTTGGGTCTTCTCTCCCTCCAGACAGATCCCCATTCCCCCCCCCCAGAGAAAACTCCACCCCTCCCAAATAATGTTGTTTCCAATGCTTTGAAGTACCTGGGCCCCAAGGCCATGCCTCTCTGCAAAGATCCCTCCTGCCCTCTTTTCTCATAATAATCCCCCAAGTACCTGGGCCTCAAGGAATCCCTTGAAGAGGGGGCAGGGAAGGGAGAGGAGGAAGAGGAGGACTGGCAGAGCCCCTGCCTTTCTTTGGGGGAGGAGATCAGGGTTTCCTTCCTTCTTACAACCCCCCCAACTCCCCCCCTCCAGAAGACCCTGCAGCCAAATCTTCGAACGAACGATGGCTCTCCCCACTTCCCTCCTTCAGAGCAGGCTGTGAGGGCGGCAGGTTCAGGGGCTGAGACTGTGCATACACATTTGCCACCAAAGGCCCCTCCTGACCATGTGCAGGGACCGCAAGGACCATGCTGCTGCTGCCGCTTACTCCACTGTCGGCCTTTGGAAGAAAGGAAGGAGCCCTGGTGGCGCAGTGTTTAAAACCCTGTACTGCAAAACCATAAGGTTGTGAGTCCAATACCTGTGAAAGGGTTCAAGCTTGACTCAGGCTTGCATCCTTCTGAGGTCGCTAAAATGAGTACCCAGATTTTTTTTGGGGGGGGGGGGCAATTAGCTTATAATTGGAAACCGCTTAGACACTGTTAGTTCAGTATGAAGCGGTATATAAATGAAGCTGTTTGTTTTTTGTTGGTTCCAGAATGGAACCCAAGCTGCGGAGCTGGACTCAGGAGGGAAAGGCTGGGAAGGCTCTGCTTTGTACATATTGCTCTGATGTCTGTCTGTCTGTCTGTCTATAAATATGTATGCGATTGCCTCTGTTCTTATGGCTGGGAATGGAGCTGAGGCCTGAGGAGAGAAGAAAGGGTCAATTTTGTGCAAATGCAGAACTTCTGTGCATCAATGAGTCCAGTGTGTCAATAAAGTTCATAGTCAGGAATTCAGTGTTTAAGCCAGTACTGCCCTCCCCAATCCAATGAATACATTACAACCCCCAAACCTAAAACTCCACCCTCTTCGAAAACTAGCCCCCACCTCCAATTCCCACAGTCTCTGCCCCACAGGAAACAAGACCCCTTTGCCATTCCCAGAAACTAGCCCTTTCTCTTAATGCTGGCCTCCAACTTTCTTCAGCAAACATCCCAAACATTGCAAAAGCTATCATTCCCATAACTATTCTAGACAGCTGCAACAAATCCCAGCTCCCCATCTAGCTAACCTATACCACAACACATAATCCTTAGCCAAGTTTATAACCCAAAGCAATAATCTATACTAATAGCAATTAAAACATAAACTTAACAAAATATAACTTTAAAACATAAACAGACATATGGACAGACAAACCTTACAAACAAAATCATGAGGGCCTTTTCACGGCTGCATTGAAAATATATTTTCTTTTAAAAATTATTGAACATTCATTAAAAAGACATACAAAACAAAACATTAGTACACACTGAAACATATTTACACAATATACAAAGTATATATATATATATATATATATATATATGAAAAAAGCCAAGTAAGTTTCTGTATCTCTAAACTATGTATACTTCCTAGATGGTCTCTAAACCTCTTAAATTTTCATTTCTTCTAGTTTCCTGTTTTAATCTTTCAGCAAAGAAAAATAGAGCTAGATAAACAAAAACCCAATCTCCATTTTTACTTGGTTCTTGTTTCTACTCTTTAAGAGGAGATTAATTCATCCTAATTTATATATGTTTTGATAGTTGATTTGAATTGAAAAATCAAGAAAAGAACCTTTTTTTCTGAAAATATATTTTCTGTATTCCTTCTTTACAAAAATAATATTAGTTCACTACTGGGATTTTTTTTGGCTTGTCTCCTGTGTGGACTCTCTGATGTGTCACTAGGTGTGACTTCGAAGCAAAACCTTTCCCACAATGCTGGCATTTGTATGGCTTGTCTCCTGTGTGGACTCTCTGATGTGTCACTAGGTCTGACTTCGAAGCAAAACCTTTCCCACAATGCTGGCATTGGAATGGCTTCTCTCCTGTGTGAATCCTGCGATGTTCTAAAAGGTGTGACATCTGAGAAAAACCTTTCCTACAATGCTGACATTTGAATGGCTTCTCTCGTGTGTGAACTCTCTGATGTGTCACTAGGTATGACTTCATAGAAAAACCTTTCCCACAATGCTGGCATTTGTATGGCTTCTCTCCTGTGTGGACTCTCTGATGTTTCACTAGGTCAGGCTTCCAAGAAAAACATTTCTCACAATGCTGGCATTTGTATGGCTTCTCTCCTGGGTGGACTCTCTGATGTTTCACTAGGTCAGGCTTCCAAGAAAAACATTTCTCACAATGCTGGCATTTGTATGGCTTCTCTCCGGTGTGGACTCTCTGATGTGTCACTAGGTTTGACTTCGAAGAAAAACATTTCCCACAATGCTGGCATTTGTATGGCTTCTCTCCTGTGTAGACTCTCTGATGCCTCACTTGGACTGACTTCGAAGAAAAACATTTCCTACAATGCTGGCATTTATATGGCTTCTCTGATGTGTGGACTCTCTGATGCCTCACTTGGACTGACTTCGAAGAAAAACATTTCCTACAATGGTGGCATTTATATGGCTTCTCTCCTGTGTGGAATCTCTGATGTGTCATTAGGACTGACTTCCGAGAAAAACCTTTCCCACAATGCTGGCATTTGTATGGCTTCTCTCCTGTGTGTATCCTGCGATGTTCTAAAAGGTGTGACATCTGAGAAAAACCTTTCCTACAATGCTGACATTTGAATGGCTTCTCTCCTGTGTGGACTCTCTGGTGTATCACTAGGTATGACTTCCAAGAAAAACATTTCCCACAATGCTGGCATTTATATGGCTTCTCTCCTATGTGAACTCTCAGATGTGTCACTAAGTGTGACTTCGTAGAAAAACTTTTCCCACAATGCTGGCATTTGAATGGCTTCTCTCCTATGTGAACTCTCAGATGTGTCACTAAGTGTGACTTCGTAGAAAAACTTTTCCCACAATGCTGGCATTTGTATGGCTTCTCTCCTGTGTGGATCCTGCGATGTTCTAAAAGGTGTGACATCTGAGAAAAACATTTCTCACAATGCTGGCATTTGTATGGCTTCTCTCCTGTGTGGACTCTCTGATGTCTCACTAAGTGTGACTTCGTAGAAAAACATTTCCCACAATGCTGGCATTTATGTGACTTCTCTCCTCTTTGGACTCTATCTTGACTCACAAGTTTTTCTGTAAAGAAGGACAATGACAGATAAGTGAAAATCAGAGTTAAGAGAGGAGGGTGTTACCCCCAGATTTAGCCCCCATTTACCCTTCCCTATTTGACAGTAAATTAATAAAGTTGGTGTGAGTGACCCGAGCATGATCCTGTTGCAGATACCCTAAATCCATGGAACGATTGTATCCTTACTCATAGCAGCTAACAAAGAAGAGACTGGATGGGGACTGCCTTGAGGGAATCAGTGGAAGCAGATAGTCAGAGGACTGGTGAAAAAATGTTCCATTAAAAATGTGCAAAAATACTTTGATTGACAGGTGGCATCATATCCTGTGAGACTGCCATAAAGTACAGAGTCGGAGCCCAAGGCATGATGCAAACCAACTGCAGAGGTCACTTCATGCTGTTTGGCTCCAGATGACTCACAGCCAATACAGTATACAGCTCACATGCGAATCGGTGTGGATTGGATTGGTGTGTGAACAAGAGATGGTGAAGTTGATGTAAGTTGGAGAGGAGAGCTTGCAAATATTTGCATTATTAGGAGCAGGTAACTGTTGAAGTTGCCAGATATTGTGCAGCTGTGATTATTTGTCACAGAAATTTTTTGAAACTGATGCAGAAACAACCATGAAATATCGTCCAGTTAGTCTGACATCAATACCAGGAAAGATTCTAGAGCAGATCATTAAACAGAGAGTCTGTGAACATCTAGAAAGCAATGCCATAATCACAAAAAGTCAACACAGGTTTCAGAGAAAGAAGTCATGCCAGACAAACCTGATCTCTTTTTTTGATAAAATTACCAGCTTGTTAGATGAAGGGAATGCTGTGGATATAGTATATCTTGATTTCAGTAAGGCCTTTAACAAAGTTCCCCATGACATTCTTGCAAACAAGCTTGTAAAATGTGGGCTAGACAAAGCAACTGTTACATGGATTTGTAATTGGTTGACCGGCCGAACCCAAAGGGTGCTCAACAATGGCTCCTTTTCATCCTGGAGAGAAGTGACTAGTGGGGTGTCCAGTGGGGTTCTGTCCAGGGCCCAGCGCTATTCAACATCTTTATCAAGGACTTGGATGACAAAATTGGGAGCATACTTATCAAATTTGCAGATGACACCAAATTAGGAGGAGTAGCTAATACTTCAGAGGACAAGATGAAAATTCAAGATGACCTGAATAGACTAGAAAGCTGGGCCAAAGCTAATAAAATGAAAATCAACATGGAGAAATGTAAGGTATTGCACTTAGGGCAGAAAAATGAAATGCACAGATATAGGATGGGGGACACCTGGCTGAATGAAATTATGAGTGAAAGAGATCTAGGAATCCAAATAGACCACAAGTTGAAAATGAGTCAACAGTGCGACGCAGCAGCTAAAAAGGCCAATGCAATTTTAGGCTGCATCAATAAAAGTATAGTGTCTAGATCAAGGGAAGTAATAGTGACACTCTATTCTGCTTCGGTCAGGACCGACCTGGACTATTCTGTCCAGTTCTGGGCACCACAGTTTAAAAAGGATGTGGAGAAACTAGAGCATGTCCAAAGGAGAGCGACTAAAATGGTGAAGGTTCTGGAAGCCATGCCCTACGAGGAATGACTTAGGGAGCTGGGGATGTTTAGCCTAGAGAAGCGAAGGTTAAGTGGTGATATGATAGCCCTGTTTAAATATTTGAAGGGATGTCATGTTGAGGAGGGAGCAAGCTTGTTTTCTGCTGCTCCAGAGACAGGGACCCGGAACAATGGATGCAAGCTACAGGAAAAGAGATTCCAACTCACCATTAGGAAGAACGTCCTGAGAGTAAGGGCTGTTCGACAGTGGAACAAACTCCCCTGGAGTGTAGTGGAGTCTCCCTCCTTGGAGGTCTTCAAGCAGAGGCTGGATGGCCATCTGCTGGGCATGCTTTGATTTGGATTTCCTGCATGGCAGGGGGTTAGACTCTTGCGGTCTCTTTCAACTCTATTATTCTATGATTGTATCTTGAAATAATTATGACATAGAGTCAGTCTACTGTTTTAAGTCTATATTTCTTAAAGTTATTTGGGACAATTTTTACTTGCAAGGTTTAGGATTTCTTTTTATGAACTGATTTTACCCTTATTGCTAGGATGCAGTTTACTTATTGTGATTCTTTGTAATACTTGTTTTTACTTCTTCTTTTTTTTTAAGCTGGCCATGTGCCGTAATAAATTATTCATTTATTCATTTGTATTATTTTGTAACTCAAGATAAAGAACCTCCAAGGACTTGAATGAAATCTACTGTGTGACTTATTTTTAAGTGTGGACAGTGGTCTGTGCAGTGCCAATACCTATATCTAGATATTTGCTTCCATACTCTGCCATGTTATTGTTGAGCTGCATCTGGGAGCGTCACCCTCAGATTGTAGTGTACATTGGATTGTGAACGCAATCGAAATTCAGAGCCAACAAGGACCTGAGAGGCAGTGTGGTCTTTGTCTGAGGTATTTGCATCAAACACACACTGCATTCAATTCGTGTTCATGCCACGCTTTCCCCTCACAGGAAATATTCTAAAGAGCTATAAACCTTTCCGAACCCTCAGTTTCTGCCCTAAGCACCAATTTCAGTATAAATATCAGGCCCAACTTGCTGTGCTTCAGTGTCACTCCAGTTAGAGACAGACACTCTGTTTTCTTGGCTAAGCACCTCAATGCACTCACCAACCCCAATTGTCGCAGGAACTACTGACCTCTCCCCATTCCAACAATTGGAATAAAGCTCTGGATAGGTAATAAATACCTTTAACAAAGCCTTACATCTATTCACTACTCCCACCTTTGCTACCTAGATCTTGTGTGTGCGCATGAACACTTATATATATATAGTATGTGTGTCTGTGTATTTTGCTTTCCCCCTAAATAAATAATATAACTTTATTACAGCCATTTGGCCAGCACAATTACAAAATTCCAATTTAAAACACAACATAGGTTCATGTACAGGCAGATTGGAGAGTATAACCAAATGATAGTTTATAAACAGTAAGGCTAAAAAGTAAGGATAAAAAGTAAGGATAGGGCTGCACGATCAGGTAAACAGACATTGAGTAGGCTGCCATCACCTCACAAACAGCTCTATCATATTGTGTAATAGAGTACCACATTCAAGACATATTAGTTCAAAACCACAGTCATATCCCCTGTCCAACCAAGAGCTAAACAACAAAGTGCCATTAATCAGATGCAACTGATTGGGGTAACTTCATTAGACTTTAGTCCCCAACTAGGTTAGTTTGATGGTATGGTAAAATACGGCCATACCTCCTCCTTTACAAATTTTACCGTTAAATCAAGCCATCTATACAGATTTTGAGATTATAACATATTACATCTGTTTAACAAGCTGTTAACGATTTGTAATAGCAACTGCAAAAGAACTGCTTGCGTTATAACTTCCTTCTGATCTGCAAGTAGAAAATTGGTATAAAATTGCTCTTGTCTGCCTGGAAACTGCAACACAATTGGTGTTATATATAAAGCACGTATTTCTGTATACAAAGAACAGCCAAAGAGAACATGATTAATATTTTCGATTTCCTCCGAGCCACAAGGACAGTATCTGTGTTCGTAAGGGATCTTTTTAAATCTGCCCTCCAGGACTGCTGATGGTAAGATGTTAAACCTTGCTGACATGAAAGCTCTTCTGAATTTCTGGACATTCAAATTCTCAAAATATTTCGCATATTTGCCAGGTCTACTGGATTCCCTAACAGGGTGTAAAGTTAGTTGGCTTATATGAGTCTGGAAATCAATATCCTTGATGCGTTGAGAAATCACAGATTTTGCTTTATCATAGCCTAGTAGAGTTATTTCAGATAGTGAGAGTCCAAGAGATAATAGTTTCAAGGTCAGCGTCTCCTTCCAGGGGACAAAAAGGAGTCTGTTAGAATTAATGGCACTAAACCGATCGGAACAAAAAACATTTTGAACAATAAATTTAATTTGCATATCCATACACGCACCTCAACAGATAGCATCCCTGTTTCTAGACGGAGAATGGGATTCGAAACACAATTTGGGGCACGTAAAATTGTTCTTAAAATTTTTGCTTGAACTGCCTCGAAGGTTGTAAAGCTACTGAAAGTACAAATCTCAGAACCGTATAATAGTTGTGCTAAGATATTAATAACAAAGACTTGGAGAGCTGCTGGAATGTATTGGCCTCCCTTATTATAATAGAAAGAACATAGAGCTTTAATACTTCTTTGTGTATCCCCTAAATAAAACACAAAAACCTATTTCAAATGCCTCTGACGTACTGTTTGATTCAGGACCTGCTAGAGCTGGGCGGGATCCAGAGGTCACTGTTGCCCCAGTAAAACTATCTCGATCTATTGAGCTATGTACCAAATTCCCCTAAAAGCATAGCGCTTGCGGGTGTCCTCCCCAGACTCCAGCATTTTGGGTAACAAAGGGCCTCTGGAATCAACCATGGAGCTAAGAAGCTCAGGATGGAAAAGAAACATTAGAGAAAAAGCAGGTTTTGTGTCCCCCTTTCTTCCCTTCATAGATATTACTCATAACTGATCATAGAATCATAGAATCGTAGAGTTGGAAGAGGCCACAAGGGTCATTCAGTCCAACCCCTTGCCATTCAGGAACTCTCAATCAAAGCATCCCCGAAAGATGGTGATCCAGTCTCTGTTTAAAGACCTCCAAGAAGGGAGAGTCCTCTACACTCCGAGGAAGGATTGTGTTCCACTATCAAACAGCCCTTACTGTCAGGAAGTTGATTTGATTCTATAATTTTAAAGTGGAAACAAAGTGCTCTGACAGTGAATGAAGAAAGGGCCCTCAGTCTTCACAGGAAGGGCAATGGATTCAGGTTCCTTACCCACAAAGGCCACATTCTCATAATTCTCCATCATCACAGAACTGTATGTAAGTTTCTGCTTCTTTGTCAACAGTTTCCATTCATCCTCAGAGAAATATACTGCCACATCTGCAAAGGTCACCTGAAATAGAAAATAGTCCTCATCCAGAGAGTGACTAAACAAAAGGGGAGGAAAGCACATGGTGCATTGCAAATATTATTTCAACACTTCAGAAATCAGTCCAGGAAATAAACTTTAAATTCTGCAAGAAAGCAAAAAGCTACAGCCTTTGAGATCCAGTTTGTCTTGAATCCTTTCAATATAATATACAATATAATACACAATATAATAAACAATATAATTTAGACCATTTCTGAGATATTATTGATTGACTGGGATACTGATTACCCCAACACGTAAAGTACATTTAATCACCAAGGAATTATAGTGAATTTAGCCATATCTCTCCTAATTTCAAAAAGAGTTCTGGGGAGTACTCTGGGCTTGAGGGCCACTGGGCCCATCCCCAATTTATTTTCAGAGAAATTCTTCCATATCCCTCAGCATTTCACAGATGGGGAAAGCAAGACACATGTGGACAAGCAACACCAGAAGGGGGTCAAGATAGCCAAAGTTGTTAACGATGAAGATCGCACAAGCGAGGAAGGGCACAGCAGTTTGCCTTTGCTTCCGACTCCTGGCAAGGGCAAGACCCTGCCCCTTTCTCTCTTCCCCTCACCCTCTTTTGAGTTGATGCGCTGCACATGTCTTTTGAACTTGGAACACATTTTGCAGTAACTGAAGTGAACTGAAGAGAAGAGGGAAAGTGGGAGGAAGAGAGAGAAATGGGTCATTTTCAAAGCCCCTGAAAAAATGAGGTGACAGAGGATTAAGCAGGACTCCCTCTGCCAAACTGGGACAGTTGTTCTCCGCTTGCTTTCATGAGCTGGCCCAGCAGTGACCCAGATGAAACTAATAATCAGGATGGCAATTTACGAAAGAGTTGTTGCACCTCGGCAGCCTCTTCTTCTTGGAGCTCAACTCCCTCTGCTTGACCTCTATGTCAGCCATCAGGTAGGCAGGGGGTTCCTGGTGGGCCTGCACTTTGGTCACTTCCAGCAAAAGATACTGCAAAGCAGTGTACAAGGGGGCCAAGATGAAGTTCCTGAGAAAAGAGATCAAGGTTAGGCTTGGTTTAGAAAGAAACCCTGCAGCACTCAAAGTCACAAAGATCGGCATCCTGCTGGTGATATACGCAGGTGACATATGCCTCCTTTGGCCCAATTGACAGGTGGGCATCACTTCCTCCCTCTGCACCAAACAAAGCCCCTTGGACCTAGCATAGACTCACAGCAGCTCCCCTACACAACAGTTACTCCATACCTTGTTAGATTAGCTGGGGATCAGGGGATGGGAAATTGGAAAAGGCCCTGGTTATGTCCCCATAGCTAGATGTGAAATGAGGGCATCACCTGCTGAAACCTGCAGAGGTCCCCAGTGGCCCTCAGAGGAAAATGTCTTCGTTTTGCTTCTGGCTATAGAAACACAGCTGAATGCATCTCCAATACCTTGCACCCAACACTCCCACCAGGCATGGAATGGTCATGCGGGATGGCTTCCACAACTCTATGGTAATACCTGGGTCATTGAATGGCCAGTTGCAGCCTGATTCCACCTGGAGCAACACTGGAGCATAGAAGGTTCTGCTGGGTCAGGCATGTCTGGCCTGGTGGCCCCTCATTCTCCCAGTGGCCAAACCAGTTGCCGTCCATCCCCCAGAGAGGCCCCCGGTCAGGCAGGGCAGGAAAGGAGCTCTCTCTTCTCTGGTTGCCACCCTTCCATGGGATCCAGCCCTCCTCCCCAATTCCCATGGCAGCCTTCTGCATGCAGAGAAGTCACAATTCAGAGAGTGTCTTTGCCCATGTAGAGATTGCCTATTTTCCACACTATTGCCTGGCCATGTTGGCTTGGGAATGTCCTGTTCTAGCCACATAGATTCATAGAATCATAGAATCGTAGAGTCGGACGAGACCCCAAGGGCCATCCAGTCTAACCCCATTCTGCCATGCAGGAACTCTCAATCAAAGCATCCCCGACAAATGTCCATCCAGCCTCTGCTTGAAGACCAACGAAAGAGACTCGACTGCACTCCGAGGAAGGAGTCTGTTCCACTGTCGAACAGCCCTTACTCTCAGGAAGTTCTTCCTAATGGTGAGTTGGAATCTCTTTTCCTGTAGCTTGCATCCATTGTTCTGGATCCTGTTCTCTGGAGCAGCAGAAAACAAGCTTGCTCCCTCCTCAATATGACATCCCTTCAAAAATTTAAACAGATCTATCATATCACCTCTTAACCTTCTCTTCTCTAGGCTGAACATCTCCACCTCTCTAAGTCATTCCTCATAAGGCATGGTTTCCAGACCCTTCACCATTTTAGTCGCCCTCTATGATTCTATGATTTGTATCCCAGGTGGAGAAATTACAGCCCCTGGGCTGAATAAGACCTGTATTTCTTCAATGATCTGATCAATGGCTTCCCCTCATCACACCCCCTTCCCCATTTAGACACTGGTGAAAATAATCATTTCATTTTTACAAATGAGACAAATCTCTGAGCTTAACTGCTGTGTTTGTAATATCATAATATAATAATAATACATTTATTTATATACCGCCTTTCCAAAAAGATCAAAGCAGTTTACAAATTGACAATTACAAAATTTGTGTGTTTGTGTGTGTCAGTCATAGCAGGAGCATGAGGTATGTACCTCCTTCCTCTGCTTGCTAAAGCCACACAGAAATTGAGGTATGTACATTTGTGTGCATTGTTTCTGAACAGATCTATTGTCAAAATCACAATTTCTTCACTTTTCCTTGTATATTTTTTAAAAAGATGCACACTACTGAATATGTTGCATTTATACAACAAAAATCTATAAATGTATAGGTTTATGAGTGAAGATTGCATCCTGGATTATGCTCATTTTGGGGAAGTGAAGACCTATGTAAATTCATTATATAAACCCAGTGAAACAAATACCTCACAAAGCCCTAGTAAACAACACGTACACACAGTCGCCACACAAAGGACTCACTGGTGCATTGTGTGTCTGGGGTCTGGAAATCTCACTTCCACCTTCTGGGAAGACAATGCTGCCACAGACTGAATTTGGGGCTTTATTCCTCCAAAGCAAGGTCTCACTCTCTCAGCTGCAACCCTTCCATACAATCCTGGACTGAAGCATTTAAACAAAGGTCCTCTTCCATCTCCAAGAATAAAGACCTACCTACAGTACAAAGACCCTGATTCCTGCAGCCCCAGAAAGGCCTCTCCTTCAGTCCTTTCTGGCCGGAGCTTCCCTGGGTCAGAGGCCGTCTCCTCATCCGTAGAGAAGGGTTGCTCTGAGTGCGAAGGAGGAGGAGGTCCAAGGGCTGAGGGAGGGAAGGCAATGGGGAAAGGTCAGTGCCAATGGCCATGGAGGGCAGAAGGTGACAATGCCTAGGAAACTCCTCTGAGTCCCAGCCATTCTAGGAATGAGTGTCAGGAGTGAGTCCAGGGGGCTGAGGGGGTCTCCTTTCCCAAAGGGGGAGGCAAGGACCGGTGGACCCTCACAGTCACAAGCAGCACAAAGTTTCTTCCAGAACACAAAATGGCTGCCTCTGCCTCAGCACCTGGCAGTTTGAGGCCTTCAGGGAACCCAAAATGGAGGATGAAAGGGCCCCAAAGTCGGAAGGGACTCCAAACAGGATCTCTGACCCTAAACAACTCAGAAAGGTTTTCCTGATGGCACCCAATGGCTGTGAGAACACAAAAAGTCCCCAAACAGGATTTCCAAACCTTAACAACACCTAAACATTTCCCTGATGCTATTGAAAGGAGGAACCTGATCCCCTCCTTAATTACGATCAATAGTGAAATATATTAATATTAAGCATGCCCATTGTCCACAACCCAGCTCAGGTCTTGACCGCTCAGGGAGGCCAGTCCAGCTGCAGGTGGCCCTCCATCTGTCCATCCTCCTTTCCCTCTTCATTCCTCCTCTTTTTCCTAGCATCAGCCCCTTTCCCAAGAAGGCTTCATCCGCACTATAGAAATAAGGCAATTTGACACCATTTTAACCGCTCATTCCTATGGAATCCTGGGATTTTACCTTTTGACCCTTAGCCTTCTCTGCCAGAGAGCTCTGATGCCACAACAAACTACAAATCCCAGGATTCCACAGGATGGAAACAGGAGAGTTAACACACTTTAGAACTGGATTATTTCTATATTGCAGATAAAGCCTGGGTCGGATGTAAAAGTCGAATTATTATCCTGTTAAAAATGGTTTTGCTTTTTTAAAATATAAGCAGTTTGTTTTTCTGTCTAATCCTTATTCTTCTTGTTGTTGTTTGTTTGTTTGTTTGTATGTTTATTTGTTTCCTTCTTGGTAATATGAGTTATTCTGGTCTGCCTCCTTCCTTCTTCCCTGAAAATCTCTTAATAAGGAAACTGGGGAGACTCTTAAAACCTCCCAAAGGAGCCACTTTTGGCCTTTTTTGGGGGACTAGCCTCCTCTTAGAAGCCAAAGCCCAATGCTTGTGAAGAATAAGAATAAGACTTGTATTAAAACTATCCTCCCCATTTCTGATCCCTTTTAAAACCCATGATCCCCAGAAGGAGCAGAGCTTTGTAATAAGGAAACCCTTTCAGAAAAGACACACAAAGACACACAAAGGGACACACTTCCTTCCTTTTGGCCCAAGGAGCCTGGCCTCCTTCTGACTCTGGAGCCTCAGGAGAGAAAGAGAAGCCTCTGTTCAACTGAGGACTCAGAGAAGGTTCTGGAGCCACAGACTGTGGGAGGGACAGGGAATCCAGCCAATCAGGGCCAAGGATTGTGGGTGGGACTGGGATTCTTGCCAATCAGGGCCAGGGATGGTGGGAAGGACTGGGATTCCAGCCAATCAGAGCCAGAGACTGTGGGAGGGACAGGGAATCCAGCCAATCAGGGCCAAGGATTGTGGGCAGGACTGGGATTCTTGCCAATCAGGGCCAGGGATGGTGGGAAGGACTGGGATTCCAGCCAATCAGAGCCAGAGACTGTGGGAGGCACAGGGAATCCAGCCAATCAGGGCCAAGGATTGTGGGAGGGACTGGGATTCCAGCCAATCAGGGCCAGGGATGGATGGATGGACTGAGATTCCAGCTAATCAGGGCCAGGGATGGTGGGAGGGACTGGGATTCCAGCCAATCAGGGCCAGGGATGGTGGGAGGGTGCGGACTCCAGCCAATGGCAGTCCCTCAGAGTGTCCTCAGGAGGCATTCATGTGTAAAATACATATCATAAAAACATCGCAAAGTATAAATTCCAATTACAGCAATTGCAGGGCAGTTATGCTGTTATGACCGGAAGTAAACATATATACAATTATAATTATATACACATGCTGATGTTGACCAGAACCTGTGGGGTGTATACATGCGCATTCATATGTACTTACATATTCCTCTATGCATTTCCTTATGTTTAAATTGTATGCAAGTAGAAGAGTATATATAAATATATAAATCATATATATATGATCCAACATATATGTGTACATGTGTTTGCATCTCTCTCTCTCTCTCTCTCTCTATATATATATATATATATATATACATGTGCGTACACAGGTATCTATGGGTATGTATAGATGTATCTAT
Organism: Sceloporus occidentalis; assembly: GCA_023333645.1. Classification (NCBI taxonomy): domain Eukaryota; kingdom Metazoa; phylum Chordata; class Lepidosauria; order Squamata; family Phrynosomatidae; genus Sceloporus; species Sceloporus occidentalis. The sequence goes on from JALMGF010000202.1 coordinate 875,367, forward strand.
GGGTATTGTATGCAAGATCTATAGACTTTAAACATTTCATGTCTGTGTGTGTGTAAGCTCTTAAAAGTATAAGTCTGAATGCACTTAGTCAGAGATGCCTCCACATACATACATATATATACAGATGTATACATACAGATGTATATGCACAAATACACATGCCACATCCATCTGTTGTTGTCCATTGTTCTGGTCCGTTGTTCCAGGTGATGCTGGAGAAGAGCCCCTGCCTCCAACGGAACCAGAGGCTGCAGGAGATGACCCAGCCCCCATATTTTAAACCAAACCTTACGGCTGGCAGTGGATAAGAACTCCAAAGCCTGCCTCTTATAGTGGAATCGTAATGGGTTAACAAAGGAAGTGTGGCCTCACTGCTTGGTTAGTTCTCTTTCCGCTTTCAGGGATCAGTGCAGAAGCTCCATAAGGTGAAATGAGAGATCACACACCTGTCACCAATCTAGGTGTTCTTCTTTACATCCAGAGTGGTGAGTAAATACAGAATTGGACTATAAAACTTTTAATCAGACACATAAGAGACCAGATCTGGGTTCAAACACTTTGTATGTAACATTTATTCTAACATTAGGGACATTCATTCTAATATATTACATGTCAAGAGGCCTCAAATCATGCACACATTCATACAATGCTCATGCACACAAATCTTCCCAGAGGTCGGTCAGTTTTCTGAAAGAGCGATGGGTGCCAGTTCCAGCTGATTTTGGCACACTATCACCATGGTTTTGAAGATTCCTTTATGCTTTTTAATATGTGCATCATTTTTCCTGATGAGTGACTTCTTGTTCCCATTCCGTTCTTGTTCTGGTGCTCTTTACATCAAGTTGTGTTATACACAGTCCATTCTTCTTTTAGTACATTCAGTTTCATGTCCTTGCATTATGGTGTCTTTATCTTTTGCACATTCAGTTTGAACTTTTCTTGCTTCTCTGTGCCAGATCCTTCATCTCATACTTCATCTTCTAATTCTGTCATATTCACACATAACACACCTACCCACCATGCTACGTCTTCCTGTATGGCAGGGGCTTGGACTCGATGGCACTTGTGGTGCCTTACAAAGCCAGAATCCTATAAATCCATGCTTTGTCATCCTGTGTGTCGGTTGTTGGACTACATGGGTCTTGTGGTTCATTCTTATTCTAAAATTCTATAAAAAAAATAAAAACAACTACAACAACAACCCAACACAACACAACAACATACAAAAATCAATAACTTTATGAACAGACAACCCTTAAAAACAAAATCACAAGGGCTTTCTCTTATCACCAATGCATTGAAAATATTTTTCTTGTAATACTTCTTAACAAAAACAGTGTTAGTTCACTGCTGGCATTTATGTGCTTTCTCTCCTGCATGGACTCTCTGATGTATCACTAAGTTTGACTTCGAAGAGAAACATTTCCCACAATGCTGGCATTTGTATGGCTTCTCTCCTGTGTGGACTCTCTGATGTGTCACTAGGCTTGACTTCTGAGAGAAATATTTCCCACAATGCTGGCATTTGAATGGCTTCTCTCCTGTGTGGATTCTATGATGTTTCACTAGGTGTGACCTTGAAGAAAAACATTTCTCACAATGCTGGCATTTGTATGGCTTCTCTCCTGTGTGGCCTCTCTGATGTGTCACTAGGTTGGGCTTCTGAGAAAAACCTTTCCTACAATGCTGGCATTTGAATGGCTTCTCTCCTGTGTGGGCTCTCTGATGTGTCACTAGGTTGGGCTTCTGAGAAAAACCTTTCCTACAATGCTGGCATTTGAATGGCTTCTCTCCTGTGTGGACTCTCTGATGTGTCACTAGGTTGGGCTTCTGAGAAAAACCTTTCCTACAATGCTGGCATTTGAATGGCTTCACTCCTGTGTGGACTCTCTGATGTATCAGGAGGTTTGACTTCTGAGAGAAACCTTTCCCACAATGCTGGCCTTTGAATGGCTTCTCTCCTGTGTGGACTCTTCGATGCATGACAAGGACTGGCTTATAGGCAAAACATTTCCCACAATGCTGGCATTTGTGTGGCTTCTCTCCTGTGTGGATTCTCAGATGAATCAGGAGGCTTGATGTCTGAGAAAAACCTTTCCCACAACGCTGGCATTTGTATGGCTTCTCTCCTGTGTGGACTCTCTGATGTTTCACTAGGTGTGATTTCGAAGAAAAACATTTCCCACAATTCTGGCATTTGTATGGCTTCTCTCCTGTGTGGACTCTCTGATGTCTCACTAGGTGTGATTTCGAAGAAAAACCTTTCCCACAACGCTGGCATTTGTATGGCTTCTCTCCTGTGTGGACTCTCTGATGTCTCACAAGGTCTGACTTTGAAGAAAAACATTTCCCACAATGCTGGCATTTATGTGGCTTCTCACATGTATGGACTCTCTCAAGACTGACATGTTCTTCTGAAAAAAAAAAAAAGAACAATGACAGACAAGACTGACTCTCTGAATCAAGAGAGGAATGTGTTACCCCAAGATTTAGCCACCTGTTAACCCTTCTCTATTTGATAGAAAATTAATAAAGTTGGAGTGGGTGCCCTGAATTTAGCATTTTTGCAGGTATGGATCCCTACTCATAGGAGGTAGCAAAGAAGAGATTGTAGGAGAACCTGCCTTGAGAAAATGAATGGATTTAGCTGCATGATCCATTTATGTCTGTAGAGGTTGAAGGGATTATGGCTAAGGAATGGGACGGGAAGGAAATAGTCAGAAAAAGGCTCTGAGAATCAGTATGCTAATCCCTTTTGTCTGAGGTACTTGCACCAATAATAATAATGATGCTGATGATTTATTTATAGCCTGCCCAATCACAAGGAATCCTGGTGGGTTACAACAATAAAAATAAAGAGAATAAAATAAAATACAAAAATAAATACAATACAGTAAAATAAAACAGAGCGACGTGAGTTACAGTAAAATTCACAGTTAGGCCTGATGGAAATTGGGCCTGTCTTTTTCACTCCCTCCTAGGTCTGGTGATGACAGTTGGGGCGGAGGGAGGGCTCTTCTTTTTGAGGCCAGAATATAATTTTAATTTAATTTAATTTAATTTAATTCTCCTCATTAATTTAAGAGAAGAAGTGATGGACAGAGTGAAGGAAGTCACAGTAAATGGGGAGAGGTTAAACCAAGCCCTCTTTGCATTAAGTTTGGTTTCAGACCATTCTTTCCTCACCCAGGAAACATTCTAAAGCAATTTAAACCTTTTCATACCCTCAGTTTCTGCCACTAAGCAACAATTACAGCATAAATATCTGCTCCTAGTGGCTGTTCTTCAGCCTCAGTCCAGTTGCAGGCAGTTGCATGGGGTAAGAAAGCCAGGTTACCTTTCCCAAAGAGAATTTTAATTCGGGCTATGTCCGGGTCCAATCTTATGTAAATCACTGCTGAATCTATTGGCCAAATCCATCCCAGATGTAGCCTGGGTCCGAGGCATGCTCAGCCATCCCCCTCTTTTTTAAGTGGAAGCTTCCAACACTAAAAAAATGGCCGCTGAAGTGCTGTGGGGATTCGGGCTGAATCCAGGATGGATTTGGCTGGTGGATTCAGCGGAGATTCACATATGATAGGACTCGGATGCAGCCCGAATCAGAATTCAATTCAGAAAAGTTAAGCTGGCTTTTTTTATCCCATGCGATAGGGTCCTCTGTCGGTTTACATGGCTAAGCACCTCAATACACTCTCCAACCCCACTTGCCATGGGAGCTACTGACTTCTCTCCCCATTCCGGATTCTCAGCAACTGGGATTGAGATCCATCCAGGCAACTTATTACCATTAGCAAAGGCTTACATTTATTCACCACTCCCACCTTTGTTACCTAATTCTCTGTGTGCATGTGTGTTCATTTTGCCTTTCAAATGCCTTTGGAGTTCTGTGTGATTGCAGACCTGCTATAGCTTTGCTGGATCCTGAGGTCACTGTTGCCCCAATCAAACTATATCTCCCCTTTGAGCTAAGTATCTAATTCCCCTAAAAGCATAGCACTTGCAGGTGTCTTCCCCAAACTCCAGCATTTCAGGTAAAAGACCCTAAGCAAGCTCAGGTAGGAAAAAGAAACATTAGAGAAAAAGGAATTTTTGTGTTGCCTTTCCTTTCTTCATAGCATTGTTCATAATTGCTAAATGGAAGCCCTTAATATGTCTGAAAACCAGGGCCTGAACCGGTTCTCACCAGTTCAGTTCTTAAAACCTGTCAGGTTGGTGGCTGCCTCCCAGTCCCCAAGGCCCCTCTCTTGACCCTTCCCAGAGGTCCTTTCCTGTCCACATACCTCACCTTATTTCCCCTCACCTTCCCACTAGGGCCCTCCGTTCTGGTAGTCAAGCCTGCTGTCCCAGCCCAGGATTTCCTCTGCCCCATCTAGGATTCGCCCCTTCTCACTCGCTGCCCCTCACTCCTGGAACCTTCTTCCCCCGCGAGCAAGAGCCATCACTTCATTAACCAGCTTCAAAACGGAGCTGAAGACCATCCTGTTCAGAGAAGCGTTCCCAGGCATTGCATAATTGTCACTTGCTATTTGATGTTCTTTTCTTGTCTGTTTTATTGAATCATTTCCGGTATTGCTATGTATTTTATATGTATTATCTTAGTAGACAGGCCCCTTAGCCACCACCACTCCCTTCTCCTTCTGTGTCATGTCTTTTTAGATTGTAAGACAGAGGGCAGGGAACCGTCCATTTAAAAAGATTGTATGTACAGCACTGTGTAAATTTACAGCGCTTTATAAATAAAGGTTAATAATAACAACAACAACAACAACACAGAGCTAGGCAATCCTGGCTTTGCTCCTGCTTTCCTTTCCTGGCTCCCAGAGACCTGATCCCCTTCCCTTTCTCCCTCCACTCTCCAACCTTCCCTCTTGCCTATCCGCACTGCTTCAGCTTTCACCTTCAGCATCTCTTTCCTGCCTTTCTGTTTTTCCCATTCCCTCCATCTCTCTATCACAGACACACATCCACAGCATGTGATGCACAAAAGGGACATTCTGAGTCCCATTTGTTGAGAAAGGCAGGATAATCAATATACAAATAAGTCATTGGGAAAGCAAGAGCAAGGGGGCTGGGACCTGGACTCCAATTTTGGTGAGGGTCAAGTGCCAGCCTTAAGGCATCTATAAGACAGGGATGGCCTAATGTTGGGGATGGGGGGGTCACACTGGCCCACAGGGGATCTCAGGAGCAACCTAACATTGTATTGTCTGGGGGTGAAATGAAATACTATTTTCTCCTCAGTATCCCACAGCATCCCTTTGGGGAACCAGAGGCCATTTTGCCACTATTGGGCTCTCTCTGAGCCATTGTAGGGCCAAGGGAGGCCTTTTCCCCAAGAAGACTCTCCTGAGCCTGAAAAGCCTGGAAGAAGGGCCAAAAAAGCCAGGAAACTTAGGACCTTTCCAGAAGGGCACCCTAGTACGTACTGTGTACGTACTAGGGTTGCCCGGGGGCATCTTTTTCAGACGCCCCCAACCCTAGTACGCACACAGTACGTACAAAATGGTGGTGCCCATTCTACATGCAGATGGTGATGCCCATTAGGATGTCACGACTGTGCCGCATTCAAACGGAGCGGCATGGACGTGACGTCCTGGTGTCATGAAAGGGCGCTTGTGGCGCCCTTTCCACGGCGCAGGAAGGAACTCCATTTTGGAGCTCCTTCGTTCATTTGTGTCGCTGGTGCAGCCTTTAGAGAGCTGCGCCAGCGATACAAAAGAGAAAGGTGCAGAGTGGCCCCTTTCTCCTTTCCACGCCGCTGTTGGGGTGTCTTTGGGGCTTGAAGCCCCAAGGACACTTTTTCCAGGCCACGGCGTGGAAAAGCGGTGGATTGGGGCCTCAGGGCTGCCGCTGTGGCAGCTGAGGCCCCGATCCGTTGATGAAAGGGGCAGGTACAGGCCACCCCAAAGGGGCAGTCTGTAAACCGCCCTACTGAGGGATGTGCTGAGGAGCATTTGGGGGTGAAAAGCATTTATCTCCATAGTTCCTTCCCACAGAATCCTAGAATTGGCAGTTTAGAATGGGATATTTAGAATCCTTAGAAAGTGGAGAGCAATAGTGCCTCACCAAACTACAAATTCCAAGATTACACAGGATATTGTTATGACAATTAAACTACGTGTGAAAGTAGCTTAGGACTCATAGTAGACCACAAGTTGAACATGAGGCAGCTAAAAAGGTCAATATGATCCTAGGCTTTATCAATAAAAGTATAGTGTCTAGATCAAGAGAAGTAATAGTGCCACTCTATTCTGCTTTGGTCAGGCCTCACTTGAAATAACCCTGTGTCTAGTTCTTGGCACCACAATTCAAAAAGGATGTTGAGAATCTGGAGAGTATCCAAAGGAGGGCAACCAAAAAGGCGAAGGAACTGAAAACCATCAAGCCCTATGAGAAGTGGCTTAGGAGCTGGCTATATTTATCCAGGAGAAGAGAAGGTTAAGAGTGGATATAATAGCCCTGTTCAAATATTTGAAGAGATGTCACCTTGATGGATCAAGCTTGCTTTCTCCTATTCCAGAGAAAAGGAGAGGAACAGTGGATGCAAGCCAAAGGAAAAGAGATGCCACCTAAAGATTAGGAGGAACTTGCTGACAGTAAGGGCTGTTCGAGAGTGCAATATACTTCCTCTGAACGTGGTGGAGTATCATTATTGTTATTATTGGCCTGGTACAAATGGGCACTTTGTGGCATGCCGGCGGTGATTTTAGGGTTTGGGAGCATGCAGTAACTGCACACTCCCAAAGCCTAATACTTATGGGCAGCACAATCTTGACGCAGTGCCATCCATACGGCGCATGCATCCATGACGTGTCTTGTGTGACGCGTCCAAACAGCACGGCGCATAAGACATATCACCGTGACGCTCCAAGGTGCAAATGGCGCCTTGGTGGCATCACAGGAAGGAGTTCCATTTCTGAGCTCCTTTTGGCTGCAGATCGTTCTTGCAGCCATGAGGTTGCTGCGGCAATGATCCGGAGGAGAAAGGGACAGCCTGTGGCCACCCCTTTCTTCTAATCTGTACTGAGCCATTGTTATTATTATTAAGATTTATTTCTAAAGCGTTCCTTCTTTGGAGATCTTTAAACAAAGGCTGGATGACTATCTGTTGGGGGTGCTTTGAATGTGTATTCCTGCATGGCCAGGGGTTTAACTGGATGGCCCTTGTTGCCTATTCCAACTCTATGATTCCATAATTCTAAAGTAGAAACATAACACCATAACAATGTAGTATGAAAGGACCCTCAGTCTTCACAGGAAGGGCAGTGGAGTCAAGTTCCTTACCCACAGAGGCCACATTCTCATAATTCGCCATCATAACATCGCTGTACAGAAGTCTCTGCTTCTTTGTCAAGAGTTTCCATTCATCCTCGGTGAAATATATCGCCACATCCGCAAAAGTCACCTGCAATAGAAAATAGCCCTGATCCAGAGAGTGACTAATAAAAGGGAAGGAAAGCACATGGTGCATCCCAAATATTATTTCATTACTTCAGAATTTATCCCAGGAAACAAACTTTAAATAATGTTAGCAAGCAAAAAGCTACTGCCTTTGAAATCCAGTTTGTCTCGAATCCTTTGTGAGGCTACAAGCCCCTCTGTTTGGAAGAGAAAACTGAATTTCTCAGGCAGGCTCCATGCTTTTACACAGGAAAACTTGTAGGTGTTGATAAGGTAAAACATGCCAATGCTGTCCCAATTTAAAAGATATTTTAAAACCTTTGTTGGAGGTAGCAACCTCCAATAGTACAGGTCCCATCCATTGGCCTTCTCTTTATCATTCTCCCGTGAAGCCTAAAATGTGGTATATTCACATCCATATAACATATCCGATATCCTAGTTTTGTGGATTTGGGATGCTACTGCTATATGGCCAACATGGCTCCCGCTGGATATGTCAATTGTGTGTGTGTTTGTGTAGGATAAAATCTGGGAAGCAAAGCTCTGAGTTTCTGACATTCTCTGGGTGTCAATAGGAAGGTCTTTTCACATCATCCTGTTTCCCATCCATTTCCTCCTGGGTTCACCCCACTCCATTTTCTTCCAGAGCCCCCCAGCTCTCTCTCCCCTCCAAGGGACTGACCGGGTCTGTGGCCTTCAAGTATGGCCTCTTTTGGAGGAAATGGTGAGCTAACAGGGAGGGCTGAAGGACAAACACTGCCAGAGCTGGAGAACCATGGTGGCTGCATTACTGGCTCTGGTCGAAGGTGGGGCAGCCCTTGAGGAGGGTGAGGAATGCCTGGAAAAGACACCCCAGCCCCACCATCACCAGAGGTTAGAAGTCAGGTGCTCTGCCTTCCCTGAGGCCATCTCAGTAGCAAGAGCCCCACAGAGTGAGAGTCCAAAAGGACAGGGGGCTACCTGGGTCTTGGACATTTCCTATCCCTTCTTGTTCTTCTCAGGAATGGTCTTGTGCAGTTGCTTGCATGGCCAGAGGAATGTAGCCCATAGCAATGTGTTGTGGCTGGGAAGACCCGTTTCCGTTCCACTGACCACTGGGGCTGAGCTCTGAGGGGGTGAGAGGAGAGGGTCAGGGGCTGTTGCCAGAGGAAGGGGCACAGACCAGGTTCAATGCTGCAATATCTTTCACACAGTTGGTCTAAAGGGTGCTGCAAAATCCCTCTGCACACAATCACTACATCTTATAAGTATAACCCACCCAATCATATTTGATTCACTATTATTCAGTCTGAACCATCAAATGATTTTCATTACCATGATAAGGGCCTGAATCATACTGTTAGTCTTAGCCCAAGAAGACCTATTGATCCCATAGGATTTACAACCATGTGTGGAATAAGCTGAGTTTCACAAGTATTGCAATTTCACATAAGCAAAACTGCCTCTGGTCCTCACCAGAGTAGACCCACTGAATCAGCTGAATTTACCTATCTGTTGAAGAATCGTTTAGTAGTTGATTGAAAGGGTCTATTCTAGCTCGATATACACAATATATCATATATAAACCAAAGATAAGATAAAAACAAAATAATTTAGGCTATGGCTGGGATACTGAGGATAGATTAAGATACTGACTATCCCAAAACATATACTACATTTAGCCACCAAAGAATTATAGTGCATTTATCCATTTGTTGCCAAATTTCATGGCAAATGTCATATTTAAAAAACAGTTCTGGAGAACGCTGTGGGCTTGAGGGCCACAGTTTAGATCCAGAGATGTTCCCCTATATCCCCCAACATTTCACAGATGGGAAAAGAAAGACACACATGGACAAACAACACCAGAAGGTGGTCAAGATGGCCAAATATGTTTATGAGGAAGGTCACAAAAGCGGGGAAGGGCACAGCAGTTTGCTTTTGCCTCAGACTCCTAGCAAGGACAAGTCCCTGCTCCCTTCTTTCCTCTTCTCTCTCCACTTTTGAGTTGATGGGGTTCAAAATCCTTGGCACTCATTTTGTAGGAACTGAAGTGAGCTGAGGACAAAGGGGAAAGTGGGAGGAGGAGAACAAAACCGGGACATTTTTGAAAGCCCCTGAAAAAGTGGGGTGACAGAGGATTTACCAGGACTGTCTCTGCCAAATTGGGAGAGTATGTTCTCCACTTGCTTTCATGAACTGGCCCAGCAGTGAAACACATGAGACTAATAACCAGGATGGGGACTCACCAAAGAGCTGTTGTACCTCCGCAGCCTCCTTCTCTTGGAGCCCAACCCCCTCTGCTTGGCCTCTGTGTCGGCCATCAGGTGGGCAGGGGTCCTGGTTGCCCTACTCTTGGGTCACTTCCAGCAACAGAGGCCCAAAGCCGTGTACAAGGAGTCCGAGATGAGGTTCCTGAGAAAAGGGACCAGGATTAGGATTGGCTTGGAAAGAAACTCTGCAGCACTCAAAGAGACAGAGAACAGAATCCTGCTGGTGACATACACAGGTGAGCAGAGCTGTGTAATAGGAAAACCCTCTCAGGAAATATACACAAAAGACCCACAAAGAGACACACTTCATTCCTTTTGGCCCAAGGAGCCTGGCCTCCTTCTGACTCTGGAGCCTCAGGAGAGAGAGAGAAGCCTCTGTTCAACTCAGGCCTCAGAGAAGGTTCTGGAACATTGTTCCCCACATTCACAAGCAGCACAAAATGGCCACCAGAACACAAAATGGCTGCTGGAACACAGAATGGCCACCTCCACCTCAGCGCTTGGCAGTTGGAGGCCTCAGCACAGCAGTGAAGCCTACCACTTCCAAGCCTTGTCCCTCTCCTTCCTCCTTGTCTCTCTCTCTAACCCCTTCTCACTCTCTACTCCTCACTCACTCTTCCGCGCAGAGAGCTAAATAGAGAGGCAGAAGCTCCTCCCCTTCTTCAGTCTGGCCAATGGGGGCAGAGGAGCTGGAAGGCCCCGCCCCCTGCCCCACCCTCACAGGCTCCTCCTGCAGTTAATATGGAACAAGGCAGGAGGGACTCTGGAGCCCCAGCCACACGGACGCTGGCCAAAGGCACACGTTCCCAGAGCCTAAGACCCATGAAATGCAGGGCAGGACCCCTCCTCTTTCTGGCCATGTGGATGCTGGGAGATCCAGTCAAGCAAATACACTGTAAATCCCATTGGCAAGAGAAAAGGCTGCTACTGCCTTTCAGAACCAGTTTGCCCCAAATCCTTTATGGGTCCAGAAACCCCTTTGTTAGGAAGCAACCCCAAATATCTCAGGAAAGCCCTATATCTCCCAAGGCCCCTTCCCTCCAGGACCTCCTTCCCTCAGTCTCTCTCTCCCCTGAAGGCCTCAAATGTCAACTGCCAAGCACTCAGGCAGAGACAGCCATTTTGTGTTTTGTCAGCCATTTTGTTTTCTGGTGGCCATTTTGTGTTCCAATGGCCATTTTGTGTGCTGTTTGTGAGTGTGGAGAATGTTCCAAAACCTTCTCTGAAGCCTCAGTTGAACAGAGGTACACTGTTGCCAATTTTGTGACTTTCACACGGAAATTGGGATTTTTGAGTGCTTTCCGTGTGATTTCCTGCCTGGCTCTATTCTGTGGAGATTCAGGGACTTTTGCACATTTCAGCTCCAGCCCTGAAAAAAAACAAACCCCCGAAATTGGCACCAGCAGCCCTGACTCTGAGAGCAAGGCTACAGAGCAACCAGTCCTGTTGGGAGTCACACGGAGAGTTTTCAGGCAATCAGAGAGAGGAGAGTGGTCGTCCGCCCCCACCCCCCCCACCCTCAGGAAAAGCTCAGCCAGGGCAGACGTGCGGGAGACAAGGCTCTTATACACACACACACACACACACACATATATATATATATACACACAACACACACACACATATATACACATACATGTCACAACAAACTACAATTCCCAGGATCCCCTGGTTTGACAAGGGAATTGCCTCCACGCTTACAGATCACAGCCCCAGAGAAAGAGTCTACAGTACATCAGTGTTGCCATTTTAAGTCCACTTCTTCAGCTGCATTTGGATTTAATAATGATAATAATAATGGTGATGATGATAGAGAGATAGATCTTGTAGAAAAGTTGCCAGCATGAGCTTTCCTAGACTTAAGCGTACTTCCTCAGATGCATGGGAATTGTAGTTTATTGTGGCACCAGAGCTCTTTCTCAGAAAACTACAATTCCCAGGGTTCCCTAGCACTGAGCCAGGGCAGTTAAAGCAGTCTCAAACTGGATTATTTCTGCAGTATGGATTGGATCTTGAGCATTTATAATAACAAAGGTCCAAAACACACTGCAGAAATAATCCAGCTTGAGACCGCTTTAACTGCCCTGGCTCCGTGCTAGGGAATCCTAGGAATTGTAGTTTGTTGTGGCACCAGAGCTCTTTCTGATAGAGAAGGCTCAATGTCTCACAAAACTACAATTCCCAGGGCTCCCTAGCACTGAGCCAGGGCAGCTAAAGGGGTGTCAAACTGGATTATTTATGCAGTGTGGTTGCAGCCGAACACGTTTCTATTTGGCACAAAGCTTCCTGGACCCCCTTCATGTCAAAATAAATATCTTAAAGGTATTAGAGAGTGTGACTTCTTGTCCAAGGGACCCAGCTGGTTTCATGGAGGAGTGGGGCACTGGACCCTGGCCTCCAGAGTTGTAACCCAACACTCAAACCACTGCACCAGACTGCCTCCCATTCCCATGTACAACCTGAGAAATAAGTGCACACTTTTTTCTGTTCTTCATGTGTGACTTCAAGTCGTTTCCAACTTATGGCAACACTAAGGCAACTTTATCATGGGGTTTCCTTGGCAGGTTTCTTCAGAGATGGGTTGCCATTGCCATCCTTTGAGGCTGAGAGAGTGTGACTTGCCAAGGATCACCTAAGTCCAAAACACACTGCAGTAATAAACCAATCTGAGACGGCTTTAACTGCGCTGGCTCAGTGCTAAGGAATTCTGGGAAATGTAGTTTTGTGAGACATCGAGCCTTCTCTGACAGAGAGCTCTGGTGCCACAATAAACTCCAGTTCCCAGGATTCCCTAGCACTGGGCCAGGGCAGTTAAAGCACTCTCAGACTGGGCAATTGCTGCCGTGTGTTTTGGACCTTTTTTGGCCGCAAACTGTCCATAGCCTGCAATGCATCTCCTAATTCTGTTGGCAGTCCCTCCCTCCCAACACTTTCTCATTTCCCCCCAAAACCAGCACAAAGCTGGCAGATGGAAAGAGGTTTTAAAGCAGCATTTAAATCTCCCATATTTGCTTTTAAAAGACTAAATGTCCCAAATGCTATTATCAGTTTTGTAGCTATTATTACAGAAAGACGTAGAGTGCAAACTCCTCAAGTACCTTTATTTTCTGGAGTGAGATGGGCTTTTCCAACTGACTCACTTTGATGATCTCCGGTGGTCCAAGCAGCCAAACTGCGGCCCTGTAATAATAATAATAATAATAATAATAATAATAATAATAATGTTTTTATACGCCTCTCTTCAGCCAAAAGGCAATCAGAGTGGATTACAAATTGTTAATTAGACATTTAGACATTATGGCTCTTAGCCCAGCAAACCCTTAACTTCCTTTAATCTCGCTGCCATCATCCAGTGAATTATAAAAGGACTTCCCTTAACCTACACTGGGACCAGTTAAGGCACCTTATTTCTACTTCTTTACTGATCTTCCTAAGCATCAACCGATCCAAGACACGTGTAAAAGTAGCGTCGAGTAGTAGATACTCCAAGGAGGTATTTACTATAAATAACAAAATATAACTGAAATATAAGTCATACAAGATATTAAATTTACAGTGCTATATAAATAAAGGTTAATAATAATAAGAAGAAGAATAAGAATAAGAGTCTTGCAGGTACAATATTTGTAAGTATATAATATTCAATTCATACAAGCTATTAAAATAATAAATAGACCTAAACATCCAATTCTGAGACTAACTTCCAAGATCCGCTCTTTAACTCTCTCTCTCTCGATCTCCAACCGACACAATTCCCCCAACTGTCTCTTGGTCTCTCAGGCCTTATATCTCCTTCTCACGGAAGCTTCCAGAAGAACCTTTATCTTGCTCTCTGATTGGTCAAGAGAGCCTTCCGTAGCAGTGATGTCATTCTGCATTTGCATAAACCTCCCTTTACTGCCTGAGGAAGACCTCCATTGACTGGAGCCCAGTCATTACACTTTCCCAAGGCAAGGCTTGCACCTATTTCCCAATGTTGTTCTTGGTGTCTGCCTTCCAGTTGTTTCCAGGTCTTATGGTGACCTTATGGGAGTCTCTGAAGGGGTTTTCTTGGCAGGTTCCTTCAGAGTGGGTTTCCCATGGCCTTCCTCTGAGGCTGAGAGAGTGAGACTTGTCCAAGGCTTCAGTTCTTTTGGAAGCCTTTTTGCTTTCTCTTCTAGAAGGCAGCTGAGGGGTTGCTTCTTGAAGAATGAGAGGAACCTTATGGCATCCAAAAGGCTAACATTCCCTGGAGTTATGTCTGATGATATGCATATATAGGATTGAAATACCTGTTCTTTTATTAAAAGGTTTATAGTGCACCCCATATCATAGGATCTCATAGCTATGTCCCTTAATAGCAGTTAACAAAATTAAACAGTATATAAAACAAAAACATGAAAACAAGCTGGACAAGGAAACTGTTACATGGATTTGTAATTGGTTGACCGGACGAACCCAAAGGATGCTCAGTAATGGCTCCTTTTCATCCTGGAGAGAAGTGACCAGTGGAGTGTCCAGTGGGGCTCTGTCCTGGGCCCAGTGCTATTCAACATCTTTATCAATGACTTGGATGACAGAAATGGAGGAATACTTATCAAATTTGCGTATGGCACCTAATTAGGAGGAGTAGATAATACCCCAGAGGACAGGATCAAAATTCAAAATGACCTGAACAGACAAGAAAGCTGGGTCCAAGCGAACAAAAAGAAATTCAACACAGAGAAATGTAAGGTACTGCACTTAGGGCGGAAAAATGAAGTGCACAGATATAGGATGGGTGACAAATGGCTGAATGGGATCTAGGACTCCAGGTAGAACACAAGTTGAACATGAGTCCACAATGTGATGCGTCAGCTAACAAGGCCAATGCGATTTTTGGCTGCATCAATAGAAGTATAGTGTCTAGAACAAGGGAAGTAATAGTGCGACTCTACTCTATTCTGCTCTGGTCAGGCTCCACCTGGAATACTGGGTCCAGTTCTGGTCACCATAATTAAAAAAGGATGTGGAGAAACTGGAGTGTGTCCAAAGGAGGGCGACTAAAATAGTGAAGGGTCTGGAAACCATGTGCTATGAGGAAAGACTTATGGAACTAGGGATGTTTAGCCTGGAGAAGAGAAGGTTATTGCTGATTATTAAAATGTTTCCCTTAAATCCTGACATTTGGTGAAAGAGTTTGTTTTTCCCAAGCTTTCTCCCATGCTTCTAACGGGATTTCATGTCCAATATCCTTTGCCCAGTCTATCATGTATTGCTTTATTGCTTCTTTTTCTCACTCTCTATCTCTGAATAATTTATAATATTTAGCTATTTTTTATCTTCTTCTTTTATTATTAATTCGTCAAATTCTGTTGTATCTCAATTTCCACCGTCTTCATGTCCTCATTAAATCTATATTTCATTCGATAGTAACTATACCAATTTATTTCTTTTTCCCCAGAATAAATTCCTGCCTAGATTTCATACAAATTTCTTGTTTTTTATTTATTTTAATTATATCATTATATCTTAACCAATCTTTTTTTGAGTCCCATCTATTAGCGAAAGCCTCCTGTCTTGATCCCCAACCCAGTATTTTGTAATAAAAATTTTCTTTTACAAATTTCCATGTTTCCGACAGTGCTCTTCGAATTGGGTTGTTATTGAAGTCTCTATTCACCAAAGCTTTATTGTACCATAGGAACGCATGCCACCCAAATCGTATGTCTGGTCTTTCCACATTTAATGTTGTTTTATCATTTAATTTAATCCACTCCTGTAGCCATATCATCTTACATGCCCATCTAAAGATGTTTATATCTGGCATGGCACATCCTCTTTCTTCTCTTTTAAATTGTTCCACTGAATTCTTGCTTTACCCCCTTTCCAAATAATTTGTTTAAGTTCTTTATTCCATTGATCTATGATTCTTGGGGTTATACTAATTGGTAAATTCATAAAAAGGAATAGAAACTTAGGGAGTATGGCCATGTCTATTGCATTTATTCTGCCAAGGAGGGATAAATTTAGGTTTGACCATCTATACAATTATTTACATATCTTATTCCACATTGTTTTATAATTATTATCAAAAAGATTCATGTTGTTATTGGATAACCAGACTCCTAAATATTTTACTTTATTTGTGACTTGAAATCCCGTTTTTTGTTTCAATAATTCTTTTTCTTGCTTATTCAATTTTTTGGGTATTATCATAGATTTTCCCTTGTTGATCTTAAATCTTCCGAACCAATTTATTTCACACATTAAATGTTCGGTATTATTTATTGGGTCTTCAAGAATCACAACTAGGTCGTCCGCAAAGGCTCTCACCTTTGTTTCTTCTCCCTTTATTTTAAGTCCTTTTATCCTTGAATTATTTCTAATCTTATTTAACAAAAATTCCAATACAATCATGAATAATAATGGCGAGAGCGGACATCCTTGTCTCCTTCCTCTTCTTATATTAAATTCTTTTCTTAGTTCTCTATTAATTTTTAGACAAGCTGACTGGTTTTTATAAATTTCTCTCACTCTATCTTGATCCTCTTCTTTCTCTTTCTTTCTTCTGTAATCTCTCATTCTTTAACCTGAACCTTTGCTTTCCTTGATTCTTCTTGTCATATTCTTGTTTGTAACTCAGTCACTTACTTTGCCTTTTGCCCCTTTCTTCTTAAACACTAACACTTTCTCTCTACTCTTACATTCATAACACACACATTACTACTTATCTGTGACTTCCTCCGCTTTGTGAGAATGAACCAACTAAATACTCTCTTATACCTTGTTCTCTCGCTTATACCCTCCTCCTTCAATGTCTTAACAATACTATACTTTCCAAATGTTCCAACTACTATATTGTATCTGATACGGATATCTTTCACACAGATAATAACCACTAGGTTTTCCAGTCTTCTTTTTCTTTCGCTATATTAGTCATCGTCGAGATTCTATAATAAGCTATATCGCTTTTTTGTTATTTGTTTGTTTGTTTCTATACTGCTTCCTTAGTTTATCTCTTTCTCCCTCTAACAAAAATACACATTATTTTCCTATATCATGAAATTAAAAATACACAGTAGAATAACATAGTTAGTAAATTAAAGTGCAACAAGAAGGATCGTCAATAGATAATCAAATCATTTCCCCATTCCTTCCTAATGAAACCTAATACTTTCCCCCACTCTTCTGATATACTTTCTCCCGAATTTTCTCTCAATATGAGTGATAGTTTGTCCATCTGCAATAAATCATAGAGATAGTTAATCCATCCTTCTGTTTTTGGTATTCCTTTTGTCTCCCATTTCCTCGCGTATAAACCCTGGCGCTAGCTAACATAGACATCCATATCCTCCCATGCTTCTTATCTGTATTCTCCTCCAACATCCTTAATAACATTTATCCTGGGGTTTCTTCTGGTGTAATTTCTAGCATCGTATTTATTGCATCTATTCTCTGCCTCCAGTATTCTTTCGCTTTTCCGCATTTCCACCAACAATGAAAATAGGAGCCTGATGTTTTTTCACATTTCCAACATAAATTCTTCCTTTTCTTATACATTTTGGCTATTTTTATTGGGGTTAGATTCCATCTCAAGTACATTTTCAACCAGTTTTCTCTCAAACTTTGTGCCAATGTAAATTTGATATCTTTCTTCCATATGCTTTCCCATTTATCGTAATCAATCGCGTCTCCTGTGTCCTTTGCCCAACTGAGCATTACTTCTTTCACTGTTTCTTGCCTCGTGTCCCACAATAATAATACTTTATAAATTTTGCCCATCATACCTTTTTGTTTTCTCTAATTTCTAATATTTCTTCTCATTCAGATTTTTTTAATCCGTCCCCATTCTTTTAAATCACATCATGTTCTCTCTTAAATTTGTCAATATTCAAAACAATTGAAACCAATTCCTTCAACTTTTAACTCTTCCTGAGATTCCTTCCTTCTCCCAGACAGCCTCACCTTGAAGAGCGGTGTTCCCAAGACAAGTCTGGGGTCCAAAGAAACTTGCTCAACCCTTCCCTAAGCCAGCCCCCAATTCCCAAGCTAAAGCAACACAAGGGGAGGTTACATAGATACCATGGTTCTCTTACTTCCCTTCCCTTCTCCCAGACAGCCTTACCTTGAAGAGCAGTGTTCCCAAGCCAGCTTCACTCCTCCTTGATAACCATTCTCCAACTGCAGCCCCAGCCCCTCTCCAAACGTCCTCCTTCATCTAAAAGCCACTCCATCTGTCTTTGTAACATTTCCCACTACATGCTTTCTATGACCCATCACTCTACATTACCTACTATGAACTACAACTATAACTCCTACTTTAACTCTAATAATCAAACTCTAATATTTTACCCTTTATGACAGAACCCTTATACCCTGTTTCTGACATGCAATGGGCCAGTCCCAATCCTTCAGGTATACAGCACCAGTCTGAAGTGACAATTCTCCCATCTCAATCTTTCAGGCAAGAAGCATGAGCCTGAGGTTGCAAAGGGCCAGTCTCAATCCTTCAGGTATACAGCACCACCCTGAAGTCACAATAGTACTGTCTCAATCCTTCATCCAAGGAGCATCAGACTGAAGTCAAAATGGTCACATCTCAATCCTTCAGGTAATCAGCATTAGCCTAAATTCACAATGGTTCCATCTCATGGCAGCAGACAAGGAGCATTGGTCTGAGATCACAATGGGCCAGTCCCATTCAGGTATGGAGCACCAGCCTGAAGTCACAATATGTCACGAATCCCTTCATTCATGCATTTAGGGATTCATGCCATAAGTGTTATAGGTTTAGGTTTAAATTAGAGTCAAGATAGACAGGATTTATGGTGGGTTAAAATAATATGACTTAATCTGTGCTTTAATAAAAGATACTAGAAAGAGGTAAGGAGATCATGACTAAAGAATGTGATTGTTTGCTAGGATTGGAATGTGTGGGAATCATCCCAACAGAGGCTTGAGTTTAAAAGACTGGTCTCTGTAAAAGGAGGGGGAACATAGAGAATTATTGGTATTTTTATATTGTATTATGTTGTTATGGATTTACGCTTATTATATTTTCATATGGTATCATATTAGATTGGGATGGATGAGATTTCATTATACACACAGACACACACACACACATCGTTAAGCCATAATGTTAATTAAAACTGTTGTGTGGCTGAGTTCTGTGGTCCAAGGCCACAGATGCAGTGGTTGAGATAAGGCACATGAGAGCTTAATTGTTTTTAGAAAAGCTGCCAGAATCCCAGATGGGAGGACACTGAGCAGAAAAGGGCGGGAGAACGCTGTGCAGGAAAGGGCTATCCAATTAATCAGCTTTATTGGTTAATGGAGTGGAGTTAATTGATATGGATATAAAAGTGATAAGTTTATACTCTCTTTCATTCCTGACATAAAAGTCACTTCTGTTGCATGTATCTTCTTCATTACAAGCTGTTCCTTTTTCAAAGTACTGCCTTTTGTGTTGCAAGAGGGGCTGCAATTAGGACCCTGACAGATATCTATCTCCCCTTCTATTCACCCTGCTATCTCAAAAGGGCTGGAGAGCATACCAAACCAACCACAGAACCTTTCCCTGCTCTTGTGTAATGCCAGGTCAGTCAAAAATAAAACACACATAGTCCATGGTCTCCTTCTGGACGAAGAGGCTGACCTGGCTTGTTTCGCAGAGACCTGGCTGGGTGATGAGAGCTCAGCCACCTGGGATCAGGCCCTACCAGCCGAGTTCTCCATCAGTGAGCAGGTAAGGGGACATCGCTTTGGTCCATTAAGACAATCTTCCTTTGGCCAGGATACCTATCCATAAGATGGACCACATCAAATGTATTTATCTCAGCTTAAAGACTAGGGAAAGTCAGGGGATCCTGTTGGTTTAATGTCCACCCCGTTGCTTAACATAAATACTCTCTGGAAAAGATAACATCAGAATTAACACAAACCAGGGAAAGAGTGACATTCCTGGGGAAAGAAAATAAAAAATTGGGAAAAGAGATAGAGAGATTAACAAAAGAACATACTGAAGATACAGCAGAAAGAATTAAATTAGAGCAAAGATTTAGAGAGAGATGTCTTAGAATAAAAGGTCTTCTTGAACAGAAGGACAAAGATCTGTATAAAAGGATAATACCGGCCTTGGCTGAATTTATAGACCTAGATAATGAAACTTTTCTCCTTGAGGTGGAGAAGATGTTTAGAGTAAGCTCCTGGGTCACAAAACAGAAGAGACTGCCCAGAGATATCGTCATTTATTTTCATAGGACTCAAATGAAAGAAGCAATTCTTCAACAACACTTTCATACAAGATTCAGAACTGAAAAAAAATGAAATTTTATTGTTTAAAGGTATCTCTGGGAAACTGTTAAGGAAGAGGAAGGAATATGGACCACTGACTAAGGTTTTGCACAGCAATGGGATCTACTACAAATGGGAATTAACTCAGGGCCTATCTTTTAATTCAAGCAAAAAAGATACCAAACCAACTCCGTACAAAAAGGAAGACATTTTCTACATGAGAATGAAAAAGAACTTAATAAAGGAGACAGTCAGAAAGAAGAAAGAAACAACCCCGGAAAAGGAGAAGAGGATAAGGAGGAAGAGAGCTCAGAAGAAGATACAGAAGAAGGAGAATTGCTTAGGAAACCAGATCCAAACACAAGAGAGGACGATATAGATGGAGAATATGAGGATGAAACGGGAAAAGATGGACATCCTATCATCGAATGTTAAAGGAATTAACAGCCCAAAAAAAGAGGTAACCTTTTTCATTATTTAGGGAAACAGAGACTTGATGGCATTTGCCTTCAGGAAACTCCTATAAAGGAAGAGGATATAAGATTGTTGGAAAACGCCAAATTGGGGAAAGAATACATAGCAGCCTCAAAAAAGAGGAAAAAAGGTGTAGTGATATATGTAAAGGATAAATCAGAATCTAAAGAGGTATTCTCAGACCCCAATGGATACTTGGTTGGTGTAGAAGTTACTTTACAAGACCAAAAGATCCTAATGGTGGGAGTTTATGTACCATTAGGAAATAAAGGCCTGTTCTTTGGAAAATTGAAAAAAACAAATGCCAGACCATATGTGCGATAGGACCTTATTGATGGGAGATTGAAATGGGGTGATAGACCCCCAGATAGATAGAAAGGCAGACAACTAAATATACTTAAAGCAAGGGAAATTGCCGAAATCTTTCTTTGAATCAAAAGAAGCTTTCACATTAGAAGATACTGGAGAATCAAGTATGGTCTGTCTAAGGATTCACGTTCTTTTCAGATACCCATCAATCCTGGTCAAGAATAGATATGTTCTTGACTTCCCCAACTATTAGCACAATGGTGGAAGTAGGAGAAACCCTACCAAAAATCCTATTGGGTCACAATCCAATTTTATTCTCTTTGAAGAGTAAACCTAAGGAACTGATATGGAGACTAGATGAGACTTTGTTAAAAGATGGAAAAAGTCTAGATAAAGCAAAAACAAACCCACTTAAATCCTTCTTTGAATAAAATCTGAATAGAGAAGTCAGCCCAGAGATCGTCTGGGACAAGGAAAGTGGTAATGAGGGGTTTCTCTTTGAAACAGTCTTACGAAAGGAAACAAAAATAGAGAAAAGAATTGGAAAGAACTACAGGAAAAGTTAAAGGATAAGGAACAATTACTTCAAGAAAACCCCCAAAACAAAATGATTCAACAACAGATTAAGAAGATTCAAAAGGAAATATCCACATGACTAATAGAAGACCAGGAGAAAAAATTAAGACACATCAAACAGAAACACTTCTTGAATGCTAATAAACCTTGCAAATGGTTAGCATGGAAACTGAAAAAGGAAAAGGAGAAATGAATCTTTTCAAGGGTTAAAGAAGGGGACGAGATTTATTCCAACCAAAAACATATGAAAGAATGTTTATATAAATATTTCACAAATCTATACAAATAAGAATATATTTCCCAGGAGAGGATACAAGAATCTTTGGACAGAAAAGACGTAGTAGAGATTGATGAAGAACAGAGAATCGAACTTAATAAACCAATAATGGCTCCTGAGGTGCTAGAAGCAATCAGTAAAACCAAGGCACCCAAAGCTCCAGGGCCAGATGGCCTAAGAGCAATGTATTAGAAGAGCTTACAGAAAGAGCTACTTAAACCCCTAGTAGAAATCACGGATAGACTCTCACAAAGAAGAACGCCTGACTCTTGGAAGAGAGCTGATATTGCACTGATTCCTAAAGAAAGTAAGGAGCTGTTAAGGATTTCTCTCCTTAACAACGATTATAAAATCTTTGCAATGGTCTTAGCAGAAAGATTTTTTAAAACCCTACAAAATATCTTAAACGGAGACCAAATGGGCTTCCTCCAAAAAAGGCACCTTAAAACAACACGAGGAATTTACTAGATATTAGAGAAATCTATGAGTAGAAAATAGATTAAAAAGCAGCTACAATTTTTCTTAATGCCAAAAAGGCGTTTGATGAAATTAATTGGACCTTCATGCTGGAAACCTTAAGAAAAATGGTTCTAGGAGATAACTTTATCAGCTGGATAGATGCAATCTATAGAAAACAAACAGCGAGGCTTATTATTGATGGGGGAAAAGCGAAGGCGTTACCTGTAATGAGAGATACCCCTCTCACCTTTGTTATTTATGGCCACTTTAGAGACTCTGAGTCCTAGCATTAAAGAAGATAAGAAGACCAAAGGCCTGAAAATAAAACAGGAAGAGTACAGACTTAAACTATACGCGGATGATGTGGTGATATACTTATCTGACCCAATAGAAAGTGTTAATCCCCTGCTTTATAAATTAAAGGAATATGGACAGCACTCAGGTTTCTGGATTAAAAGGGATAAGACAAACATTTTACCAATGAATTTAACAAAAGAATGATCAGGAAAATCTACAAGAGGTGACTGGCTTTAAAGTAGAAAAAAGGGTCAAATATCTAGGTGTTGAGTTCACCTCTAAAAACCGATAACCTCTTTAAAAACAACTACGAGAAAATATGGGGTGATATCAAACAAGGTCTCAATAGATGGGCTAAACTCAACCTATCCCTCTTGGGAAGGATCAGGGCAGTTAAAATGAACGTACCGCCTAAATTATTATTTTCATTTCAGACTATACCTATCCTTCTTGATGACAAACCATTTTTAGAACGGCAGAAGGACCTGCAAAAATTCATCTGGGCAGGAAAAGACCTAGATCCAGATTTAAATCTCTAATAGATGATGTAACGATTCACAATCCTCTCTTCTATTTTGACCCGACACTTCTTTGGGTGTTTGAAGGACAGTCGTGTGGATGGATTGTAAAACACAGACCGAACGGCTGGTTAAAGAAGAATATAAGTTTATTTTTAACACAGAATAGGCAAAGGCATCTTTGAGATGGAGTTGTTACTATGTCTTCTTTTGTTACATATATACAGGTCTGGTTTTAACTCAATAATAATAATAATAATAATAATAATAATAATAATAATATTATACTATACTATCACTCAAGAAATGATGTAAGCCAAAGCCCTCTTCCTGAGTCTGGTTCCACTGAGTCTCTCTTCTCCAGACTCTCCAGAACTAATCCTGTCCCTCTCTGGACAAAGCAGCTCCTTAAGTAACCATCCCCTCAGGAACTATGGGAACCCAGTCCTCTCTTGGACTCTACTGTTCCCATCCTCTCTATCACTATCTCCCACTGAACTCCTGCTTCATCCCTCAGGATTGCAAACCCTAACTGACTCCACCCAACTGCCAAGCGGAATCTTCAAACTCCTCAGCCAGCACCTGATTGGCTTAGAGTCTCTGGCTTCTGATTGGCTGGTTTGTAAGTCAGTCCGTCACACGCCTCCCCCTTTAATAGGTTCATTGAGACACAGAACCAAACGGTTCTATGGTCCAAGGAACTCCCAGTTATCAATTATACTTACCCATTATATATAACATTATACACACATCAGGTGACACATGTGATATATTTCATATACTTGTTTTATCAATAACCATTTCCAACTTAAATATCTTGGTATTTTCCTGTATGTTCCCCTTTTAAACATATGTCTAATATCAGTTCTACCTGTTATAACAACTTACCATCATTTTCTGATAAGTTTAGCATATTATATCCATATCCCTTATCACTTGTTGGGTTTTAATATTTTAATATCACTTAAATAACCTTTTTCCCAACTTTAGATCTTTATATGTTCCATTTAAATGTTGTTATCAAACATATTTAATCTTTTAACCCTTTTCTCTTATTGATGGAGCATCATCTCCAACTACTTTGCCCCGTTCCCAGTATGGTTTTGAAAACCTTTCATCTTCCATTTTACTAATGGCAAACAACAATATATTGGTTTTCCAGTCTATCAACTCTATTATATCCTTGTCCTTTTTAGGAGTCTTCTCTGGATCAGTCCTTGTAACTGACCACGTGTTTCTTTTTACCGGCTGTGGACTTAACACCTCATCTAGTAAAAAGTCTTTGCTTCCTCCTGTTTCACTGGACCACATTCCTTGAGTGCGTTCAGCAATCTTTACATCTTCTTCTGTAGACCATAAAGTGTCCCTTATCAAAATCATCCCGTTCTCTAGATAGTTCATCACAATCTTTGGTCTTTTTCCCTCTGTTGAATCTCCTTTTCCAGTTGGTTGATGGCTTTTGGGGTCCCACCAACGCTTGTCTGTCATCTGGTCGCCACCAGTATGTTTGACAGTGCAGTTTATAGAGGTGAACATGTTCTGCATATACACAGCTATTCTTTCAACTTTTACTTTAAGATTCTTCCAGTCTCTGTGAACTAAACCATTTTCTTGGGTTATATCACCCATTTGCCAAACTACATATCTTTCAACACTGTCCTATTTAATATATAGCTTCCAGAACCCTGAACTCTTTATTAGAACCTACAAAAGCCTACTGTGATGCTTTTAATAACTACTTGGCAGACAAAATCTCTCAGATAAGAGCCACTTTGGATGCTGGCCTTACGACAGAAGTGACAGGAGAGGTATCCAGAGCTTTTGCCTATACTCTTCTTCTGGATGAATTTGAGTCAGTTAGTACAGAGGATGTGGAGAAGCTCCTTGGGAGTATGAAAAGGAAGACTTGCTCTCTCTCGATCCTTGCCCATATAGGCTGGCCATCCAGGGGAAAGATACCATCAAGAGGCTGCTAAAAACATAACTAATGCATCTTTGAGGGAAGGCTGTCTTCCATCTTGCCTCCAAGAGGTGGTGGTTAAACCACTTCTAAAAAAGCCTTCCCTTGACCCCCTGGACAGAAACAATTACAGTCCAGTTTGGATCTTAATATTCTTAGGCAAGGTAATGGAGAGGGCAGTCGCCATTCAACTCCAAGCAGTCTTGGAAGAAATGGATTTTTCTACATCCATTTCAAACTGGATTTAGAACGGGTTACAGAGTTGAGATGTCCATGGTCGCCTTAGTTGGCGATCTCGGTTTGAGCATCGACAGCTCTTTGAAAAGGGGAAGTGGGACCCTGCTGGTGCTCTTCAACCTCTCAGCGGCCTTCAATACCATTGACCACAGTATCCTTCTGGAACATATGGGAGAGTTGGGAATTGGAGTATTACATTTCGTCAAGGTTCCAGATGCTGTCACTTAGGGACAGTTGTTCGACCAAGAGAGAGCTCAAGTTGGGCGTCCCTCAAGGTGCAATTCTGTCCCCAATGCTATTCAACATTTACATGAAGCTGTTAGGTGAGATCATTCGGAGACATGGGGCGGAGAGCAGGGAGACCTTGAAACAGTAGTACATGCACTGCTCACCTCTTGGATCGACTTCTGTAACACACCCTACATGGGGCTATCCTTGTGCCAAGTTTGGAAACTTCAATTGGTACAGAATATGGCAGCCAGGTTGGTTACGGGCTCTTCTAGAACTGCCCACATTACACCGGTTCTTAAATCCCTCCACTGGATGCCCATTAGTTTCTGGGCAAGATACAAGGTGTTGGTTCACTCTGGAACGACCTCCGGATGAGATCCGTCCTATTAACACCTTGGAAGCCTTTAGGAAGGCTATTAAGATGGACCTCTTTCCAGACTAGATGAGATCTATTGACTTGCCTCCCCCTCCTCCTGACCCTGACCCTTGCCATCGTTAGTGTGATGGAAATTGCTATTGATGTATATCGTTCCTGCCCTCCCACCTCTCCTTCAGAAAATAACCCATTTCTTGCCCGAATAAAACTTTTTTACTGTATTGTGTTATGAAAGTTTTAAATTTTCTTGCTGTTTAATAGGATTTTTAAAGGTTGATTAATGTTTTTATAATTGGGAGAAGGGTTGGGGGTTTGGAATTTTAATTGTATTTCTTCAATTGTATGTTATTTTATTACTGTAATTATCTTTGATTCCTTTGAGAAAAGGTGGAATTATTATTATTATTATTATTATTATTACATCTCTTCAAGGGGGTCAAAAGCCCTTTCAGTATGCTCCCAGAACGGGGGGGGGGGATGTTTCTAGGGCTGTGGGTCTCTCTGTTGGTCCTCCTCTGCAGGGTTGTTGTGAAGGAAAAGATAAGTATGTGAGGGAGGATGCCCAATCTGGATCCTGTGAGTCTATAAGACTAGTTCCCAGGTTGACAGGGGATTGCCAGAGTTTTGAGGTCCCTCAAAACTCTTCTCTCCCCCCCCAGAGCCCCCTCCCCCAGGACTCCAGAGAAAACTCACCCCCCCCCCAAGAAAAATGCCATTGAATCCTATCCTGTGCGATGCTTCCCCAAATGAGGCATCAGAAGAGAGGGTCTCTCCTCGGCCCCAGTTTCCACGAGGGAGGGGGCTCCTCAAAGACCTTTTTACCTTTGGATCCCCCTCCCCTCCATGGCCATGCCTCTCTCCAAGGGTCCCACCGGCCTTCATTTCTCATAATGACTCCCCAAGTACCCGGGACCCAAGGAATCCCCCAAGGAGGGGGCAGGGAAAGAAAGAGGGATAGGAGGCCTTGCAGGACCCCTGCCTTTCTTTGGGGGGAGAAGAGGGGCTTCTCCCCTCCAGCCATTCCTCTGAATGAACAAGGGCTCTCCCCACTTTTCTCCCTAAGAACAGACTGTGAGGGCAGAAATGGCTTCTGGGGCTGAGACTGTGCAGGCGGATATAGTCCCAAAGGCCCCTCCTCAGCATGTGCAGGGATTGCCAGGTCCTAGATGCTGCTGTTTATTCCGCTGGCGGCCTTTGTGGGAAAGGAAGGTATGCGCCGGGGTTCAGTGGCCTCCCCTTCCTTCCCTCCCTTTGAGGAGACCGCAGTGGAGGCCAAGGTGCAGAGCTGGACTCAGGAGGGAAAGGCAGGAAAGGAAGGCTCTGATTTGGCAATATAGCTCTTTCTGTGTATCCTGTATGTTTGTGTCTGTGTGTCTGTGCTGTTCTTATGGCTGGGAACGGAGATGAGAACTGAGGAGAGAAGAAAGGGTCATTTTTGGGCAAATTCAGAAATTCTGTGCATCAAAGTCCAGTGAGTTGAAACAATAAAGAACTTTATTGAGAACACATAGAAATTCAGTGTTTAAGCCAGAACTGACCACTCCAATCCAAACAATACATTAAAACCCCTTAAACCTAAAACAAACCTAGCCCCCACCTCCAAGTCCCACAGTCTATGCCCCACAGGTAACAAGGCCCCTTTTGCCATTCCCAGAAACTAGCCCTTTCTGTTAATACCTGCCTCCAACTTTCTTAAGACAAAATCCCACACATTGCAAAAGCTATAATTCCCATAACTATTCTAACCAGCTGCAATAAATCCCAACCTCCCATCTACCTAACCTATACCACAACCCACAATCCCCAGCCAAATTGACAACCCAAAGCAATTATCTATACTACTGGCAATTAAAACCTAAACTTAACAAAATCCAACTTGAAAACATAGAGACATATCGACAGACAACTTTTACAAATAAGATCACAAGGGCCTTTTCTTTGCACTGCTGGATTGAAAATATATTTGTTGTATTCGTTATTCACAAATATAATGTTAGGATTTGTGTGGCTTCTCTCCTATGTGGACTCTCTGATGTGTCTGTAGGTTTGACTTTGAAGAAAAACCTTTCCCACAATGCTGGCATTTGTATGGCTTCTCTCCTGTGTGGACTCTCTGATGTTTCACTAGGTCTGACTTCTGAGAAAACCCTTTCCCACAACGCTGGCATTTGTATGGCTTCTCTCCTGTGTGGACTCTCTGATGTTTCACTAGGATTGACTTCTGAGTAAAACCTTTCCCACAATGCTGGCATTTGTATGGCTTCTCTCCTGTGTGGACTCTCTGATGTTTCACTAGGTTTGACTTCTGAGAAAAACCTTTCCCACAACGCTGGCATTTGTATGGCTTCTCTCCTGTGTGGACTCCCTGATGTGTCAGTAGGTTTGACCTCCGAGAAAAACATTTCCCACAATGCTGGCATTTGTATGGCTTCTCTCCTGTGTGGACTCTCTGATGTTTCACTAGGTCTGACTTCTGAGAAAAACATTTCCCACAATGCTGGCATTTGTATGGCTTCTCTCCTGTGTGGACTCTCTGATGTTTCACTAGGTTTGACTTCTGAGAAAAACATTTCCCACAACGCTGGCATTTGTATGGCTTCTCTCCTTTGTGGACTCTCTGATGTATCATTAGGATTGACTTCCGAGAAAAACATTTCCCACAACGCTGGCATTTGTATGGCTTCTCTCCTGTGTGGACTCTCTGATGTATCATTAGGATTGACTTCCGAGAAAAACATTTCACACAACGCTGGCATTTGTAAGGCTTCTGCCCGGTGTGGACTCTCTGATGTATGACAAGGACTGACTGGAAAGGAAAACATTTCCCACAATGCTGGCATTTTTGTGACCTCTTTCCTGTGTTGACTCTCTCATAACTCAAATGTTTTTCTGTAAAGAACGACAATTACAGATTAGACTGAAAATCAGCGTTAAAAGAGGAGGGTGTTACCGCATGATTTAGCCCTCATTAATCCCTCCTTCTTAGAGATTAAATTAATAAAGTTGCTGTGAGTAACCCAAGCATGACCCTGCTGCTTATGCCTCTAAATCCATTGAATGGTTGCATTCTTACTCATAGGAACTAGCAAAGAAGAGACCATATGATTACTGCCTTGAGGGAATCAGTGGAAGAAGATAGTCAAAGGACTGTTGAAAAAAATATTTAATTAAACATGTGCAAAAATACTTTGATTGACAGGTGGCATCATATCCTGTGAGACGGCCATAGACTGCTGAGTCAGAGCACATGGCATATGCAAGCTAACTGCATAGGATGTTTCATGCTATGTGGCACCAAGAGATGACTCACAACCAATACAGTATGCAGCTCACATGCGGATTGGTGTGGAGTGCATTAGAGTTGTGTGTACAAGGGATAGTAAAGTTGATGGAAGTTGGAGGAGAGCTTGCAAATATTTGTATAATTTTGCAACTCAAGATAGAGAACCTCCAAGGATTTCAATTAAATCGACTGTGTTTGTGACTTATTTTTAAGTGTGAAAAGTGGTCATTGCATTGCCAATGCCTATATCTAGATATTTGCTTCCATACTCTGCTATGATATTTTTGAGCTGTATCTGGGTGCATCACCCTCAGATTGTAGTGTACATTGGCTTGTGAACGCGATCAAAATTCAGAGCCAACAAGAATCTGAGAGGTAGTGAGCTAATCTTTTTTGTCTGAGGTATTTGCATCAAACACCCATTGCATTCAGTTCGTTTCACACCATTCTTTCCCCACAAAGGAAATATTCTAAAGTGATATAAACCTTTCTGAACCCACAGTTTCTGCTCCCAAGCAGAAACCAATTTCAGTATAAATATCAGCCCTGACTTGCTGTTCTTCGGTGTCAGTCCAGTTACAGATAGACACTCTGTTTGTTTTCATGGCTAAACACCTCAATGCACTCACCAACCCCAATTGTCATGGGAACTACTGACCTCTCCTTATTTCAAATCCTCAGCAATTGGAATAAAGATCTGGATAGATAACGTATCACCATTATCAAAGCCTTACATCTATTCACCACTCCACCTTTGTTACCTAGTTCTTGTGTGTGTGCATGAACACTTATATGTATGTGTCTGTGTGTTTTGCTTTCCCCCTAAATAAAACATAAAAACCTATTTCAAATGCCTCTGAAGATCTGTTTGATTCAGGAACTGCTATAGATTGGCTGAGTCCAGAGGTCACTATTGCCCCAGTAAACATATTTCACTCTATTGAGCTAAGTACCAAACTCCCCTAAAAGCATAGCACTTGCGTCCCACAACATTCCAGAATTGGCAGTTTAGGATTGGATATTTAGAATCCTTACAAAGTGGAGAACAATAGTGCCTCACTAAAACTAGAAATTCCAAGATTCCACAGGAAGTTGTTATGACAATTAAATTACGTGTGAAAGGGAACTAGGAATGGTAGTAGAGCACAAGTTGAACATATGTCAACAGTGTTATGCAGCAGCTAAAAAGGCCAATGTGATCCTAGGCTGTATCAATAGGAGTATAGTGTCAAGATCAAGGGAAGTAATAGTGCCACTCTATTCTGTTTTGGTTAGGGTTCTCTTGCAATAATCCTGTGTCCAGTTCTGGGCACCACAATTCAAACAGATGTTGAGAAGCTGGAGCATGTCCAGAAGAAAAAAACCAAAATGTTGAACAATCTGGAAACCATGCTCTCTGAGGAACAACTTAGGGAGCTGGATATGTTAAGCTGGGAGAAGAGAAGGTTAAGACTGGATATGACAGCCCTGTTCAAATATTTGAAGAGATGTCATATTCTGGATGGAGCAGGCTTGCTTTCTGCTACTCCAGAGAAAAGGACATGGAACAATGGATGCAAGCCACAGGGACAAGAGATTCCACTTAAACTTTAGGAGGAACTTCCTGAGAGTAAAAGCTCTTCAGCAGTGGAATATACACCCTCAGATTTTGGTGGAGTCTCTTTCTTTGGAGTTTTTAAACAGAGGCTGGATAGCCATCTCTTGGGGATGCTTTGAATGTCTGTTCCTGCATGGCAGAAGATTGAACCGGATGGTCCTTGTGGTCTATTTCAACTATATGATTCTATAATTCTAAAGTGGAATCATAGCCCTCTGACAGTGAATTATGAAAGGGCCCTCAGTCTTAACAGGAAGGGCAATGGATTCAGGTTCCTTACCCACAGAGGCCACATTCTCATAATTCTCCATCATAACAGAACTGTACATCAGTCTCTGCTTCTTCGTCAACAGTTTCCATTCGTCCTCAGTGAAATATATTGCCACATCCGCAAAGGTCACCTGCAACAGAAAATAGCAGTCATCCAGAAAATGACTAAACAAAAGGAGAGGAAAGCACATGGTGCATTGCAAATATTATTTCAACACTGCAGAAATCAGTCCAGGAAATAAACTTTAAATTCTGCAAGCAAGAAAAAGCTACAGCCTTTGAGATCCAGTTTGTCTTAAATTCTTAAATTCAATATAATATATAATATGATAAACAATATAAATTAGGCCATTTCTGGAATATTATTGATTGATTAAGATACTGACTATGTCAACATGTATAGTACATTTAGTCACCAATGAATCATTTAGCCATATCTCACCTAATTTCAGAGGCAAATTTCCTTTTTAAAGAACAGTTCTGGGGAGTACTCTGGGCTTCAGGGTCACTGGGCCCACCCTCAATTTAAGTCCAGAGATATTCTTCTATATCCCCCAGCATTTCACAGATTGGGAAAGAAAGACTCATGTGGACAAGCAACATCAGAAGGTGGTCCAGATGGCCAAAGTTGTTAATTATAATGATCACACAAGTGAGGAAGGGTACAGAAGTTTGTTTTTGCTCCGACTCCTGGCAAGGGAAAGATCCTGCCCCCTTCCCTCCTCCCCTTTCCCCTATTTTGAGTTGATGGGCCGCACACTCTTTTGAACTTGGAACACATTTTGCAGCAACTGAACTGACCTGAGGAGAAGGGGGAAAGTGGGAGGAGGAGAGTGAAATAGGACATTTTCAAAGCCCCCTCAAAAAATGAGGTAATAGAGGATTAACCAGGACTCTCTCTGCCAAACTGTGACAGTATGTTTTCTGCTTGCTTTCATGAGCTGGCCCAGATACAGATGAAATTAACAGTCAGGATGGCAACTTACCAAAGAGCTGTTGTACCTCTGAAGCCTCTTTCTGTTGGAGCCCAGCTCCCTCTGCTTGGCCTTTGTGTTGGCCATCATGTGGGAAGGGAGATCCTGGTGGCCCTGCACTTCGGTCACTTCCAGCAAAAGACACTCCAAAGCCGTGTACAAAGTGTCCAAGATGAAGTTCCTGAGAAAAGAGACAAGGGTTAGGCTTGGTTTGGCTAGAAACCCTGCAGCACTCAAAGTCACTATATCATCATGACTTCTCTTTCACAAAGAGGAGGAGTGGGAGGACCTGCTTTATGTCCCAGGTGGAGAAGCTGTAGCTCCTGGGCTAAATAAGAGCTACATTACCATAGAGATCTGATCTATGGCCTCCCCTCATCATGGCCCCCTCCCCATTTAGACACTGGTCAAAATAATTATTTCATTTTTGTAGATGATACTATTTCTCTAAACTTAACTACTGTTTTTGTTATGTCAGTCATAGCAGGAGCATGAAGTATGCACCTCCTCCCTCTGCTTGCTAAAGCCACATAGAAATTGAGGCATGTACATTTGTGTGCATTGTTTCTGAATGGATCTATTGTCAAAATGACAATTTCTTCACTTTTCCTTGTATATTTTTTAAAAAGATGCACACTGCTGAATATGTTGCACTTATACAACAAAAATCTATAAATGTATAGGCTTATGACTGAACATTGAACCGTGGATTATGCTCATTTGGGGGAAGTGAAGATGTATGTAAACTCATTTTATAAACCCAGTGAAATGAATACCTCACAAAACTCTAGCAAACACCACATACACACACAGTCCCCACACAAAGGACTCACTGGCACACTGTGTGTCTGGGTCTGGATATCTCACTTCCACCTTCTGGGAAGACATTGCTGCCAGAGACTGAATTTGGGGCTTTATTCCTGCAAAGCATGGGCTCACTCTCTCAGCTGCAACCTTTCCACACAATCCTGGACTGAAACATTTAAAGAAAGATCCTCTTTTAGCTCCAGGAATAAAGGCCTACCTTCAGTACAAAAACACTGATTCCTGGAGCCCCAGAAAGGGCTCTTCTGCAGTCCTTTATGGCTGGATCTTCCCTGGGTCAGAGGCCGTCTCCTCAGCCATAAGAAGGGTTGCTCTGAGTGCGAAGGAGGAGGAGGTCCACAGGGCTGAGGGAGGGAAGGCAATGGGGAAAGGTCAGTGCCAATGGCCATGGAGGGCAGAAGGTGGCAATGCCTAGGAAACTCCTCTGAGTCCCAGCCATTCTAGGAATGAGTGACAGGAGTAAGTCTAGGGGGCTGAGGGGGTCTCCTTTCCCAAAGGGGGAGGCAAGGACCGGTGAGACCCTCCCCAACTAGAGCCCAAAAGTCTCTTTCCCACCTCTCTCTCCCAGCCCCCAAAGCCCAGCCTCCCCACTGGCCCTGAGTCCCTGCCTCCCCTTTCTCAGACACCACAGGCCCCTTCCTTCTTTCCTTCCTCCCCCCCAAAATGGAGAGTAAGGGGCACAAAGGGACACACTTCCTTCCTTTTGGCCCAAGGAGCCTGGCCTCCTTCTCTCTCTGGAGCCTCAGGAGAGAAAGAGAAGCCACTGTTCAACTGAGGCCTCGGAGAAGGTTCTAGAACATTATTCCCCACAGTCACAAGCAGCACAAAACGGCCACCAGAACACAAAATGGCCACCGGAACACAAAAGCGCTGCCAGAACACAAAATGGCTGCCTCTGCCTCAACGCTTGGCAGTTGGCAGTTTGAGGCCTTCAGGGGAGAGAGAGAGAGGCTGAGGGAAGAGTGGAAGGAGGCCCTGGAGGGAGGGGGTCTTGGGAAATAGAGAGCTTCCTGAGATATTCGGTGTTCGCTTCCTAACAAAGTGGTTTCTGGCCTCATGAAGGATTTGGGGCAAACTGGATCTGAAAGGCAGTAGTAGCATTTTCTCTTGCCAATGGGATTCACAGTGTATTTCCTGGACTAGGCATCCCAGCATCCACATGGCCAGAAAGAGGAGGGGTCCTGCCCTGCAGTAAGGCCCCTCCAGTCCCTCAGAAACAAGGACTACAACTCCCACGTCTTCTTTCTTTCTTTCTTTCTTTCTTTCTTTCTTTCTTTCTTTCTCCCTAGCTGCCTTGTGTTAGTGGTGTTACTTCTCTTTTGTCATTGTGTGCTTTCAATGCTTTGTTTCTGACTTATGGCAACCCTAAAGAAAGCCCTTTGCAGGCTTTTCTTGGCAAGATTTGTCCAAAAGTGGTTTTGCAAGTGCCTTCCTCTGAGGCTGAGAGAGTGTGACTTGCCTAAGGTCACTCAGTGCGTTTCCGTGGCCAAGAGGGCATTCAAACCCTGGGCTCCAGGGTCACAGTCCAATGCTCCAGCCACTGAACCACACTGTCTCTTTCTTGAGGCTTTGTCGTTTTTTGTGGAGTGGCTCCAAGTCATTGCCGATTTCTGGGGAGCCTCTCCTGGGGTTTCCTTGGCAAGAGTTGTTCAGAGGAGGTTTGCCATTGCCTTCCCTGAGGCTGAGAGAGTGTGACTTCTTCTCCAAGGGACCCAGCTGGTTTCATGGAGGATTGGGGCACTGGACCATGGCTTCCAGAGTTGTAACCCAACACTCAAACCACTGCACCACACTGCCTCCCGTTCCCATGTACAACCTGAGAAATAATTGCAGACTTTTATCTGTTCTTCATGTGTGTCTTCAATTCAATTCCAACTTATGGCAACCCTAAGGCAACCTTACCATGGGGTTTTCTTGGCAGGTTTCTTCAGAGAGGGGTTGCCATTGCCATCCTCTGAGGCTAAGAGAGTGTGACTTGCCAAGGGTCATTAAGTCCAAAACAAACTGCAGCAATAATCCAATCTGAGGCTGCTTTAACTACCCTGGCTCAGTGCTAGGGAATTCTGGGAAATGTAGTTTTGTGAGACATTGAGCCTTCTCTTTCAGAGACCTCTGGTGTCATAATAAACTCCATTTCCCAGGATTCCCTAGCACTGGGCCTGGGCAGTGAAAGCTCTCTCAAACTGGACTATTTCTGCCATGTGTTTTGGACCTTTCTTGGCCGCAAACTGTCCATAGCCTGCAATGCATCTCCTAATTCTGTTGGCAGTCCCTCCCTCCCAAGACTTTCTCATTTCCCCCCAAAACCAGCACAAAGCTGGCAGATGGAAAGAGGTTTTAAAGCAGCATTTAAATCTGCCATATTTGTTTATAAAAGACTAAATGTCCCAAATGCTATTATCAGTTTTGTAGCTATTATTACAGAAAGACGCAGAGTGCAAACTCCTCAAGTACCTTTATTTTCTGGAGTGAGATGGGATTTTCCAACTGACTCACTGTGAAGATCTCCGGTGGTCCAAGCAGCCAAACTGCGGCCCTGTAATAATAATAATAATGATGATAATGATAATATTTTTATATCCCTCTCTCTTCAGCCAAAAGGCTATCAGAGTGGATTACAAATTGTTAATTAGATATTTAGTCATTATGGCTCTTAGCCCAGCAGACCCTTAAATTCCTGAAATCTCGCTGCCATCATCCAGTGAATTATAAAAGGGTTTCCCTTAACCTACACTGGGACCAGTTAAGGAACCTTATTTCTACTTCTTTATTGATCTTCCCAAGCATCAACTGAGCCAAACCACCTGTAAAAGGAGCGTTGAGTAGCAGATACCCCAAGGAGATATTTACTGTAAATAACAAAATATAACTGAAATATAAGTCATACAAGATATTTAGAATCTTGCAGGTACAATATTTGTAAGTATATAATATTGAATTCATGCAAGCTATTAAAATAATAAATAAACCTAAGCGTCCAATTCTGAGACTAACTTCCAAGATCTGCTCTTTAACTCTCTCTCTCGATCTCCAACCGACACAATTCCCCCAACTGTCTCTTGGTCTCTCTGGCCTTATATCTCCTTCTCACGGAAGCTTCCAGAAGGACCTTCATCTTG
Organism: Sceloporus occidentalis; assembly: GCA_023333645.1. Lineage (NCBI taxonomy): Eukaryota > Metazoa > Chordata > Lepidosauria > Squamata > Phrynosomatidae > Sceloporus > Sceloporus occidentalis. The sequence continues at coordinate 911,059 of JALMGF010000202.1, forward strand.
CTCTCTGATTGGTCAAGAGAGCCTTCTGTAGCAGTGATGTCATTCTGCATTTGCATAAACCTCCCTTTACTGCCTGAAGAAGACCTCCATTGACTGGATCCCAGTTATTACACAAACACTTCAAGGGTTTGTGCCTAACGATGACTAAACCGCTTCTAAACTGCATCCAAACCGCTCCTGGTCTTCTTGACGCTCAGAAACGCCTCGCAAATGAAGCCGGAAGCAGCGTACTGTAAGTGGAGGGACAAGATGCGTGGCTTAAGGAAAGCTAGAGCGTCCGGCAACAGCGCCGTCTCTTTGCCTGGAGCCACTGCAGTGGAATTTCCATCCTTGGAGCCAAATGGGGCAGAGGAGCCTGTCCTTGAGGATTTACTCATTGCTGAGAAGAAACAACATATTGAACAGCAACCATGCCCTCCAGACTTTGTGAGCAAACCATGCTTTTCAACAGCCCATAGTGTTATCTCAGTGTATGAACTCTTAGACAAAAAACTGGTAATCAACTTAAGCGTCTTAAACTCCCCTTTGATAACTTTATACCAAAAGCTACAGCTCTAAAAGAAAGCTTGGGTCAATCCAGCGGCACAGGACCCAGAAAGGAAGGAAAGCTGGGCTGCAAAGAGAACAGAATCCATGATCCTAGGAGCAGTTCAGCAGCTGTTTCAAAGGAGCTGGGAAAGGAAAACGCAAGAGGACTCTGCAAGCACACCAAGCCATGCTGCAAATGGCCTAGGATTGATCAAGCAACGGCAGATGGAGTTCCTATAGAGCTATTATACTTCTACATAGACACCCCTATAGCATTGATATGCTTGCTGTGGAGTGGCTTCCCAGTATATCTGCACATAAGAGTATTGTGCTAACATTTGAACCATCTCCAATTCCTCTTCAGTTGGTGAAAATGAAGGGGTTTTTGACCAACTTTGAAATAATAACAAGGTGAGTTTATAGCGATAGTACGACTTCCCCTGACACTTCTGCTGTTCTGAGGTCAACTTCTAAGGCCCTTTTAAAACAGAGAAGACACATGCATAGAACATAATGGAGTCAATGAGCGCTAGCTGTGAAGACAAAGAAGGAGAAGTAATTTTGGGGCGATCTATTCTGCCTCCTTTGGATTCGACTATTCTTTCAGAAAGGGTTTTTCTTTTTTAATTTCCTGTCTGATTTTAACTCTTAAGGTTTCTCCTTTTTCCCTGACAGCAGTGAAGATTGGGGCTAGATATATTACCGATATTGCTGTTGATTGCTTTGAGGACGCCCTCATTTAGTTATAGTTTTGTTGTCTATATTTTAACCGAATTGAATTTTATACCTTTTACATGCAAGATTATTATGTAATTTACTTGTGTTGTACTTTTATTATGCTGTTCCTACAGCTGTATTGTATTTTAACATTTTGTATGCAAATGGCCTTTGTTCTAAGTATTAATAACTGATTGATTGCTAATGTTATAATTGCAGGGCTTAATGGATTTGTTGCTTCAACTGGCAAAGATTGCAGGGGAATCACTCTCTACTCTGCATCCTCCATCTGGCTAGAAACAAGGAGGCTAAATTACATCTTCTTCATCCTGTCTCTCCAAGGAAGTGGAAAAGAGTATTCTTCTCAGTTCCCAATGATCTGGGAAGAGCCAGTTAAAAATGTCAATCATCGTTTCCACACAGGAAAATATATTGTGAATCATTAAATGACAAGCTGAAAGCAACTCTGGTTGGTACTTTATGCATTAGGCTGAATGGCGTTGCTAGAGGCCCTGCCCCAGGAGCTAGGATTCAGCTCCCAACCCTCAGGTCCTGGGAGGATTCAGGGAGAGCTTATGGGAGCCAATGGGGAACGTTGCCTTCTCCTCCTGGTTGCTTTCCTGCACTCTTTTGTCAGGCTTGAAGACAACACAAGGTCAGTTCATGTAGTAATTCTGGAGTAGGAAGAAGAAAGTTCAACTGAAAACCAACCCTAGGATGTGATGGGATGGGAAAGAAGGACTCAGGCTCTTAGACTGTTCCTGACCGCTTTTAATTTCCCAGTGAGAGTGGGTTTGTTCTTCATTGGAATCCTATTCTTGGGGGTTTACAGACAAGAGAGTCTTCTTAAAGACTAAGGGGTTTTTCCAAAATCCCTCTGCTTCTCCCTCCCAGAGAACATGGCTTCCCTTTGACATCTAGCTATGATGCTGAGTACTACACAAAGATTTCCCCATCTCCTTTCTTGAAATGGTTCTGGTTCTGGAGGGAGAAAACCAGCCCTTCTTTCCACAAAGTGTTGGCCAGCCTTGCTCCAAGATGCCATGACAGTCCCTGGTGTAGAGAGGCCTGTGGGGAGGATGGCATGGACCCACGGTGGGTGGGTTTCCCCACTGTCTCTTGGCTAAAGAGAGCCTCCGTGTCGAGAGGCAGGCGGCCCTTTCCCTCTGAATCCCAGCTGCCCAGGAGGAGAGCAACCTCAGCAGAGGAAGGCTCTCCCTTCGGAGCAATGGAAAGGCATTTCTTGGCCTGCCTCTTCCTGGGAAAAGGAGACGGGGCTCGCTGGGCTTTTTCTGGACCCTTGGCTTATTTGGCTGTTTAGTAGGGCTAGCGCAAGTGGAGCTTATGGCAGAAGGAGGAGAACCGGCTTATGGTGTTCTTCAGATGCAAAAAAGAAAGACTGGTTTGTCCTCAGAAACCCACCTTAGGATGGGAAAGGAGACAGACCAAAGAGGCCATTCTGTACTTTCCAGTCCCCAAAGGCTGGCTCTTGCATGTGGGGATGAGCTAACCACAATCCATGCGGGATTTGCAGCATACAGAGAGAGGCATTTAGAAATCCAAGCCAGAGAGACCTAGTGCCTCGTAAACTACACATCCCACCATTTCATAGCATGTAGGCATTAAAACTCCAAAAAGAAACAGTGCTGTGACAGTGTAGTGTGAAAGAACCCTTTGATTCCTCTTTATCTGTTTAGACTACATCTTACGGGATCCTGGGATTTGTAGTGTAGTCAGCACTAGAACCTTTTTGCAGAAAACTCCAGTATCCCTTCCAAATGTGCAAAGCCTGCGGGATTCCCCACAGTGGTGTCATATCTGTTAAAGTAGAATCCTTGTGGTGTAATTCTCTGGGCGTCAAACCAAAGGAACCATTTCATAGGACCTGTTGAAATCCACATTCCTGTTGGAGTACTCTGCAAACACAGCCAATAACTTCAAGAGGCTAAGAGGTCTGTCCCTTTCTCTTCTTGACAGACCCTGAAACCAATCCTGGCCAGTTCCGTCAGGGCTAGCCTGCAAGAAGAAACTCTTCCATCTATAACTGTCGTCTTCCGGCCTGTGAGGGAGTTGACCAGGCAGGCCGAGCTCCATCAGGGCTAGCCTGGAAGAAGAGACTCCTCCCTCCATAACTGCCATCTTCTGGCCTGCAACAAATCCCAGGCCCCCATCTGTCCAAAGGAGGGCAACTAAAATGTTGAAGGGTCTGGAAGGCTGAGAGAGTGAGGCTTGCCCAAGGCTTCAGTCCTTTTGAAAGCCTTTTTGCTTTGTCTTCTAGAAGGTGTTGCTTCTTGCACTGAAGAATGAGAGGAACCTTGTGCCAACCAAAAGGTTAACATTCTCTGGAGTTATGTCTGATAATATGTATATACTGTATAGGATTGTAATACCTGTTCATTTATTAAAAGTTTTATCATAGAATGATAGCAGTTAACCAAATTAAAGAGTATATAAAACAAAAACATGAAACAAGCTAGACAAGGAAACTGTTACATGGATTTGTAATTGGTTGACTGGCTGAACCCAAAGGGTGCTCAACTATGGCTCCTTTTCATCCTGGAGAGAAGTGACCAGTGGGGTGTCCAGTGGGGTTCTGTCCAGGGCCCAGTGCTATTCAACATCTTTATCAATGACTTGGATGACAGAATTGGGGGCATACTTATCAAATTTGCAGATGGCACCAAAAGGGATCTTAAATTTGCCATCCTTCATCGCATCATCCTGTCTTGAATGCTATTTAACATCTACATGAAACCCCTGGAGAGATCATCCGGAAGTATGGGATAGGGTTTTATCAGTGCGCTTATGACATCCAATATCTCTCCATGCCCCAGACTTCAGCGTCAACTAAGGAAGGCATCTCCCCTCTGAATGAATGTCTTGAGGGAGTAATGGGCAAGATGAGGAAATCAGATTGAAAATGAATCCATTTAAGACAGAAGTACTTCTTGTTGGAGCCTCTAACCCAGGTATGGAGGTTTGTCTACCGCTCCTGGACGGGGTCACAGTTCCCCTAAAGGACTCTGTTTGCAGTTTGGGGGTGCTCCTGGTTCCTTTGCTCCAGATGTCGGCTCAGATAGATGCGACGGCCAAGAGTGCCTGTTATCATCTTCAGTTGATACGCCAGCTGCGCCCTTTCCTGGAACCTGAAGACCCAGAAACTATGGTTCATGCACTGGTAAGCTCACATCTTGACTTCTGTAATGCGCTCTACATAGGGCTCCCCTTGCAGTAAGTCTGGAAACTTAAACTGATTCAAAATATGGCAGCTCACTGTGACAATTTATTTATTTATTTGTTTAGGTTCAGGTGAGCTTTATTTATAATTTCACATACAGTTATACATTTGCGATTGTACTCTCCAGTTATTTATAACTTCTGCCAGCATCTCTTGAACATACACAATATTTACAGATTGATCATATTTACAACTTCTAATACCTTCCAATACATGTTCTTTTTATTATCTTGGCATAACCTATATATTCTGTACTGATATTTTGCCCTTTCCTGTATTTTCCCCTTACATTAGAAAAGAGGTAGAGAGCAAACTCTTCAAGTATCTTTATTTTATTTTCTGGAGTGAGATGGGCTTTTCCAACTGACTCATTATAATTACTATTAACTATTAATAAGTCCTTCTTTCTGGGAATGGCTCAAGCCCTTAAAGGCTGAGGCCCCTTCCTCCTCCTCCAGTTTCTCCTCTGGAGGGACTGAGCATGCTCAGTGGCAGCCTGGGCAGCCATCTTCCTTCAGGGCAGAGGGGCTTCAGTGGCTGCTACTGAGCATGCCCAGATCTCTTGAGGACCATGCTCAGTACTCTCCCTCCCTCCCTTGGTGTTTCCATGGCGACAACAGACTCTGCCTGGCAACAGTGAAGGAGGCCATTCTCAGAGGCACAAAGACACTCCTCTGGGGGGATGACATCACTGGTGGGCAACCGTCCAATCAGAGGGCAGCTGTTGGGGAAGAAGCTACTAGAAGGTGGCTGCTGAGACTACAGAGGCCTGAATGGGGTTCTAGGAGGCTGTGGCTTTGACCATTGGCTGCTTAGGAAGAAGAAGGGCTCCTTCTGGGTCTCTTTAGCAGGGAAGGGAAAGTGGGGCCTCCATGGGGCACTCCCCAGTTTGGTTCCTCTGTGAGAATGAGGACGGGAGGGGAAGAGCCCCATTTTGGAGCCAGAGATGGGGGATGGAGGGCCTTCTGTAGGGAGGCAGCTTTGGGGCTGGAAGCAAGGAAGGCCCCTTCTCCTCCTCCTCCTCCAAAGGCTCCTCTGGCTGCCAGGCCTCCTCTTCCTTCTTGGGGGTCTCTGTGGGTCTATGAGATTTCAGAGGGGAATCAAAGGGTGTCTCTGTGTGAATATATACATCTGCTTCTGTTCAGGCAAAAGAGGACCATCTCTGGTGTTGAAGCTCTTTCCAGACTCCTCTCCAAAGGCTGGATCCTGGAGGGAAGGGGCTCTGGCTCTGTTTCCTTCATTGCAAACAGTTGCTCTTCTTTCAACTGGGATGGACATCCTATCGCCCACCAGATGTTGACAGACTACAGCTCCCATCATCCCCTTGGACAGCATAACAAATAAAAGAAGGATGCTGGGAGTTGTAGTACACTGACACCTGGAGGCCAAAAGAAATCCCATCCCTAGTTTAGGACTAAGCCTTGTGCGTAATCCCAGCTAGAGGGGTTTGGGGTTGGTTTTCTTAATGAAGAAAGAAGGAACCCAAGACAAGAGCCTTTTCCTGTTCCTTCCTCTGTTCAGCTGGCTTCACTCTGGAGCAACCCTAAGAAGGAGGGAACTCCAAAGACCTTGTTATTAACTGACTGAACAAGGTCTTGCAAGTTGAAAGTCTTCCTTTCCTTCACTCAGTCCACCTCCAGCCACTCTTTCTCTTTCCTGATGCCTTCCACTTTACTGACCATCCTCCTTTTTTCCAGGGAGTCATGTCATCTAACTATCTGCCCAAAGTACAATAGCTTCAATGGATTTGTTTGATCTTCTAGGAAAGGTTGAGGCTTGCTTTGCTCTGAGAGCCATTGAATTCTATCTTTGGTGGTCCATGGAAGACTGCATAAGTGTTGCACATGTAAAACACCTCCATTTGTACTTTCTGCAGGTCTGCAAAGAACCAAGATGGCCTCCAAGGGAAGGAAGAGAGGAGAAACTACCCTCAGTTCCTCCTTCGAGGAAGAAAATGGAGGAAAGAAGACCTTGGGACAGTAAATGTTCAGCCCTTCTTTTTTGAAGTGGAGCCATTGGGAATTTGAGAGACTGGGATGCAATGGGGGTCAGTTATGTACAATCTTCTGTCTTTCAGTGATTAGTTGATCCGTGGTTCCTGCCATCTTGCCCTTGCTTCCCCTCCCAGCCAATCAGGGCCAGGGATGGGACTGGGATTCCTGCCAACCAGAGCCAGGGATGGATTAAGGGACTAGGATTCCAGCCAATCAGAGCCAAGGATGGAGGGAGGGATTGGGATTCCAGCCAATGATGGCCCCTCAGAGTGTCCTCAGGAGGACTTCTTCTGCTCCTGCCTTTGTCCTTCTGTGGAAAATTGATTAAGGGAGAAAAAGATGACAAGTGCAATGAACTCTAAGGGAAGGTTATTGTTGGGGTATCTTTCCCTTTTTGTTGATTTGTTTTTAGTGGTGTTAATTCTGTGGAGAGTTTGTTTAATTGGGTTTTAGGAATAACCTTTTGAGGTCTTTACTTGTGCTTTTGCATATTCTTTGGTCAGCATTGGTTTTAATTCTTGTTAGCCACTCCTGCAGTCCCAGGGCTGGGGAAAAGACAGAAGGTGGGTGGGTGGAAGTGTGGTGGAAATATTCCTTGTTGAAATAAAAAACTATAGAAAGATGGAGTCACCTTTGTCAGCCAGAGAGATGGTTTTTGAAATAAAGGCTTGGAGTTTAGAGAAACTAGAGCAAAGGAATAAGGAGTGCATCTTGACCTGGATGGAAGCTGGCACCAGTAAAAAAGACATAACATAAGCTACTGAGATAAGGACATTCAGAAGCAAGGTTAGGAGGAAAGCTACTAAATTCCTAAAGGAGGGGGTAAGGAGTGATGATGCAGTTTTAATGTATGCATGTATTTCTGTTCTGATTGTAAGAATTCTGTATGTTTAAATTGTAATTAGCCAATCAGGTGTATTGAAGAAGCTTCTTTGTCTTGAATAATATAAAAAGAGCCATTTTGTCTTGTTCGGGGTCTCAGCTTTTGGAACTTGAATTCCACTGAGTTCATTGTTTTCCTTTGTCGACAATTGGAAATAAACTTATGGATTTTCAATTACTGGGTCCTCTTGCCAATCCTATTGCTCTGCAAATCCTAGAAATTTAAGTTTCCTGACATTTCTGTTACATATTTGGCGAGCCAGCCAGGAGCCAAGGCAAGCAGGAATTCGCAAAGAGTGGGAGAAATTAACTCTTTCCTGGCTGCACATGTTTCTACTATGGGTAGATTCTTATCAAGGCCCTGCGCACACTTCAATACCTTTAATTGAAGAGGGCTAAAATAAGGATTGGCTCAAGTGGTGGAGTCAGAGTCTAGCTAAGGAGACCATTTAGTAATTTGAAAATTCACTGGGGGAAAAAGGAAAGGGGAAAAAATAGAAAAAGAATCATCTCTTCAGGAACAGGTAAAGTATAAAATATAGGGAAAAGTGCACTAAAAAGGGAGCCTCGTTGACCGGTCCAAATCTTTGGATGCGAGTGGGAGAAAGGACCCCCTCCCTGTGTTAGCTGAGCCAGTAGCAAAGGTTCTGCCCAGAGAAGCCTTCTTGCCAAAACTCAGGAACCGGGCCCCTAGGGAACATAAGCAAGGAACTGGGAACTGAATGGAGGTAGATTGTGGTGTAAGTATTGATTGCCAAAGTGTGGGATCAGTGTGGAAGTATAAGGCACTTGCTCAGTTGTGCTGGGGGTAGTTAATCTACTGATCTCCAAGTGCCAATAAATTGTTTTACCTTTTGTGTGGTGGCAAACCTTTCCCTTCTGTGGTATTTTGTTTTAAATAGCTAGAAGTTAGGTGCTGGTGGAGAGTTGGAGGAGAGCATTGGTCTATTGTGAGTATAAATTATGGTTGTGGTATTTTGTTTCATTCTGTCTGGTTGTGGTGGAGGCTCCAGTAAAGACTGTTGAACTCCAGTAAAGAGTAAAACGTAGGTATATAACGTGTGGAATTTGTCTGTTGAGTAGTGTCTGAGATTTGTGGGTTTTGCAATCTGTCCAGTGTGTACTTTTAAATCCTAATCCTATAGTGTTTGCGCCTGTTGAAATTGTGCTTGTGGTCTTTTGTTGTTTTGTGTCTAAGGATGGCTGAGGAAGGTAAAACTCCTTTGGATTACATTAGGAAAGGCATGGGGAAACGTTTGAAAAAGGAGCGATTAATCTTTTTGTGTAAAGATGTTTGGAGTCAGATTTTGCCAAATTGGCCAAGAGAGGGTAGTACAGACATTGACATTGTCTTGCAGTTGTATTCTAAAACATTGGAGCCAGAAAGAGGGTTACTCAATGATTATTTGTATATTTTCTATTGGTATAAGACTGTTTTAAAAAGCCCACCTGGGTTGAATAATTGCAGAGAATTGGTGTTTAAAAAGGATGAGAGATTAACTAGTATTAAAGAAGCTGTGTTCAAGGTTCAGATTGATTTGGCCCAAATTGTGGAAGAGATAGAAAAGATAGAGATAGACTCTGTAGAGAGAGGTGCAAATCAGGGAAGAAGGCCCCCACATGACAAGAAAAGAGGGTTTTGAATTAGCTTTGTGTGTTAGACAGTGGCCAGGAGCAACCCAGAGGTAGAAACTTGTTGTTTGGGGAAATTGAAATTGTTTAAATTATAAAAATTGGAAATTGCTTTTGTGTATATTGTAGATACATTTTGGGAAAATTGGTGTTTTAACTTGAGGTTTTCATGATTTTAAATGATCAGTGCCTTTGGGAAAGTTCTGCCCTAAATTTGAATGCATATCTAAATTGAATATTAAGCCTGTGCCTTCCCAGAGACATTGCAAATTCTTTTGTCAGTGAAAGTTTTAAGAAGATGGGCAGAAAGAAGTGCTTTATAGTGGTGGTGTTGTTATGGCATAGTAATAATAAAATAGTGAGTTTTAAGCTTAGCCAATAAGCTTCAGCTGTGGCCTGATTTTGTGAACTGGACTGTGGTTGGAAGTTGATCTAAGAGTGGAGAAAATTGTGAGAAAGATAAAAGAAAGTGTTTGAAGGAATGAGGATGTGAAAATGATGGTGTGTGAAAGGAGATAGCTTATGGAGCGAGTTGATAATGGTTTGGAAAATGGTTGGAAAATGTTTACAGAGGAAAGTATAAACAAGGTTTGAATTGAAATTGAAGGCTCAAGAATGTTGCAGAAGGTTTGAGTATGTTTAAGTGGCTGAGAAAGATTTAGAAATGGGTTTGGTGCAGATGGACAAACTAGAGTGAGTTAGAGAGAGAAAGGGGGGTTAGAGAAAGCCCACGGTTTGCATTTTAAAACTTTTCCTTTGGCTAAAGCTAAAGCAATAGTAGAAGCTATGTTGGAAAGAAAACCTGGAATGGAGTTTCGTGTTGCCAATCTGGTGACTTTCACACCAACATGGGTACTTTTCAGAGCTTTTGGTGTGATTTTGGTGATTGGTTTTAATAGTAATTTTGAAAGTTAAGTATTTGGTGAGTTTTGGCCAAACGTTTGGGGAATTATCTTCGAGGCTTCTTGGCTACACTGTTTGTGAGAGGTTTTTTCCTGGCTGTGGCTAAAGGAGATGGAGCAGCAGCACAGCGTTGTAAGTTGTAAGTTCAAAGCTTGTTTTAAAAAATTTTTCTCTTCCCCTCTGGCTGAGATTTTTGTAGACTATTTTTAAAGGCAAAGGATTTTTTCTTAAGTTCATAGAATAGATGTTGTGCTTTAGACTTAGATGAACAAATAGTAAATGTCTTGTTAAGGGTGATCTATGAAGGTGCTTGTTAAAAGAGATTGCATTAAGATGGTTTGTTTTTCTTTGAGAGGGAAGTGTGTGTGTGTTTGTAGAGAGAGTTCATATTATATGAATAGCAGCCAGACTGGATTCTATCTGACCAGAGAATGCAAGCTTGTTTTTGGTATTTTTAATTTACAGGCAAGCAGCTTTTTGCTCAATATTTTGTTTTTATTTTCTGGCCTCAAGATGCTCTCATGGGTTTTTAAAATGAAGTTTAAGTTGTGCCTTTGGGAATTTATATATGTTTTTTAAATGCAATTGTTTTTAGTGAAGACCAAAGAGACTTTTTGTTTTTGAATTCTCCAGTGTGCTTTTTGGGTTTTAAATTATAAACCTGCAATCTTCTGATTGGCAATCCAGCTAAATTATTTTTCCAATTAAAGTTGATAAGATTAGTGTGTTAGGCCTGAATTCTTTTGAAGCCTGGGGAAAAGTTAGGATGTTTTGGTTTTGTAAGGCTACAGCTGTGCTAGGCCGAAACAGCTATTGCAATCATGAGCATTCGCCTGAGGTCATGCAAAGTTTTGCTGCTGCCTGGTTAGAATTGGTTTATTTTTTATTTTTTGAGTTTTAAGTTGTGATCCATGAGTTTCATGGCCTATTCCTTGGCCTATTGAATTTTCGCTTTTTCTGAATATTGTGTGCTTGTTTTGTACTTATTTCAACTGCTAATTTTTGAGGCCATAGCTTTTGTATTTTTGAGCTCAAAGATGCCTGCAAAGTCTTGCCAATGTCATGTTAAATTGGCTTGTTTTAAATCATTTTTTGTTCCTGGTTTCAATTTTTAATTTTGCTCTTGAATATTTTGATTTGTTTTGATTCCTGATTATTGACTGCAGTAATTGGTATTGTTTTTATTTTTTTTTGTTTTAAATGCCTGGCCTAAAGTTTTTGAAATGATTTCTTGTTATAACAGACGCTGAGAACTATTTTTATATTTTTAAGTTTTGAAAATGGCCCATCCAAGCTTGAATTTTTATTTTTATTTTTATTTTTATAATACCTAAATGTATTTTTGAAAGCACCCGAAGTTTCTTTTTGTGATTTTGGAACCCAGAGATCCAGAATATAATTGTTATATTCTGGCTAATTAGTGATTGTCAATTTGATTCACACTCATTGAAATTTATAATTGTTGTTATTTTGAAAAATAACATGGCGAGCCAGTTGATCCTATGTTGAATTATTATGTGGTTCTGGAATGGAATAAGGAACGATATGAAAGTATTAAAGAGATTGGTATTCTATTATATTGTAGCAAGAGAAAATTTGGAAACACTTTACAAATTCAAATTCTGGTTTCCACTGCCAGACTTAATCAAAGTTAATCAAGTTAAATTCAAGCCAGCATGTGTGAAATTGTATCCTAATTCCAAGCTAGAATATATCATTTTGGCCTGAGAGGAGTGACTAAAATAAAAGAGCATGAACTGATTTTTTTGAGTCTTGAGTAAAAAGCAAAGAAGTCACTCTATCATAGTTTTGTTTTTTCCTGTTCCCTGTTCTGTTGTCAAACTGTTATGGATTCAAATGAGATAAAGCTGTGAGTACATTGGGTCAGAGTTAAAGTTTCATATTCAGTATGTACATGTAAATGCAGTCTGTAAAATTAAGGTTACATATGTATTAAAAAAAAGCATTCAAAAGGTCCAAAGATGCAGGCATAGATAAAAACCTAAAGCATAAAGCGCTCAGGATGACCCAAGAATGACCCAGGGGATCTGTTGTTAGTTAGAGTTAGCAGTGAGATATAAATTCTAGAAGAGAAATATCTTAGCAAAGCCTATAAGAGAGGAGTTAATGAAATGTGGCTAAAGTATACCTTTAATGTATTCATAACATTCTAATAACTTGTCAATTAGTATTTTTCAGTTTTTTGTTTTTCCTTTGCCTGGGAAAAGGGGGGGGGGGCACAGACAAGAGGAACGAAGTTTAAGCCCCACTTACAACCGGAAGCTGAGTGGGCTCTACTTCGCCATCAATCAAGAAAAGCTAGGCTGCACCTTTCCAGGACTTCACGTGCTCTACGCCAGCTCCTCTGAAAGAAAGATTTTATTTTGTATTTATTTTGTATTGTATTACGATTTTACTGTACACCACTATGATCATCGCGGAATAACGGTCTATAAATAAAACATATTATTATTATTATTATTATTATTATTAAGATTTCAAATGCTCTCTATCACCCCTTTTCTCTTTTATGATTTCCTATATGTCTGTTATAAGTGATTACACAAAAATAATAAAAAGAATACACATACAAGTGCATGTCCCATTTTCACACCCCGGAAGCTGAAATGGGCACCACCTTGGACTTCAATCAAGTTTGAGCTGAAGCTCCATCAAAAGAATTTTTTCCTTTCAGAGACATTGCCTCTTTTTCTTGTCTATATTCCTTGTTTGTGTTCTTTATTTATGTTTCTGTTTGTTGTCTGAGGTTTTTATAAGTGATTAATGCTAAAAGTGATAAAGTTCAATCATACATATTCTCAAATCAAATCACATCCCAAAACATAAGCCTACATATACATACATATATGTTCCTGACATAAGCAATAAACATATGATTTTCACAATAAAGTTAATAAAGCAATCCTATTGAAAAGAAGAAAGAAGCTCATCAAGCTCCATGATCAAAGACATAATTGTGTTTGTCGTCAGGATTCCTATTGTTAATTGTGGAATTGGCATGAAATTCAAGTCAAGCATGGTAAGTTTTTTTCTCAGGACGCTCTTTGAAAGGAGGGAGACCTTTATACATCTGGAGATAGTCTTAAAGTGTGAAGGCCAGATCTATTCTGATTAAATGGCATTACACAACAAGAGCTATTCCATAGTGATCTCCCTGAGGAAACGTGAGATGGAAGATGCCCCTGGAGTGGAGGAACATCTGAAACATGCGGCACCCTGGGCATTCCTATTCTGTTATGAGAGTAGTCCAGAGAAGCATAGTAACAGTTGCTTGGCAAGAGTCTGTAACATCAGGCTAAAAATTATAGTTTCTCAATGAGAGGTGATTCTGACAGCAGATACAATATTCTTTATAGTGGAGTTTTCCTATTGAATCATGAAACAAATACACAATACATCACTATCAGAAGATTAGCTTGGTGTCAAGAGTAAACTCCAGAGAATCAGATCCAACAAAAGTGTCAAAGGGTTAAAAGCAATGACAATATGTGTGTTTAACTAATGCTATACACTGTCTTTCTGAAATTGGACTGACTGGAAGATGTTATTGCCTGGTGATGGTAAGAATATTAATATTTTGGTAACTGCTAGACAGGTTTGTTTTGTTCTGAGTTTAGAGTGTCATATAAACATAGTTAATAGTTGATAGTATCATGCAATATGAATATTGATGAAACATCAAAAGGGGGGAATGTGGTGGAAATATTCCTTGTTGAAATAAAAAGCTATAGAAAGATGGAGTCACCTTTGTCAGCCAGAGAGATGGTTTTTGAAATAAAGGCTTGCAGTTTAGAAAACTAGAGCAAAGGAATAAGGAGTGCATCTTGACCTGGATGGAAGCTGGCACCAGTAAAAAGACATAACATAAACTACTGAGATAAGGACATTCAGAAGCAAGGTTAGGAGGAAAGCCACTGAATTCCTACAGGAGGGGGTAAGGAGTGATGATGCAGTTTTAATGTATGCATGTATTTCTGTTCTGATTGTAAGAATTCTGTATGTTTAAATTGTAATTAGCCAATCAGGTGTATAGAAGAAGCTTCTTTGTCTTGAATAATATAAAAAGAGCCATTTTGTCTTGTTCGGGGTCTCAGCTTTTGGAACTTGAATTCCACTGAGTTCATTGTTTTCCTTTGTCGACAATTGGAAATAAACTTATGGATTTTCAATTACTAGGTCCTCTTGCCAATCCTTGCTCTGTCAGTCCTAGAAATTTAAGTTTCCTGAAATTTCTGTTACACGTCGAAGATAATTCCCCAAACGTTTGGCCAAAACTCACCAAATCCCCCCATATCTCACCAAATATTCAGTCAAAATCCCTGAAAAGTCCCTGTAATGTTAATATGGCAATAAACCGTAGCCCTAATTGAATAAAAATAATTGGAACTTATTTCAACTCTCAAAATTACAATTAAAACCAAGCACCAAAATCACACCAAAGGCTCTGAAAAGTACCCATTTTGGTGTGAAAGCCACCAGATTGGCAACAGACCGGGAGTCAAGGAGGAAACCGTGCAGGGACGCCCCCTAGTGGTGAAAAACCGGGAATGTCCCGCCGGCAGGAGGGTTATGGCAACCCTACTCATGGTGAGGTTAAAAACAGCAATGCTACCTATAGTTTAAAATCTTTGGTGTGCCTCACACATATTTTGGTGGCAGTGGTGGAGTAACAAAAGTCCCAAGCACCTGCCACAGTAGAAAGGTTGACCCTCACAGGCCCAAACTCCTGAGGTGAGTTTTGGGTCCTAAGGCTGGGAGTATTGGTAGTGTGCTTTGCTTTACTCTGCCCAGAGACAATGCCCAGAGAGTGGAATCGCTGGACAGATGGGGAGGCCCAGTACCTCTATCACTGTCTGGAGAGGAATGTGGACCTGGACCTCATAATGGGGTCCACATCCCACCCTAAGAGGGCAAACTACTCAAAGATTGCCAGAAAGATGAGGAGAAGGGGTCTGAGACGTCACAGAAGCAGGTGGCCTCCAAAGTGAAGGTGATGAGGACAGCCTTCTATCTTGCCATGCGCGAGCATGGCAACAGCTGCGCACCATGACACAAACCTCTGGTTTTTTATGAGATGTGGCATCTCTGGATGCTGGCTGGGGGTCCTATATTGGACCTCAATGCCACTGCGGGTGAGTCTTGGTTGTTGACATTTCCTGTACTGGGGTGCTATGATTGGTTGTCTTGAGGCACCTGAGCTCATTTCTGCACTTGTGTCTCCTGTTCCACTTTCCTCCACACAGAACACCTGGGGAGGCGACACAGGGCGGCCATGCGGAGTCCACCTCGCCCGGAGGAGGAAGACAATGGGAGTCCACGCCATCACCCTAAAGGTTGGCTTATGAATATATACTGTATATATATGTATACACACACACACACAGTTAATATATATACATATATGATATATATATATACACACACATTTATGTATATATAAAATATAATTATATATACATACACATATGTATGTAAGTACGTGTGTGTGAAGATGCACACGTTCAGACAGATATCTATGGTTATGTATGCAAAGACATGTTCTATGCAAGATTTATGTTTAGAGACTTGCAACGGTTATGAGTTGCCTTCAGGCACTGGAGCTCATTTCTGCAGCCACTAGGTGTTCAGATTAAGGTATAAGTCTGAGTGCACTTAGATAGAGATGCCTCCACGTATATACATATATGCACACATCCATCTATTGTTGTCCATTGTTCTGGTTCGTTGTTCCAGGTGATGCTGGAGAAGAGGCCCTGCCTCCAGCGGAACCAGAGGCTGCAGGCGATGAGCGAGAGGGACTCCTTGCCCAATGCATTGCTCACCTGGAGGTCCAGCACCAGGAAGGTCAGTTCCCCACCTTCACAAAGGCCCCATTCCCACTTGGCCCTGTTTATTTGTTCCTTTACATGATTTTCCCATTCCTCTATAGTTATAGATTTATTTATATCACGTGCCCATCTTACCATGCTGTGTTTAATAATTTCATCTTCTAGATCTCTTTCTTTTAATAGTTTATAACATTTGGATATGTGTTTACCTTTTGGGTCCATCATAATTTTATCTATTTCATTGTTATCCATCGTTAACTCAGGAGCTTTATTATCTGCCTTAAAACGATTGTTTAATTAGTTGTATAAAAACCAATCCTTCATGTTTCCTCTTTCGTTAACTTCTTCCATAGATTTCATATTGTATTTTCCTTCTGGTGTTTGGTTTATTAAATCTCCATATCTTAGCCTTGGTGTATCTTTGTCCTTTGTTCTATTGTAATAGGCTTCTTGCAGTGACACCCAAAATTGATGTCTCATTTTATACCATACTTTAAGCAATGATCTTCTTATAACATGATGGTTAAAAGCATTATTATATTTTGGTTTTGTATACCACATATATGCATGTATACCAAGATTCAGGTTAGCTTTTTCTATATTCAATAAATTCTTGTTTTCTAATTTGAACCATTCTTCTAACCATTTGAAACAAGCTGCATAATAATACAGCTTAAAGTTTGGTAAGTTACATCCCACCTTGAAGCAAAGATCATTTACTAAGGCAACCATAACAGTTTCGACTCCGTATCCCATCCTGAGGCCAGTTTGAAATGGGTCCAGATAATCTGTTTCATCCAAGACCGCTTGGAGATGAAGAGCAACTGCCCTCAAAATTATGTTGGTTAGAAATGGAAGATGGGAGACCGGTCTGTAATTGTTCATCTCCAAGGGATCTAGGGAAGGCTTTTCCAGAAAGGGCCGTAGCACCGCTTCTTTTAAGCATGATGGAAAATAGCCCTAACTAAGAGATGCATCTATGATATATCTCAGGTGATATAAAAAGGGCAAGGGTCAGGAGGACAAGTTCTCCTCTTCACACTTAAAAGGAGCTTGTCCACATCCTCAGTACTCAGATTCAAATTGATCCAGTATGATCTTACTCATGGACACCTCACTTATAGCCTCCGCAATAATGCTGATGTCCAATTTGGCTCTTATCTGAGAGATATTTTCTGTGAAATAGTCATTTAAAGCATCAATGTGAGCTGTGGAAGGCTCTAATAATGGGTTCCGGGAGGAAGGTGCCTGAAACAGGTCACAGATCCGCCCCCCCGCCCCCCCGACTTCAGCAGTCCTTTTATGCTTCTCTTCCCTTGGCACTTTCATTCCTTTATTCCTTCCTTCTCCTCTTTTTACATACATCGCTTCAAGGGGGTCCAAAGCCCTTTCAGCATGGTCCCAGAACCGGGAGGTTCCCCCAAATGAATGCGGGCTCTCCCCACTTCCCTCCCTCAGAGCAGCATCAGGGGCTGAGAGTGTACATGCACAGATGCCCCCAAGGACCCTCTTCAGCATGCGCAGGGATCATAAGGCCTTTGCTGCTGCTGCTGCTGCTGTTTATTCCACTGTTGGCCTTTAGAAGAAGGGAAGGACTACGGCCTTTTTTCCTTCCTTCCAGAATGGAGCCCAAGCTGCGGAGCTGGACTCAGGAGGGAAAGGCTGGGAAGGCTCTGCTTTGTACATATAGCTCTGTCTCTCTGAGTATATATGTGTGTTTGCCTCTGTTTTTATGGCTGGGAAAGGAGCTGAGGGCTGAGAAGAGAAGAAAGGGTACATTTTGTGCAAATGCAGAATTTCTGTACACCAATGAGTCCAGTGTGTTGAAACAACAAAAACTTTATTGCAAACACATAATCAGAAATTCAGCGTTTAAATCAGAGCTGCCCTCCCCAAGCCAAACAATACATTAAAACCCCAAAACCTAAAACATCACCCTCTTCCAAACCTAGCTCCCCTCCAATTCCCACAGTCTATGCCCCACAGATAACAAGGCCCCCTTTGCCCTTCCCAGAAAATAGCCCTTTCTGTTAATGCCTGTCCCGAACTTTCTTCAGCCAACATCCCACAAATTCCAAATGCTATCAATTCCCATAACTTTTCTAACCAGCTGCAGCCAATCCCACCCCTCTGTTTAACTAACCTATTCCACCACCCATAATCCCCACTCAAATTTATAAACTAAAGCAATAATCTATAATAATAGCAATTAAAACCTCAACTCAACAAAAGATAACTGAAAAACATAAACAGACATATGGACACACAAACCTAACACACAAAATCACAAGGGCCTTTTCTTATCACCACAGGATTTAAAATATATTCTTTGTATTGCTTATTGACAAATATAATGTTAGTTCATTTCTGGGATCTGTGTGGCTTCTTTCCTGTGTGGACTCTGTGATGTCTCACTAGGCTTGACTTATCAGAAAAACATCTCCCACAATGCTGGCATTTGTATGGCTTCTCTCCTGTGTGGATTCTCAGATGTGTCACTAGGTTTGACTTACTAGAAAAACATCTCCCACAATGCTGGCATTTGTTTGGGTTCTCTCCTGTGTGGACTCTCTGATGTGACAATAGGTATGACTTTGAAGAAAAACATTTCTCACAATGCTGGCATTTGTATGGCTTCTCTCCTGTGTGGACTCTCTGATGTTTCACTAGGTTTGACTTTGAAGAAAAACATTTCCCACAATGCTGGCATTTGTATGGCTTCTCTCCTGTGTGGACTCTCTGATGTTTCACTAGGTGTGCCTTTGAAGAAAAACATTTCTCACAATGCTGGCATTTGTATGGCTTCTCTCCTGTGTGGACTCTCTGATGTTTCACTAGGTTTGACTTTGAAGAAAAACATTTCTCACAATGCTGGCATTTGTATGGCTTCTCTCCTGTGTGGACTCTCTGATGTATCACTAGGTGTGCCTTTGAAGAAAAACATTTCTCACAATGCTGGCATTTGTATGGCTTCTCTCCTGTGTGGACTCTCTGATGTTTCACTAGGTTTGACTTTGAAGAAAAACATTTCCCACAATGCTGGCATTTGTATGGCTTCTCTCCAGTGTGGACTCTCTGATGTATCACTAGGTGTGCCTTTGAAGAAAAACATTTCTCACAATGCTGGCATTTGTATGGCTTCTCTCCTGTGTGGACTCTCTGATGCGTCACTAGGACTGACTTCATATAAAAACATTTTCCACAATGCTGACATTTGTTTGGGTTCTCTCCTGTGTGGACTCTCTGATGTGCCAATAGGTATGACTTTGAAGAAAAACCTTTCCGACAATGCTGGCATTTGTTTGGGTTCTCTCCTGTGTGGCAACTTGCATGTGCCAATAGGTATGACTTTGAAGAAAAACCTTTCCCACAATGCTGGCATTTGTTTGGGTTCTCTCCTGTGTGGACTCTCTGATGTGCCAATAGGTATGACTTTGAAGAAAAACCTTTCCCACAATGCTGGCATTTGTTTGGGTTCTCTCCTGTGTGGCAACTTGCATGTGCCAATAGGTATGACTTTGAAGAAAAACCTTTCCCACAATGCTGGCATTTGTTTGGGTTCTCTCCTGTGTGGCAACTTGCATGTGCCAATAGGTATGACTTTGAAGAAAAACCTTTCCCACAATGCTGGCATTTGTATGGCTTCTCTCCTGTGTGGACTCTCTGATGTATCACTAGGTGTGCCTTTAAAGAAAAACCTTTCCCACAATGCTGGCATTTGTATGGCTTCTCTCCTGTGTGGACTCTACGATGCATGACTAGGACTGACATGTAAGCAAAATATTTCCCACAATGCTGGCATTTATGTGGCTTCTTTCTTGTGTGGACTTTCTCGTGACTGACAAATTCTTCTGTAAAGGAGCACAATGACAGACAAGACTGAATCTTAGTGTTAAGAGAGGAAAGGGTTACCCCAACATTTAGCCCCCCTTTCACACCTCCCTATTTGAGATTAAATTAATAAAGTTGGTGTGAATGACCTGAGCATGACCCTGTTCTAGATGCCCCCAAATCCATATAATGACTGTATTCTTATTCATAGGAGCTACCAAAGAAGTGATTGAAGGGGAACTGCCATGAGGAAATCAGTGGAAGGAGATAGTCAGGTCGTTGAAAAATATTCCATTAAATATATGTAAAACTATTTTAATTGAAAAGTGGCATCATTTCCTGTGAGACGGCCATAGAGTGTTGAGTCAGAGCAGATGGCATGATGCAAGCTAACTGCAGAAGATGCTTCATGCTGTGTGGCCCCAGGAGATGCCTCACAACCAATACAGTATAGAGCTCACATGCGGATTGGAGATGAGTGTAGAAGAGATTGTGAAGTTGATGGAAGTCAGAGAGGAGAGCTGGTACATATTTGTTTTCTATTGCAACTCAAGCTAAAGAACCTCCAAGGACCTGGAGGAAATCAACTGTGTCTGTGAGTTATTTTTAAGTGTGGATAGTGGTTAGTGCATTGCCAATAACTATATCTGTTGATTTGCTTCTGTACTCTGCTATGTTATTGTTGAGCTCCAGGAGTGTCGCCTTCAGACTGTGCTATGTATTGGCTTGTGAATGGGACCAGAATTTAGAGCAAAGAAGGACCTGAGAGCCGGTGGGACAATCCTGTTTGGATGAAGTATTTCCACCAAGCACCCATTGCATTTATTTCAGTTTCATATAATTCTTTCCCCTCCCAGGAAACATCCTAAAGCAATTTAAACCTTTTCGAATGCTCGGTTTCTACCCCCAAGCAACAATTTCAGTATAAATATCAGCCCCAACTGGCTTTTCTTCAGCGTCAGTCCAGTTGCAGACTTACACTCCATTGGTTTACATTGCTAAACACCTCACTACACTCGCCAGCCCCACTTGCTATAGCAGTTACTGACTTCTCTCCCCTTTCTGGACCCTGAGCAATTGGGATCAAGATCGATCTAGGTAACGTATTACCATTAGCAAAGCCTCACACTATTCAGCACTCCCACCTTTGTTACCCAATTCTTGTGTGTGTGCGTGAACACCTATATGTGTATATTTGTGTGTGCGTGTATGTATTTTGCTATTCCCCCTAAATAAAACACAAAAACCTATTTGAAATGCCTCTGGAGTTCTGTGTGCTTCTGGGCCTGGTATAGTTGGGATGAATCCTGAGGTCACTGTTGCCTCAATCTCTCCTTTGAGCTAAGTATGAAATTCCCCTAAAAGCATAGCACTTGTGGGTGTCCTCCCCAGACTCCAGCATTTTGAGTGACAAAGGGCCTCTGGAATCAACCACGGAGGGAAGGCCTCTCCCTACACAATCTGCCCTGCATTCTCAGAACATCTGGGAAGAATCTATTAGATTACCCAAAGGTAATCACAGAGCATACACAGCCATGGCCCCCAAGTTATGGAACAACTTGCCGGAGGAGATCTGTCTTATCACCACTTTGGATGCTTTCAAGAAAGCACTTAAGACTGATCCGTTCCGGCAGGCTTACCCACCCGACCTCTTCTAAAGAACTTAAGGAAAAATCCCTCTTCTGATCGCAATTGTGCATTTTATACGATGTTTTTATTTGTCCCGAACTGAGTTTTAAGCAACTTGTTTTTTTACTGTGTGTAAATTGGATGCTATTATTGTTTTGTGGCTATTATACAGGTAAATACAAATAAACCCTATTATTATTATCTGTCCGGTTGGTGGCTGCCTCCCAATCCCCAAGACCCCTCTCCTTGCCCTTCCCAGAGGTCCCTTCCTCTCCGTACAGAGCTATGCAATCCTGGCTTTGCTCCTGCCTTCCCCTCCTGGCTCCCAGAGGCCGGATCCCCTTCCCTTTCTCCATCCGCTCTCCAACCTTCCCTCTTGCCCATCTGCACTGCTTTACCTTTTCTCCTTCAGCATCTCTTTCTTGCCTTTCTGTTTTTCACATTGCCTCCATCGCTCGATCACAGACACACACCCACAGAGTGTGATGCATAAAAGGGACACTTTGAGGCTCATTTCTTGAGAAAGGCAGGGCCATCAATATACAACTAATGCATTAGGAAAGGCAGAACAAGGGGTCTGGTACCTGGTTTTTGATATTAGTGCGGGTCAAGTGCCAGGGTCCACCTTAAATGGGTCTAGATAATCTGTTTCATCTAAGACCGCTTGGAGATGAAGAGCAACTGCCCTCAAAATTATGTTGGTTAGAAATGGAAGATGGGAGACTTTAAGACATCTCCAAGACTGGGATGGATTACTGTTGGGGTTTGGGGGGAGGGCATATTGGGCCCCAGAAGATCTCAGAGCGGAGGTGGGGGCCATTTTGCCACTGTTGTACCCTCTCTGATCCATTGCAGGGGCAAGGGAAGTCCTTTTCCCACAAAGCCTCTCCAGAGCCTCAAAAGGCTGGAAGAGGGGCCACAAAAGCCAGGAAACTTGCTCAGGAATGGGCTGAGGACCATTTAGGGGCAAAAAGCATTAATCTTCATGGCTCCTTCCCACAAAATTCCAGAACTGGCAATTTAGGATTGGAGATTTAGAATCCTTACAAAGTGGAGAACAATAGTGCCTCACTAAAATTAGAAATTCCAAGATTCCACTGGAAGTTGTTATGGCAATTAAATTACGTGTGAAAGGGAACTAGGAATGGTAGTAGAGCACAAGATGAGCATGTGTCAACATTGTTATGCAGCAGCTAAAAAGGCCAATGTGATCCTAGGCTGTATCAATAGTATAGTGTCAACATCAAGGGAAGTAATAGTGCCACTCTATTCTGTTTTGGTCAGGGCTCTCTTGCAATAATCCTGTGTCCAGTTCTGGACACCACAATTCAAACAGATGTGGAGAAACTGGAGCATGTCCAGAGGAAGGAAACCAAAATGGTGAACAGTCTGGAAACCATGCTCTCTGAGGAATGACTTAGGGAGCTGGGTATGTTTAGCTTGGAGAAGAGAAGGTTAAGAGTGGATATGACAGCCCTGTTCAAATATTTGAAGAGATGTCATATTCAGGATGGAGCAGGCTTGCTTTCTGCTACTCCAGAGAAAAGGACATGGAACAATGGATGCAAGCCACAGGGACAAGAGATTCCACTTAAACTTTAGGAGGAACTTCCTGACAGTAAGAGCTCTTGAACAGTGGAATATACTCCCTCAGAGTTTGGTGGAGTCTCTTTATTTGGAGGTCTTTAAACAGAGGCTGGATAGCCATCTCTCAGGGGTGCTTTGAATGTCTATTCCTGCATGGCAGAAGATTGAACCAGATGATCCTTGTGGTCTATTTCAACTCTTTGATTCTATAATTCTAAAGTGGAATCATAGCGCTCTGACAGTAAATTATGAAAGGGCCCTCAGTCTTCACAGGAAGGGCAATGGATTCAGGTTCCTTACCCACAGAGGCCACATTGTCATAATTCTCCATCATTACAGAACTGTACATAAGTTTCTGCTTCTTCGTCAACAGCTTCCATTCCTCCTCGGTGAAATATATCGCCACATCCGCAAAGGTCACCTGCAACAGAAAATAGAGTGACTAAACAAAAGGGGAAGAAAGCACATGGTGCATCGCAAATATTATTTCAACACTTCAGAATTCAGTCCAGGAAATAAACTTTAAATTCTGCAAGCAAGAAAAAGCTACAGCCTTTGAGATCCAGTTTGTCTCGAATCCTTTCAAAATAATATATACTATGATAAACAATATAATGTAGGCCATTTCTGGAATATTATTGATTGATTAGGATACTGACTATCACAACATGTATGAATTATAGTACATTTAGCCATATATCACCTAATTTCAGAGGCAAATTTTAAAAAACAGTTTAGGGAGTACTCAAACTTGAGGACCACTTGGCCTACCCTCAATTTAGGTACAGAGATATTTTTCCATCTCCCCCAGCATTTCACAGACTGGGAAAGGAAGACACATGTGGCTAAGCAACACCAGAAGGGGATCAAGATGGCCCAAGTTGTTAATGATAAAGATCACACAAGCGAGGAAGGGTGCAAAAGTTGGCTTTTGCCTCCGACTCCTGGCAAGGGCAAGACCCTGCGCCCTTCTTTCCTCCCCTCTCCCCTCTTTTGAGTGAATCAAATGCACACTCTTTTGAACTTGGAACACATTTTGCAGCAACTGAACTGACCTGAAAACAAGGGGGAAAGTGGGAGGAAGAGAATAAAATAGGACATTTTCAAAATCCCTGAAAAAAATCAGGTTACAGAGGATTAATCAGGATTCCCTCTGCCAAACTGGGACAGTATGTTTCCCGCTTGCTTTCATGAGCCAGTCCAGACATAGATGAAAGTAATAATCAGGATGGTAACTTACCAAAGAGTTGTACTTCAGCAGCCTCTTTCTGTTGGAGCCCAGCTCCCTCGGCTTGGCCTCTGTGTCGGCCATCAGGTGGGAAGGTGGTCCTGGTGGCCCTGCACTTGGTCACTTCCAGCAAGAGAGGCCCCAAAGCCGTGTACAAGGAGGCTGAGATGAAGGTCCTGAGAAAAGGGACCTGGATTAGGATTGACTTGGCAAGAAACCCTGAAGCACTCAAAGACACAGAGAACAGCATCCTGCTGGTGACATACGCAGGTGACATAAGTCTCCTTTGGGCCGATGCACAGGTGGGCATCACCTTCCTCCCTCTGCACCAAACAAAGCCCCCTGGACATAGCATAGATTCACTACAGCTCCCGTACACAACAGATACTCCATGCCTTATTCAAGTGGGGGGGGGGATTAGGGGATGGGGAATTGGAGAGGGCCCTGGTTATGTCCCCAAAGCTAGATGTGAAATGAGGGCATCATAAATAAATAATTCATCTGCTGAAACCTTCAGAGGTCCCCAGTGCTTTTCCCCAGCATCAGCCCCTTTCCCAAGAAGGCTGCATTCGCACTTAGAAATAAGGCACTTTCATACCACTTTAACCGCTCAATGCTATGGAATCCTGGGATTTTACCTTTGGACACTTAGCCTTCTCTGCCAGAGAGCTCTCATGCCAAAACAAACTACAAATCCCAGGATTCCATAGGATGGAAACAGGAGAGTTAACACACTTTAGAACTGGATTATTTCTGCAGTGCAGATACAGCCTGAGTCAGCTTTAAAATAGTAGAAGCACCAAAGTCTTGTTTTTACCCTCCTAATAATGGTTTTCCTTTAAAAAAAGTAGTTTCTTTTAGTCTCTAATCCTTATTTTTGTTGTTGTTTGTTTGTACGTTTGTTTGTTTCATTCTTGGTAATATGAGTTATTCTGGTCTGTCTCCTTCCTTCTTGCCTCAAAATCTCTTAATAAGGAAACTGGGGAGACTTTTAAAACCTCCCAAAGGAGCCACTTTTGGCCTTTTTTGGGGACAAGCCTCCTCTTAGAAGCCAAAGCCCAATGTTTGTGAAGAAGAAGAATAAGGCTTATATTAAAACTATGCTCCCCATTTCTGATCCCTTTTAAAACCCATGTTCCCCAGAAGGAGCAGAGCTGTGTAATAGGAAAGCCCTCTCAGAAAAGAGACACAAAAGACACACTCTGGAGCCTCAGGAGAGAAAGAGAGGCCTCTGTTCAACTGAGGCCTCAGAGAAGGTTCTGGAACATTATTCCCAACAGTCACAAGCAGCACAAAATGGCTGCCAGAACTCAAAATGGCCTTGGCAGTTGCTTGGCAGTTAGAGGCCACAGCGCACCAGTGAAGCCTACCACTTCCAGGCCTTGTCCCTCTGCTTCCTCTCCACTCCCCACACTTTCTTTCTTTCCTTCCTTCTTTTCTGTTTGTCTCTCCTCCTCACTCTCTCTTCCCAACACAGATCTAAGTAGAGAGGCAGAAGCTCCTCCTCTTCTTCATTCTGCCTCCTGTTCCCATGTTCAACCTGAGAAATAATTGCACTTTTTTTCCTATTCTTCATTTTTGTCTTCAAGTCGTTTCCAACTTATGGCAACCCTAAGGCAACCTTTCCATGGAGTTTTCTTGGCAGGTTTCTTCAGAGAGTGGTTGCCATTGCCATCCTCTGAGGCTGAGAGAGTGTGACTTGCCAATGGTCACCTAAGTCCAAAACACACTGCAGCAATAATCCAATTTGAGACCGCTTTAACTGCCCTGGCTCAGTGCTAGGGAATTCTGGGAAATGTAGTTTTGTCAGACACTGAGCTTTCCCTGTCAGAGAGCTCTGGGGCCACAATAACTCCATTTCCCAGGATTCCCTAGCACTGGGCCAGGGCAGTTAAAGCTGTCTCAAACTGGACTATTGCTGCCGTGTGTTTTGGACCTTTTTTGGCCGCAAACTGTCCATAGCCTGCAATGCATCTCCTAATTCTGTTGGCAGTCCCTCCCTCCCAACACTTTCTCATTTTCCCCAAAACCAGCACAAAGCTGGAAGATGGAAAGAGGTTTTAAAGCAGCATTTAAATCTGCCATATTTGTTTTTAAAAGACTAAATGTCCCAAATGCTATTATCAGTTTTGTAGCTATTATTACAGAAAGACGTAGAGTGCAAACTCCTCAAGTACCTTTATTTTCTGGAGTGAGCTGGGCTTTTCCAACTGACTCACTGTGAAGATCTCCGGTGGTCCAAGCAGCCAAACTGCGGCCCTGTAATAATAATAATAATAATAATAATAATAATAATAATAATAATAATATTTTATACCCCTCTCTTCAGCCAAAAGGCTATCAGAGTGTCTTACAAACTGTTAATTAGACATTTAGACATTATGGCTCTTAGCCCAGCAAACCCTTAACTTCCTTAAATCTCGCTGCCATCATCCAGTGAATTATAAAAGGACTTCCCTTAATCTACACTGGGACCAGTTAAGGAACCTTATTTCTACTTCTTTACTGATCTTCCCAAGCATCAACTGAGCGAAGACACATGTAAAAGGAGCATTGAGTAGTAGATACTCCATGGAGGTATTTACTATAAATAACAAAATATAACTAAAATATAAGTCATACAAGATATTAAGAATCTTTCAGGTACAATATTTATAAGTATATAATATTCAATTCATACAAGCTATTAAAATAATAAATAGACCTAAACATCCAATTCTGAGACTAACTTCCAAGATCCGCTCTTTAACTGTCTCTCTCGATCTCCAACCGACACAATTCCCCCAACTGTCTCTTGGTCTCTCAGGCCTTATATCTCCTTCTCACGGAAGCTTCCAGAAGAACCTTCATCTTGCTCTCTGATTGGTCAAGAGAGCCTTCCGTAGCAGTGATGTCATTCTGCATTTGCATAGACCTCCCTTTACTGCCTGAAGAAGACCTCCATTGACTGGAGCCCAGTCATTACACAAACACTTCAAGGGTTTCTGCCTAACGATGACTAAACCGCTTCTAAACTGCGTCCAAACTGCTCCTAGTCTCCTGGACGCTCATAAACGCCTCACAAACGAAGCCGGAAGCGGCGTACCCTCTAAATCAATTATATCAATTATAGCTTTCCATTATACTGTACATTTTAGCTATTTCATGCTGAAACTCAGGCAAGGGTATTAACAGCATGGGTATTTAAAACATCGTAATTTTCTAAAAGATAACTTTCTGAATGATGATTAATTAATCTTATATGTTCGTTTTTAAAAGAAAGTCTTGCCTTTAAATTCTCAGCTTGACATAAAACATGTGGCTGTTTCCATCCACTCACAATCCCAGTGGTATCAAATTTCAGGCTGGATCATTCCACAATCATGTGTAAATTTTTATCATCTAGTAATCTGATGTGAAGAGCTCAAGAATGTTTGGGGAATGCTGCTGAAGGTAAACAAGGGATGAACTGGCATCTGCTTGGACTGGAGACTAAAGTTAAGTTAAGGAGCTTAGGGCTCTACAAATGTTTAGTAAGACATCAAAGCGGGGTCATTGAAAATCAGTCCACAATGCCAATTTTTATAAAACTTCCACCTTAAAGTTCACTGCATGAGAGATTTTGGTGGCTACTGTAAGAAGATAAACACACAACAATTTCCAGATCTTATTCAATTCAGTCAATCATGCTTCAGTTACTACAGCTTTACTTCATACAGTCAGTAGATAGGCATCACCTAAGCACCAATTCTTTTATTGTTGTTGTTGTTGTTAACTGCTTTCAAGTTGACATCTAAATTACATATCATTAGAGTTAACCAATATACAGATATACATTCTGTCAGCTGTTATCACCCTGAGAAACAAAACCTTTACTTCCACTTGAACTTAATCTATACCCAGAACAGCATTTTACCCCATTCTTTTTGGAGGAAGAGCATAATGTCATTCCAATCTTCTTTATATACATTCTTGGATCCATTCCTGATTGCTCTCGAGAGCTTGTCCATCTCCATCGTGTCTAATCACTTGAACATCCAGTCCTCTTTAGTAGGGATTCCTTTCAGCTTCCATTTCTGGGTGCAGACTATTCTTCCCACTGATGACATATAAAATAATATTTTACCATATTTACTCTCTAAATCAAGATCAATTATATTTGCCAAAAAGACTTCAGAGTTATGGCAGTTATTTTCTTGACTTCAAAGAAGATTGATTTCCAAGGTTTACATGCTTCCCGACAAGTCCAGCGCATGTGAGAGATTTAGCCTTGCTCTTTCCCACATTTCCAACACAGGTTGGTACAATTAGTATACATTTTGCTGATCTTAAGGGGAGTTAGGTACCATCGGAAGTAGACTTTGCAATAGTTTTCTCTAAGGTTCTGGCTATAGGTATATTTCAGTCGCTTTATCCACATATATTCCCATTGGTCCAAATCAATAGAAAAACCAAAGTTTTGGGACCACTTAATCATATTGTCTTTGACAACTTCTTCTTCCATATACATTTTAAGAATACATTTATACAGTCTTGACAATAAGGCATCTTTATTTAGCATTAACTTCCGCTCTAACTCCGAATCTACTTTACCAATCTCATACTGTTTTTGTCCATAAGAAATCGTTCCCTTAGCTGTCTGCAAAAGAACCATGATATTTGATACCCTTCTTCAGTAAGGTTTTCCCATGTTTTTATCTCATATCCATTATTATTTATCACCATTGAATCTTCATTGATAATCCAACTCTCTTTCTTAGGGTTATATTTAAAAAGGGCTTCATGGGCAGATGCCCAAACAGGGATTTTAGGACATATTAGTTTTTGTATTCTTTCCAAGTTCTGAGTAGAGCGTGTCTCACAATGTGATTATTAAAGTCCCGGTTTACTTTATCCTTGTCATAAAGTAGGTAGAAGTGCCAGCCAAATCTCAAATTCACGCTTTCCAGATTTAATAAATCCTCCTCTTTTAGAATGATCCAATCTTTTAACCACAACAGACAGGCTTCATCGTAATATACTTTGAGATTTGGCATGGCAAGTCTCTCTTTTGAATCCTGAAGGTATTTCACTTTCACTCTTGCTTTCTTACCCTTCCAGATAACCTTAGACAAGCCCTTTTGCCATTCTACAAATGGCTTTTCATTTACAATAATTGGGATAGATTGAAATAAAGAAAGAAATCTTGGCAATATATTCATTTTGACCACAGCAATTCTTCCCAACAGTGATAGGTTCAAGTTTTTCCAATTTCCTAAATCCTTTTTAACACTGGACCACAATCTTTCATATTTATTCGGGAATAAATCAGAGTTCTTACTTGAGACCCAAATTCCTAGATATTTAGTTCTTTTACTTGAGTTAAAACCTGTAATTGATTCTAACTCTTTTACTTCTGATATCGTCATATTTTTAGTTAGTATCGTTGTTTTATCTTTATTTAATTTCAGTCCTGAAATTAATTCAAAATCCTTGAATACCTTTATTAGTGCTTTAGAGTCATTAATAGGATCACGAATAGTTACCAGCTTTCTCATCCACGGAGGTCATTTTATAAGCCCCCTTCTCCTCCTCCATTTACAGGCCCAGCTCCTTCTGCATACCCTCCAACTCTCCCAGTTTGGCAGGGACCCTCCCCTGGTTCATCCTCTGCCCTCCCACCTTTTCAGCTGCTCTTCAAAGGCCACAGTTTCCTCCTCCTCCTCCTGCCATTTCTCCCCTTCTCTTGAGCTCACTGCCATTGCTGCAAACTGAGTCTAAAGGGAAAAAGGAGTCTGCCCTCCATGAAGACAGCAGAGGAGAAAGGAGAAGAGGGGCCCTTCCCAGAGGCTCAGGCAAAAGCAAACAGCTGCAGCCTCTCCTAGTTTGCCTCTCCTTCCTCAGAAATAACCTTGTAATCTTGATCATACTCTGAGGTGCCATGGTCACAGGGTCCCTTTGATTCTCTGGGATTCCCCCCCCCCCAAAAAAAAAATCTCATGACCCCACAGAGACTCCCAAGAAAGGAGAGGACTAGACACACAAAGAGACACACATCCTTCCTTTTGACCCAAGGAGCCTGGCCTCCTTCTCTCTCTGGAGCCTCAGGGAGAGAAGCGATACCTCTGTTCAACTGGGGCCTCAGAGAAGGTTCTGGAACATTCTCCATAGTCACAAACAGCACAAAATGGCCCCCAGAACACAAAATGGCTGCCTCTGCCTGAGAGCTTGGCAGTTGGCAGTTGGAGGCCTTCAGAGGAGAGAGAGAGACTGAGGGAAGAGTGGAAGGGGGTCCTGGAGGGAGGGGGCCTTGGGAGATATTGTCAGAACCTGTTACTGAGATCAGTTATAATGCTGTATATATTCAATTGCTATATAATCACTTCATGTATGTCTTGAGATATCTGATCTATATTGTTCTGTTAGCTAAGATGTTGGGTGTGTGTGTGTGGAGAGTATATGGGTAGAATATTAAAGTTGGTGTTAGTTTCTAAGTGGGGCCCTATTAACTGCTTTGGAAGTTGTTTTAGATAACTAGCTGGCAATGTTGCAAATGTCTTGAGTGAGGCTAGGTTGTGATGGGGACCTGGCTAAGTGTGTGTGGGGTGGGGAACTAGCAGGGGGAGAAAGGAGGGGCGTTTTTGTATGTACAATGCTGTGTAAATTTACAGTGCTTTATAAATAAATGTTAATAATAATAATAATAATAATAATAATTTTAAAAGGGTACATTTTTCTCTGAAGCCTCAGACTCTGCAAAAAAGTGTTACAGATCACTACTGCAATGCTCTTACAATAGACTTTCTACTTTTGGTATAAGTTTATTTGTGGGCCATTGATCAGAGGATTCCAAACCTCACAGATATAGAGCCTTCCTGAGATATTCGGTGTTTGCTTCCTAACAAAGGGGTTTTGGGCCTCATAAAGGATTTGGGTCAAAAGAGGAGGGGTCTCTAATAGGAGGGCCACTGAGACGATGATTGTCCCCCAAACTATGCCAAAAAGTAGCTCCTTTGGGAGGTTTTAAAATCAAGTGAATGTTCATGAACTGAAAAGATATAACCTTATAACTGATATTAATAACAGGTTCTGACACCTAGTGAGACATCAGAGAGTAGTAGTAGCCTTTCCTCTTGCCAATGGGGTTTGCAGTGTACTCCCTGGACTGGATCTCCCAGCATCCACATGGACAGAGAGGGGAGGGTCCTGCCCTGCATAGGCTGCCATTTCATGGGTCTTAGGCTCTGGGAATGTGTGCCTTTGGCCAGTGTCCGTGTGGCTGGGGCTCCAGGGTCCCTCAGTCCCTCCTGCCTTCTTCCATATTAACTGCAGGAGGAGCCTGTGAGGGTGGGGCAGGGGGTGGGGACTTCCAGCTCCTTTGCCCCCATTGGCCAGAATGAAGAAGAGGAGGAGCTTCTGCCTCTCTATTTAGCTCTGCGCGCGGAAGAGAGAGCGAGGAGCAGAGAGTGGGAAAAGGACAGAGAGAGACAAGGAGGAAGGAGAGGGACAGAGACAAGGAGGGGAGAGGAGAGGAGTGAAGAGGGGAGGGACAAGGCCTGGAAGCGGTAGGCTTCACTGCTGTGCTGAAGCCTCCAACTGCCAAGCGCTGAGGTGAAGGTGGCCATTTTGTGTTTCAGTGGCCATTTTCTTCTGCTTGTGTCTGAGGGAATAATGTTCCGGAACCTTCTCTGAGGCCTCAGTTGAACAGAGGCTTCTCTTTCTCTCCTGAGGCTCCAGAGTCAGAAGGAGGCCAGGCTCCTTTGGCCAAAAGGAAGGAAGTGTGTCCCTTTGTGTGTCTTTTGTGTCTCTTTTTTGAGAGGGTTTTTTTATTACACAGCTCTGCTCCTTCTGGGGAATAAGGGTTTTAACAGGGGTCAGAAATGGGAAAGATAGTTTTAATACAAGCCTTATTCTTCTTCTTCACAAGCATTGGGCTTTGGCTTCTAAGAGGAGGCTAGTCCCCCAAAAAAGGCCAAAAGTGGCTCCTTTGGGAGGTTTTAAAAGTCTCTCTAGTTTTCTTATTGAGAGATTTTCAGGGAAGAAGGAAGGAGACAGACCAGAATAACTCATATTACCAAGAATTAAACAAGACATGGGCGCTTCTACCCTTTTACAACCGACTCAGGCTGTTTCTGCACTGAAGAAATAATCCAGTTTGAAACCGCTTTAACTCTCCTGGCTCCATTTTGTGGAATCCTGGGATTTGTAGTTTGTTGTGGCATGAGAGCTCTCTGTCAGAGAATGTAAAATCCCAGGATTCCATAGCACTGAGTGGTTAAACCGGTGTCAAAGTGCCTTATTTCTATAGTGCAGATGCAGCCTTCTTGGGAAAAGGGCTGATGATGGGGAAAAGCACAGGGGGACTCTGGAGGTTTCAGCAAATGATTTATTTATTTATTTATTTATGATGCCCTCATTTCATATCTATCTATGGGGACATAACCAGGGCTCTCTCCAATTCCCCATCCCCTAATCTCCCACCACTCTAAGAAGGCATGGAGTATCTCTTGTGTAGGGGAGCTGCTTTGAATCTATGCTAAGTCCAGGGTGCTTTGTTTAGTGCAGAAGAAGGAAGGGGATGTCCACCTCTGCATTGGCCCAAAGGAGGCATATGTCACCTGCGTTTGTCACCAGCAGGATGCTGTTCTCTGTGTCTTTGAGTGCTGCAGGGTTTCTTGCCAAGCCAAACCTAACCCTGGTCCCTTTTCTCAGGAACTCCATCTCGGCCTCTTTGGACACGGCTTTGGGCCTCTCTTGCTGGAAGTGACCAAGTGCAGGACCACCAGGGC
Source organism: Sceloporus occidentalis (assembly GCA_023333645.1). Classification (NCBI taxonomy): domain Eukaryota; kingdom Metazoa; phylum Chordata; class Lepidosauria; order Squamata; family Phrynosomatidae; genus Sceloporus; species Sceloporus occidentalis. The sequence continues at coordinate 943,824 of JALMGF010000202.1, forward strand.
CCCCCGCAGACCTGATGGCCAACTCAGAGGCCAAGCGGAGGGAGTTGGGCTCCAACAGAAAGAGCATGAAAAGGTACAACAGCTCTTTGGTGAGTCACTATCCTATTAGCTTCATCTGTGTCACTTCTGGGCCAATTTATGAAAGGAAGCAAATAATATACTGTCCGAGTTTGGCAGAGACAGTCGTGGTTAATCCTCTGTCACCCCACTTATTCAGGGGCTTTTAAAAATGTCCCAGTTGGTCTATCCTCCTCCCACTTCCCCTTTCTCAGCTCACTTCAGTTCCTGAGTGCAATTGAGTTTACAGTCTATCAGCTCAAAAGTGGGGAGAGGAGAGGAAAGAGGGAGACTGGATATGGCCCTTCCCAGGAGATTGAACCAAAAGCAAACTGCTGTGCCGTTCCTAGCTTGTGTGATCTTCCTCATAAACAACTTTGGCCATCTTCACTGCCTTCTGGGTTGCTTGTCCACATGTGTCTTGTTTTTCCCATCAATGAAATGTTGGGGGCTATGGGAGAATGTCTCTGGATATAAATTGGGGGTGGGCCTAGTGACCCTTAAGCCCAAAGTGCTCCCCAGAACTGCTTTATAAAAATGACATTTGCCTCCGAAATCTGGCAAGAAATGTCTAAATGCACTATAATTCTTGGGTGTATAAATGTACTGTATGTGTTGGGATAGTCAGTATCCTAATCCATCATCAATATCCCAGCCATGGCCTAAATTATATTGTTGATTATATTGCATATTATAGTGAAAAGATTTGAGACAAACTGGATCTCAAAGGCAGTAGCTTTTTTCTTGCTGACAGCATTTAAAGTTTATTTCCTGGACTGAATTCTAAAGTGGTCAAATAATATTTGCAGGCACCATGTGCTTTCCTCCCCTTTAGCTTAGTCACTCTGTGGATGAGGGCTATTTTCTGTTGCAGGTGACCTTTGCGGATGTGGCAGTATATTTCACTGAGGACGAATGGAAACTGTTGACGAAGAAGCAGAGACTTATGTACAGTTCTGTAATGATGGAGAATTATGAGAACGTGGCCTCTGTGGGTAAGGAACCAGAATCCACTAGCATTATAGAATCATAGAGTTGGAATAGACCACAAGGGCCATACAGTTCAACCCACTTCTGCCATGCAGGAACACACATTCCAAGCACCATCCAGCCTCTGTTTAAAGACCTCCAAAGAAGAGGACTCCACCAAACTCTAAGGGAGTATATTCCACTGTCGAAGAGCTCTTACTGTCGCAAAGTTCCTACTAATGTTTAGGTAGAACCTCTTTCTCTGTCATTTGCATCCATTGTGGTGTCTCTTTTTCTCTGTCGCAGCAGAAAGCAAGCTTTCTCCATCCTCAATACGACCCTTTCCAATATTTAAACATTGATATCATATCCGCTGTTAATTTTCTTTTCTCCAGGGTAAACATACCCAGCTCTCTAAGCCATTCCTCATAGGGCTTGATGGTTTCCAGATCCTTCACCATTTTGGTTGCCCTCCTCTGGGCATGTTCCAACCTGTCAACATCCTTTTTGAATTTCGGAGGCCAGAACTGGACACAGGATTACTCCAAGTAAGGCCTGAACAAAGCTGAATAGAGCGTCACTATTACTTCCCTTGATCTAGAAACTATATTCGTATTGATGCAGCCTAGAATCACATTGGCCTTTTTAGCTGCCGCATCACACTGTTGGTCCAAGTTCAACTTGTGGTCTACTAGGAGTCCTAGATCCCTGTCAAGTGTAGTTTAATTGTGATAGCAACATCCTGTAGAATATTTGAATTTGTAGTTTAGTGAGGCACTATTGCTCTCCACTTTATAAGGATTCCAAATACTGCAGTGTAAACTGCCAATTGTCAGAAGCAGGTTCTGTGGTTCATCCAGAATGGTATTGGGGTTTAGGGAGGATTGTTAGTAGTTTAAATGCTAGTAGTTTTAAGTAGTTGCTAAGGATATTGGGGCCTAGAATGGCTTCGGGGAAGGGAAGCAGTTGTGGAGGCTGTTAACTGCCTGGTCTGTGAACTCTGGGTGCCAGACATGCCCCAGGAGGGAGAGGCGCATGTGAATGGTGGAAGAAGAAGGCAAGAGGTACCTTGGCAGCCGGGCTGTTTAGGGGCTGAAGGGGAGGAAAAGGGATGAGTGTGAAGGTAGTTAACGACGGAGGGAAAAGGTTTAGACACTTCAGAGACAGCTTAGACTTATTAATGGATCCTTCTGCCTGAGTTTCTCAATAAACCTTTTGGTGGAAGCAAAGGACTTTTTAATTCTGAAACTAAGTTCCGCCCCCAGATATCTCACCAATGCTAGGACTTCGTAGGAAGACAGCATGGAGATTACCAGTAATGCATTTCTCATTGAAATGGTAGCACATCTCTGAGTATGTTTCCTTTTTTGGCCCTCTTCCAGCCTTTTGAGGTTCTGCTTCACTTCCCCAAAGGGATGCAATGGGATACTGAGGCACAAAACTTTATTCCTATTTTAAGGCAATACAATGTGTGTTTGCCCCTGAGATCCCCAGGGGGCCTATGTGACACCCCCAATCCCCAACAGTAGCCCATCCCTGTCTTAGAGATGTCTTAATACTGCTCCCTGGTGCTTGATCCTCACCAAAACTGAAGTCCAGGTCCCAGTCCCCTTGCTTTGCCTTTCCCAATGAGTAATTTGTATATGGATTATCCTGCCTTTCTCAACAAATGAACCTTTAAGTGTCCCTTTTATGCATCACATAAATGGGTGTGTGTCTGTGATAGAGAGAAGGAGCGAATGTGAAAAACAGAAAGGCAGGAAAGAGATGGTGAAGGTGAAATACTGAAGCAGTGCAGATGGGCAAGAGGAAAGGTTGGAGAGCGGAGGGAAAAAGGGAAGGAGATTACGCTTAAGAGGGAGATGAAATGTACAGATATAGGATGGGGGACACCTGGCTGAATGAAACTACGTGTGAAAGGGATCTAGGAGGCCAAGTAAACCGCAAGTTGAACATGAGTAAACAGTGTGATGCAGCAGGTAATAAGGCCAATACGATTTTAGGTTGCATCAATAGAAGTATAGTGTCAGGATCAAGGGAAGTAATAGTGCCATGGTATTCTGCTTTGGTCAGGCCTCACCTGGAATATTGTGTTGAGTTCTGGGCACCACAATTCAAAAAGGATGTGGAGAAACTGGAGCATGTCCAAAGGAGGGCGACTAAAATGGTGCAGGATTTGAAACTATGAGGAACGACTTAGGTAACTAGGGATGTTTAGACTGGAGAAGAGAAGGTTAGCCCTGTTTAAATATTTGAAGGAATGTCAAGCTTGATTTCTGCTGCTCCAGAGACTAGAGCACAGAACAGTGGATGCAAACTGCAATAAAAGAGATTCCACTTCAACATTAGAAGGAACTTCCTGACAGTAAGGTCTGTTCGACAATGGAACAAACTCCCTCTGAGATTTTAGTGGAGTCTCCTTTCTTAGAGGTCTTCAAACAGAGGCTGGATGGCCATCTTTCAGGGATGCTTTGATTCCTACATGGCAGAATGGGGTTGGACTGGATGGCCTTTGTTGTCTCTTCCATCTCTATGATTCTATGATTCTAGGCCTATGGGAGCCAGGAGGGGGAGGCAGGAGCAAAACCAGGATTTCCTAGCTCTGTGCAGAGAGAAAGGGACCTCTGGGAAGGGCCAGGAGAGGGGCCTTGGGAATTGGGAGGCAGCCACCAAGCTCACAGATTATACTGATGATGATGATGATGATAATAATAATAATAATAACAAGTTTTATTTGTATTTACCCACCTCTCTCAATGGAGCAAGGCGGTATTACAACCGTAAAATAGCCACAAAACAACAATAGCATCCAATTTACACACAGTAAAACAACAAAACGCTTGAAACTCAATTTGAGACAAATAAAAACATCATTTAAAATGCACAGTTGTGATCAGAAGTGGGATTTTTCCTTAAGTTCTTTACAAGAGGTCAGCTGGGTAAGCCTGCCAGAAGGGATCCGTCTTAAGTGCTTTCTTGAAAGTATCCAAGGTGGTGATAAGACAAAAAAGAAACGACACAAAAGAGGAAGTGAGTGGTGGTGGGGAAGGGGATGAGGTCCAGCAGTTCTTCTCTACCTCCGAGGCCTGGACCAAGGGAGATGGACTGGAGGGAGGGCTTGGGTTCCTAATGGATGGTTCCAGTGACCAATCTGGCTGCCGCATTTTGAACTAACTGAAGCTTCCGAACTTGGTACAAAGGTAGCCCCATGTCGAGCACTGAACTTAAGAACTGAACTTGAAATCAGGCCCTTGTTTTCATACATATTAAGGGTTTCATTTAGCAATTATGAGCAATCTCTATGAAGAGAGGAAAGGGTAACACCAAAATTCCTTTTTCTCTCATGTTTCCTTTCCAACCTGAGCTTGCTTAGCTCCGTGGTTGATTCCAGAGGCCCTTTGTCACTCGAAATGCTGGAGTCTGGGGAGGACACTCGCAAGTGCTATGCTTTTAGGGTAATTTCATACTTAGCTCAAAGGAGAGATTAAGGCAACAGTGACCTCGGGATTCATCCCAACTATACCAGGCCTGAAAGCACACAGAACTCCAGAGGAATTTCAAATAGGTTTTTGTGATTTATTTAGGGGGAAAGCAAAATACACGCATACACACACATTTACACATATAGGTGTTCACATGCGCACACAAGAACTGGGTAACAAAGGTGGGAGTGGTGAATAGTGTAAGGCTTTCCTAATGGTAATGTTAAGGAAAAAGCCACATGGGATATACAGTAAGTGAAATAAAACATGTATGTGAGAGTCAGAGTGACTCAGGAGAAGCCAATGAAGAACCACACAGGTGTACATGGTAATACAATTAACAAGTCCTGAGTGCCAAGGACAAGAAGTGCATAGTGAATAATTGGACACACCTGACAATTGTAAAGTGGTCAAGGATGAGATGATGAAATCATCTAATCTGGATAGAAACAAGGGAACCAATGGGAATGATGTACACGCCTACTGGGTGGAAACAGACAACAGTAGGTGGTGCCTTGATTTGGCTATAATAATGACTATGAATCCCAGTATGTTTTGTGGGTAGTAGCAGTGGGTAGTAGTTGTGGATAGTAGGAGTGAGGAGTATTGTTGTGTTGGATAGTTTGGAGCTGTATATACTAGAATAAAGTAGATCTTTTATATAAGACTACTGAGTTGTCTGGTGTCTTGGGTGAAGCTACAAGAACCAGCAGGACCCTGGTGAAGAAGGGTGAAGACTTCTGTGGAAGCAAGAGTGAGAAGGCTTGGAGAGTTTGTCAGGGTCTTCAGCCTATTCTCTGCAACTCTTGCAAAGCTTTAACAACTGGCCAAAACTGGTCAGCGTGGTGCACAACCAGGTGGTGAGTTCCAGGCCAGAGGTGAAGAGCCACAACTCCCATCATCCCTGACAAGGGTTACGGGCCCAGTCACTGCAGCACCCAGCATCCACAGAAGCTGAAAGTTCCAGAGAGTGGAAGACAGATCAGAGCAAGCTTTTTACGCTGCACTGATAAGCTCCGTGAGTAACTCCTCTTGTGTTTTGATTAAGCCCAAAAGGGGTCAGCTGTGCATACTCAGAAGGACTGTGTCAATTGAGTCACTGCACAAATTAAAATGGAGATTTTGAAGTTTAGCAAATTGAATAGAAGCAACTACTCCACCTGGAAGATTTATGCCCAGTCTCTGCTTGTAAAAGAAAGTTTATGGGACACTGTTCTAGCCGGGCTGCCAGCCGATGCTAATGCAGCTACGAAAGAAAAAGATAGTAAAGCTAAGGCTTGTCTTTTCCTAATGCTGGAAGAAGACTTGATTAACGACGTTAGAGATAAGGAAACCGCCAAAGATGTGTGGGACACTCTGCAGAGATTACACACTCCTTCCACTGCCTTTGCAAAAATGCTATGGTCTAAAAGAATTTATAGGCAGAAGATGGAAAAGGGCCAGTGTGTAGTGGAGCATTTGAAAAAGATGCAAGATTTGTTTGTGCAAGCTGAGCTTAGAGGCGTGAAAATTGGCAGAGAACAACAGTGTTACATCTTGATTGAGTCCCTAGACTCTACTTGGGGCAACATTACCAATGCTCTGCAGAACTTACCAACTGAAGAATTAACGAGAGACTTAGTTGTGGCCAGAATTCTGGAAGAAAACCAGAGGAGACTGTCTGAGAGAGATGACGCAGCAACTTCCAGGACTGTGCCAAGGGAGCAAGCCAAGCCTGATGTGCGTGGGATGGTCCAGGCAGCTTCTTCAAGGGAGCAACGGAGATGTTTCTACTGCAAAAAGATAGGACACCTGCAGAGGCACTGTAATCTTTTGGCTGCTGATAGAAGCAAGCAACAGAGCAGGTGGCAACCTCGACATGACCAGAGGCAGAAGCAATCCAAGCCGCCATTTTTGAAGGACAATAAGAATAATAATAAGGGGTTTGCAACAATGATAAAGGAAAAACAAAAAGCAAACTCTAAATGGCTTGTAGATTCAGGAGCTTCGTCCTCTATGTGTAACAACATTAACTTAATTAGTGAGAGAAAGCCAGCAAATGTTAATGCCGTAGTTTTGGCAGATGGGAATGAGCTTAGTACTGTGAATCAAATGGGAACAGTTTACATTCCAGGGCTGAAAGAAAACTTTAATGATGTTTTGCATGTTAAGGAATTAGAAAACAATTTGTTATCAGTAAGCAAATTAACAGACAGAGACTATATAGTAACTTTTGAAAAGAACCTGTGTAAAATAACTTTGAATGGGGAACTGCGTGGCATAGGCTTAAAGAAAGATAAGCTTTATTTTCTGGAAGAGAATGTTGATAGTTATAAGATAGAGAATGCTAATACTATAGATAATGTTCCGTTGCACAAAGACTGCATACATGAACTGCACAGAAAATTTGGCCATGCAAGCTTTAAGTGTTTGAAGAGTTTAATAAGCATGTGTCCAGATCTGAAAGTAGCAGAATGCAAAAATCATTTAGACTGTACTGTATGTAACCAAGTGAAGGTCAGAGCGTATCCAGTTGCTAAGAAGTCTAAAAGGATTGCTCAAAGAGCTTTTCAATATGTACATGTTGATGTAGCCCAAGCTAATTGTTTGTCACTAGGGGGAAGCAAATATTTTCTTGTTATTGTTGATAGATTTTCAAGATTTGCATATGTAAGAATATTGAAAAATAAGTCAGAAGCTGGGCAAAGTTTAAAAGCATGGGTAAGAATGGTGGAAAGACAGTTTGATAGTCAAGTTGGGACTATTATCACAGATAGAGGTGGCGAATTTTTAAATAATCAACTGTACAATTGGTTTCAGAAAGTGGGGATAAGGCATGAAACCACAAATCCTGCTTGTCCAAGTGAGGATGGTTTAGCAGAGAGAAAAATCCAGGACATCAAAAGGATTTCTGCATGTATGATGGCAGATGCAGGCGTAGGTGAAAGTCTCTGGGGAGAAGCTACGCTGACTGCAATACATATAAGTAATAGGATGTACCACTCTGAGATTGAAGACATTCCCTACAGGGTTTTGTATGGGAGAGTGCCAAATTTCAAATATCTAAGAGTGTTTGGTCAATTTGCACATGTGTACATACCTGCCTGTTTCAGAAGGAAAGGAGAAGCTAAAAGCAAAAGGCTAATGTTCCTAGGTTATTCAGGGAACGGCTACAAGTTTCTAATGAGAGGAAAAGAGATACAGTACTCCAGGTCTGCAAATTTTGAGAGACATGCTGGCTGGGACAAGCTGCATGCCAATAAGGAAGTGTTTTTGAGATTAGGTAGCTCAAGTGAGCAGCAAGCACAGACTGAACCAACTTCAGGAAACGGAGGGGTATCAGTCAAGCCAGAAGCCTCTACTAGCAGTAGTGGTAGTACCTCAGATGGAGAGTCACAAACAAGACCAGTGACCACTAGAATGACAGAGGACAAAAGGTTTAGCAAAAAGACAACATCTTCTAGTGCAGACAGTGATGAGGAAAGAGGCAGAACGACAGAATTCGTACCCAGGCGAAGTCACAGAGTTAGAAAGTCACCAGATAGGTTTGTTGTGACACAGGCAAGAGCTTGTACAGTAATAGAAGAGCCTGAAAGTTTTGAAGAATTGGAAACCTTTTCTAGGGAAGAACAGGAAAGATGGTGTGAAGCAATGGATAGTGAATTTAGTTGCTTAGTGAACAAAGATGTGTTTGAAGTTGTGGATAGACCCAAAGATAAGAAAGTGATTGGTTGTAAATGGGTGTATAAGAGAAAGGAAATGCCTGATGGTAGCATTAAGTACAAAGCAAGATTAGTAGCTAAGGGTTTTGCACAACAGCAATATGAGAATTATGATAAGACTTATTCTCCAACAGCAAAGCCAGAAAGTTTGAGAATGGTGTTAGCTGTAGCAGCAAGAAGGAATTTAGTAGTAGAGCATTTTGATTTTGAAACGGCTTACTTAAATGCAAATTTGGATGAAGAAATTTTTATGGAACAGCCACAAGGTTTTGAGGAGAATGGAAGTCAGAAAGTTTATAGATTGAAGAAGGCATTGTATGGTTTGAAACAAAGTGCCAGAGCATGGAATTTGTGCATCAATGATGAGCTAGTGAAGCTAGGTTACAAGAGAAGCGTGGCAGATGCTTGTGTATATACAAAAGGAGACATAGTGCCTGTGATTTATGTTGATGACTTGTGCGTGGCAGCAAAGTCAAAACAGGACATAGAGTCAGTCAAGAGAGAATTGTCAGAAAAGTTTGTTTTGAAGGATTTAGGTTTGTTAAAGTCATATTTAGGCATCAATGTTGAGTGGACACAAGAAGGACATTGTTTGTTGAGTCAGAGGAAAAAGATTGAGAATTTGATAGAAAAGTGTGGACTACAGAATGCTAAGACAGTTAGAGCTCCAATGACGACTGGTTTCGTTTCTGAGCCAACAACCAGAGATTTTGAAGACAAAACATTTTTCAGGAGCGTAATAGGATCTTTACAATTCATTTCTTGCCACACTAGACCAGACATTGCGTATTCTGTGAACATTTTATCTAGAAGAGTTTCTAATCCTAAAATTGAGGATTGGACAGCCGTGAAACATTTGTTGAGATACTTGAAAGGGACTTTAGACAAGAAGTTGATCATAAGAAGCAGCAACGCTGATCTAGATTGTTTTGTTGACAGTTCGTTTGCATCAGAATCAGGAGACAAGAAGTCAGTCACAGGAATGATAATCAAGTATAGTGAAAGTCCCATAGTTTGGAGAAGTAGAAAACAAACAAACGTAGCGTTAAGTACAACTGAGGCAGAATTTGCAGCACTGAACGAAATAGTGAACGAGGTACAGTGGATTGAACAATTGTTAATTGACCTGAATGAAAACTTCAGAGTACCAGTGGAAATTCAAGAAGATTCACAATCATGCATAGCAATGGCTGAAACAGAAAGTTTGAAAAACAGAACCAAATATGTGGGTGTAAGATACCAAAATGTAAGAGACATGGTACAAAAAGGAGAAATAGAGTTAAGGTACATAGAGACACAATATAACATTGCAGATTTGTTCACGAAAGCACTAACAGTGGAGAAACATGAAAGGTTAACACAAATGGTTGGAATGACATTTTAAGTCACATACAATATTTTATTTCGGAGGGGATTGTTAAGGAAAAAGCCACATGGGATATACAGTAAGTGAAATAAAACATGTATGTGAGAGTCAGAGTGACTCAGCAGAAGCCAATGGAGAACCACACAGGTGTACATGGTAATAGAATTAACAAGTCCTGAGTGCCAAGGACAAGAAATGCATAATGAATAATTGGACACACCTGACAATTGTAAAGTGGTCAAGGCTGAGATGATGAAATCATCTAATCTGGATAGAAACAAGAGAACCAATGGGAATGACGTACACGCCTACTGGGTGGAAACAGACAACAGTAGGTGGTACCTTGGTTTGACTATAATAATGACTATGAATCCCAGTATGTTTTGTGGGTAGTAGCAGTGGGTAGTAGTAGTGGATTGGAGAGTGAGGAGTTGAGTATTGTTGTGTTGGATAATTTGGAGCTGTGTATATAGTAGAATAAAGTAGATCTTTTATATAAGACTACTGAGTTGTCTGGTGTCTTGGGTGAAGCTACAAGAACCAGCAGGACCCTGGTGAAGAAGGGTGAAGACTTCTGTGGAAGCAAGAGTGAGAAGGCTTGGAGAGTTTGTCAGGGTCTTCAGCCTATTCTCTGCAACTCTTGCAAAGCTTTAACAACTGGCCAAAACTGGTCAGCGTGGTGCACAACCAGGTGGTGAGTTCCAGGCCAGAGGTGAAGAGCCACAACTCCCATCATCCCTGACAGGTATCCCCTTCCTCCCTCTCCTCCAAACAAAGCCCCGTGGACCTAGCATAGATTCACTGCAGCTCCCCTACACAACAGATACTCCATGCCTTCTTAGAGTGGTGAAGGATGAGGGGATGGGGAATTGGAGAGGGCCCTGGTTATGTCCCTGTAGCTAGATGTGAAATGAGTGCATCATAAATCAATAAATCAATAAATCATCCGCTGAAACCTCCAGAGGTCCTCAGTGCTTTTCCCCATCATCAGTCCTTTCCCAAGAAGGCTGCATCCACACTGCAGAAATAAGATACTTTGACACCACTTTAACTGCTCAATGCTATGGAATCCTGGGCTTTTACCTTTGGGACACTTAGCCTTCTCTGCCAGAGAGCTCTGGTGCCACAACGAACTACAAATCCCAGGATTCCATAGGATGGAGCCAGGAGAGTTTAGAACTGGATTATTTCTGCATTGCAGATACAGCCTGAGTTGGTTGTAAAAGGGCAGAAGCACCAAAGTTTTGTTTTTACCTTCCTAATAACGGTTTTCCTTTAAAAAAAATGAGCTGTCTGCTTATCTGTCTAATCCTTATTTTTGATGTTCTTGTTTGTTTCTATGTTTATTTGGTAATAATATGAGATGGTCTGGTTTGGCACCTTCCTTCTTGCCTGAAAATCTCTTAATAAGGAAACTGGGGAGACTTTTAAAACCTCCCAAAGGCGCTACTTTTGGGCTAGTTTTGGGGGCAAGCCTCCTCTTAGAAGCCAAAGCCCGATGTTTGGGAATAATAACAAAGCTTCTATTAAAACCATCCTTCCCATTTCTAATCCCTTTTAAAACCCATGTTCCCCAGTAGAAGCAGAGCTGTGTAAGAAAACCCTCTCAGAAAAGACACACAAAGGGACACACTTCCTTCCTTTTGGCCCAAGGAGCCTGGTCTCCTTCTCCTCAGGGAGAGAAACAGGAGCCTCTCGGTTCAACTGAAGAGGCCTCAAAGAAGGTTCTGGAACATTATTCCCCACAGTCACAAGCAGCACAAAATGGCTGCTTCTGCCTCAGTGTTTGTCAGTTGGAGGCCTTCAGGGAACCCTTAATGGAGAATGAAAGGGTTCCAAAGTCGGAAGGGAGCCCAAACATGATTTCCAAACCTTAACAACTCCTAAAAATTATCCTGTTGCTTTTATCGAAAGAAGAAACCTGATCCCTCTCCCTCATTACAATCAATAGTAAAATATATTAATATTTCTCCCCATCAAACCACTGCCTTCAACACCTAGGTAGCACAGAATCAAAATAAAATGAGCAGATCAATATCTATGGGACTGACAGGAGTAGATTGGGTCCCCTACTACAGCCCTACTACAGAGTCCTGACCGTTGAGAAGCAGCCTTGAGCAACTGAAGAACTGAGAGCAATACGGTTCCAGCTGCAGGACTGTTGGAGACTGCCCTTCCCAGAATGAGATGCATTCCTTTTGATGCATTTTATGTACAGGGGCTGACTAAAGAGGAATAAATTAAAGGCTCTATTGTTGACTGTTAAAATACACACTAAATGAAGTCATGGGAATATCAATAATGTACACGAAAATTTCCAGTCAAGCTTATAAATGTTGGGATCCTATGGATAAAGTTGCTCTTTCTTTGCTCCCAGAGAGACTGCCTTATCCTGAGTCCTGGGGGGATGCCAAGGCTCCCCTGGAGCAGGAGAGTGGGCTCCATAGGGCTCTGAGGGATGCTCTGGAGGGGGATGCTGGGAACTGCAGTACAACAATCTCTGCAGGGCCTTGCTTTGCCTTCTCCTCCTGAGCCAAAGCAAAAGAGGAAATCTTGCTGGAGGACTTTGTGGAGAAGGAAAGGTGTTTTCAGGGGGAAGCAGAAAAGGCAGTTTAAATGCAGGCTGACCAGTTGTCCTCCTTTCCCAGGACATGTCCTACATTTCAGCCTGCTGTCCAGGAGGAGGCCCAAAAGGTCATCTGTTTTTAGCCTGACTAAGAAGCATGAATGTACATTTCTCTGAAGGTTTTTAGCTTTTATTTCGTCACGCTCTCCATTTTCCTTGAATGTCTTCCACTTTGCAGTGCCTTGTCCTCGTTTTTGGGGAGGACATCTGGTCATCCTGCTTGAGGGTCTCTCCCCTGATTAGGGATGCCATAACTCGGCGGCCCCCGTGACAATCACGCTTTTGGGGGGGCCCTCCCGGTCACGGTCCGGTTTGGGGGCCCCCACGCCTTGTTCCCGGTTCGAGGTCTGCTCCTCCTGCAGCCATAGCCGCTGCCGCTAATGCGTCTGGCTGCTGCGCCAACCCACCTCCTCCTCCTCCTCTTCGTGGTGGGCTGGCAGCGCCAACCCACCTCCTCCTCCGGCTCCGCCTTCCTCCTCCTCCTCGGCGGCAGAAGCGCCGCCGCCACCGTGTCAGGGCTTGCCCACCCACGCGCGCGCGCACGGGGCTCCAAAACGGGAGCTCATCCCTTGCTTTGGCCAGCCAGCCATTGGCCAGCTGGCCAAAGAGGACGGGCTCCTCGGCGCCCACTGCCCAGGCCTCAGCAGGGGCCAGTGGCAGCGCGCGCACCTCCCCTGCTTCCCTCCCCGCGCGCGTGCGCGCCTGCCTCACTTCTCTCGCCAGCCATCCTAAGGAGGAGGAGGAAGGAGCCGGAGGAAGGGTGCCTTGAAGGGGCCAGGGCAGAATTGGGGCGGAGGAGGAAAGCTGAGTCAGTGCCCATTAGGTCTGCCTTGGTTTTTTGGGGGTTTTAAATTATTTTTAAAAATATAAATACTTATTTTATTTTATTTTATTAATTTTTATTATTGCTTTTTATTTTTTATTTCTTTAATTTTTATTATTGCTTGTTTTATTTTATTACATTAATTTTTATTATTGCTTGTTTTATTTTATTACATTAATTTTTATTATTGCTTGTTTTATTTTATTACATTAATTTTTATTATTGCTTGTTTTATTTTATTTCATTAATTTTTATTATTGCTTGTTTTATTTTATTACATTAATTGTTATTATGAAATATATACACCCCTGCCTTGTTTTTTATTTTTCCCCATTATTTTTTATTATTAAATATATGGAAGTGCATTTTCTGTGTATTTATGGTGCTTTGAATGCTAACAAGTCTGCCTTTCTTGGACAATTATAGTGATGATGATGGTGGTGGTGGTGGTGATATTGATATCAACAAGCCTCTGAGGCATGGCCAATGTAACTTGCTATGATTTTTACAAACTCATGCGCAGTGAAAAAAAACCACAGTCCCTTGACCAAGTACACACTTCTGAGAAGTACAATTGAACCCGAGGGCAAATACATTTCTGCCATCTGTCTAGGAATAATGCCAAAATGTCCTCCATTTTGATCATGCTTAAAAAACATGCATTTATATTAACATTTTTTAAAAATCCTCAATTTTTTGCACGTCCTCCATTTTTATAAAAATGTGTCCTACATTTGAAAATGTTGCCCTACATTTTTCCTACATTTGTCCCGGTTTGGAGCTCCTGACTTATGGCAACCCTAGCCCCCGATAGAGCCATGGGGTCCAGAGGGAGGGCCAGCTGTGGGTCTCCAGGGCTAGTGTTAGGGTCAGGAGAAGGGAGGGAGAGGCTGGGAAGCCAGAACCTCAGAGTTTCTCCATGCAAAGCAGCTGCTCCAACCACTGGGCTATATTCCCTTCCCAGTGGGGTGCAGGGGTACAAAGCGGCTGCTGGCATTTTGTCTTCTGAATCCTGCCTGCATTGGTCACCTCTCCTGTGGCACAGCCCCACTTCTGCCCCAAAACAGTCTTATGGAGAAGGCCAAGTTTAAGGGGGAGCTGAGGATTTCTGTTCAGACATTTTGTGAGAGATAATGTTTTAAAGAAAGCTTTTCCTCTGCTTTGGTTTTGTGGAAAAATACCTAATGTATAGCATTTCCCACCTTGGCAGGAGATGGGGCCAGATCAGTGGGGTCCCTAGGGTTGGTGTCACCCGGTTTGACCGCCTCCTCCTCCCATTTCACGCCATACAGACTTCTTAGTAGTGCTTTTTTCCCACTAATGTTACTTGAAAATCATAATTCTCATATTCCACTGAATGTAATGCTAATAGTTGTGACATAAAAAACTATCACAATTAACAATATCATATATATCATAGGCACAACCTAAATGTATTTACAGATACATAGTGAAGATTTTGTGAAAATGTGATGTTTAAAAAGAAAAATTAAAAAGGATAACTTTTAAAGATTAATTTAAAAACAAATTAAGATTAAAATGTTGAAGTTTGGTTCTGCCAGGCAGCAGAGCCCAGCTCTTCCATGACCTCCTTTTTGATCAGAAGAGGGGATGAAGGGAAGACTGTGGCCACCATTATTTGGGGGGGTCCCTTCAGGCCATGGACCAAGACCCCTCCTGGAAAGAAAGCATCCTTTGAGGCCCTTCGTCCTTCCTCCCATGGCCCCCTTTCCCTCCTCCTCTCTCTCCTTCCTGCCCCCCACTAGGCCTTCCCCCCACAACTGCCATTCCTCTCTTTGAAATGGGAACTGGGAGCTCTTCTTCTCTCCCTCCAAAGCCTTTCCTTGCCCCCCTCTGGGAAGCTGAGCCCTCTTGCCCTTTGGAGGACAGAGTGGAGGACGGGAGTCCTTCCAGGGGGACCTTAATCATGCAGACCCCCTGCTCCTCCCCTCAGGCCCCTTCACTAACAACATCCATTAAAGAATTAAAGAACCATAGAGTCACAGAAAAGTTGGAATAGGCCACATGGCAAATGGCCATGGAGGGCAGAAGGTGACAATGCCTAGGAAACTCCTGAGTCCCAGCCATAGTAACTCCTGGTAGTAAATAGTCCAGGGGGCTGAGGGGGGGGGGGGTCTCCTTTCCCAAAGTGGCGTGGAAAGGAACGGTTCCCATGGGACTGTGGACCCCCATGACCTCTGAGCAAATCTATGGAATGTGCTGCCTCAAAGCGCATTGGAGAAGTCTCTGGCTGGATGGCCATCTCTTTGGAGGACTTGGAGGGCAGAATGGGGCTGAATGGATGTCCCTTGGGGCTCCCTTCCAGCCCGAGGAGCCTATGAAGCCTACCTTACAAGGCTGTTGTGAGAGTTAATCACAAGACAATTACTACACAAGAATGGCCACCTTTTAGCAGCTTACAATAAAAAATATCCATACAATACAATAAAAACATGTTTCATGATCTCCGAAACTCTAACCCTAACACTCCCATCCAAAATAAAATACCATTAAATTACTGGACAGTTATTGCAACAGTTATTAAAAACAGGGATTGTAGTCAAAGCCCAATGTTTGTGAAGAAGAAGAATAAGGCTTGTATTAAAACTATCCTCCCCATTTCTGACCCCTTTTAAAACCCATGTTCCCCAGAAGGATCAGAGCTGTGTAATAAGAAAACCCTCTCAGAAAAGAGACACAAAAGACACACAAAGAGACACACTTCCTTGCTTTTGGCCCAAAGAGCCTAGCCTCCTTCTGACTCTGGAGCCTCAGGAGAGAAAGAGAGGCCTCTGTTCAACTGAGGCCTCAGAGAAGGTTCCAGAACATTATTCCCCACAGTCACAAGCAGCACAAAATGGCCACCGGAACACAAAATGGCCGCCGGAACACAAAATGGCCGCCGGAACACAAAAGCGCTGCCAGAACACAAAATGGCTGCCTCTGCCTCAGTGCTTGGCAGTTGGCAGTTTGAGGCCTTCAGGGAACCCAAATTGGAGGGTGAAAGGGCCAAAAGTTGGAAAGGACCCCAAACAGGTTTCCCCAATGACACCTACAAGTTTTCCTGATGCTATAATATAGAGACTCCCTGAAACACGTTTTATAAATCTGCCTTTATATGTCTTTATAAATAAATAAAATTTAATAATACTAATACTAATAATAGTAATAATAAGGTACAACCAGGAGCTTTTTCTCCCGGTGGCTTCTTGTCCACTATTACCAGGGACAAAATGTAGGACAAATTCGAGACCAAATTGTAGGACAACTGCAGGACAAAACTCAGCCCAAAATGTAGGATGCTTATGGTCCTCAATTTTTCTTAAATGTCCTACATTTTGGGCTGAGTTTTGTCCTGCAGTTGTCCTGCAGTTTGGTCTAGAATTTGTTCCACATTTTGTCCCTGGTAATAGTGGACAATTATGGCAACCCTACTGAGGCCTCTGCACATGCTCAGGAGCCCCTTCTTCTTCTTCTTCTTCCTCTACAGAATCCTCCAGAGGCCTCTCTGCTCCTCCTCATCCCAGTGAATTAGTAGTTTTGAACTTGGGTCTTGGAGTTGTGCTGATAGGCATGTCAAAATGTCCTCCATTTTGAGCATGACTGAGAAACATGAATTTATATTGTTTTTTATTAACGTTGTTGGCTTTTAGTTGGTCGTGTCCTCCATTTTTCTTGAACGTCCTACATTTTGTTCTACATCGTGCCCTTGGGGTGCCAAAATATTTCTTGCCTAGGAAGGCCAAATATCTAGAGCCGGCCCTGTATTCAAGTCGTTTGCAACTTATGGCGACCCTAAGGCAACCTTATCATGGGGCTTCCTTGGCAGGTTTCTTCAGAGAGGGGTTGCCATTGCCATCCTCTGAGGCTGAGAGAGTGTGACTTGCCAAGGGTCGCCTAAGTCTCAAACACACTACAGCAATTATCCAATCTGAGATTGCTTTAACTGCCCTGGCTCAGTGCTAGGGAATTCTGGGAAATGTAGTTTTCTGAGACATTGAGCCTTCTCTTTCAGAGAGCTCTGGTGCCACAATAAACTCCATTTCCCAGGATTCCCTAGCACTGGGCCAGGGCAGTTAAAGCGCTCTCAAAACGGACTATTGCTGCCGTGCGTTTTGGACCTTACTTGGCCACAAACTGTCCATAGCCTGCAATGCATCTCCTAATTCTGTTGGCAGTCCCTCCCTCCCAACACTTTCTCATTTCCCCCAAAACCAGCACAAAGCTAGCAGATGGAAAGAGGTTTCAAAGCAGCATTTAAATCTGCATCATTTGTTTTTAAAAGACTAAATGTCCCAAATGCTGTTATCAGTTTTGTAGCTATTATCACAGAAAGACGTAGAGTGCAAACTCCTGAAATATCTCTATTTTCTGGAGTGAGATGGGCTTTTCCAACTGACTCACTGTGATGATCTCCGGTGGTCCAAGCAGCCAAACTGCGGCCCTGGAATAATAATAATAATAATAATAATAATAATAATAATAATAATAATTTTATACCCCTCTCTTCAGCCAAAAGGCTTTCAGAGTGGCTTGCAAATGGTTAATTAGACATCTAGACATTATGGCTCTTAGCCCAACAGACCCTCAAATTCCTTAAATCTCTCTGCCATCATCCAGTGAATTATAAAAGGGTTTCCCTTAACCTACACTGGGACCAGTTAAGGAATCTTATTTCTACTTATTTACTGGTCTTCCCAAGCATCAACCGAGCCAAGAAACGTCTGAAAGGAGTGTGAGAAGTAGATAACAAAATATAACTGAAATATAAGCCATACAAGATATTAAGAGTCTTGCAGGTACAATATTTGTAAGTATATAATATTCAATTCATACAACGTATAAAATATTAAATAGACCTAAATGTCCAATTCTGAGACTAACTTCCAAGATCCGCTCATTAACTCTCTCTCTCGATCTCCAACCGACACAATTCCCCCAACTGTCTCTTGGTCTCTCAGGCCTTATATCTCCTTCTCACGGAAGCTTCCAGAAGGACCTTTATCTTGCTCTCTGATTGGTCAAGTGAGCCTTCCGTAGCAGTGATGTCATTCTGCATTTGCATAAACCTCCCTTTACTGCCTGAAGATCTCCATTGACTGGAGCCCAGTCATTACACTTTCCCAAGGCAAGGCTTGCACCTATTTCCCAATGTTGTTCTTGGTCTCTGCCTCCCAGTTGTTTCCAGGTCTTATGGTGACCTTATGGGAGTCTCTGAAGGGGTTTTCTTGGCAGGTTCCTTCAGAGTGGGTTTCCCATGGCCATCCTCTGAGGCTGAGAGAGTGTGACTTGACCAAGGCTTCAGTTCTTTTGAAAGCCTTTTTGCTTTATCTTCTAGAAGGCAGCTGAGGTGTTGCTTCTTGCTCTGAAGAATGAGAGGAACTTTGTGGCATCCAAAAGGCTAACATTCTCTGGAGTTATGTCTGATAATATGTATATATAGGATTGCAATACATGCTCATTTATTAAAAGGTTTCGTATCATTGAATCTCATAGCTATGTCCTTAATAGTAGTTAACCAAATTAAACAGTATATAAAACAAAAACATGAAAACAAGCTAGACAAGGTAACTGTTACATGGATTTGTAATTGTTTGACCAGCCGAACCAAAAGGATTCTCAGCAATGGCTCCTTTTCATCCTGGAGACAAGTAACCAGTGGGGTGTCCAGTGGGGCTCTGTCCAGGGCCCAGTGCTATTCGACATCTTTATCAATGACTTGGACGACAAAATTGGGGGTATACTTTGCAGATGACAGCAAATAAGGAAGAGTAGCTAATACCTCAGAGGACAGGATCAAAATTCAAAAGGACCTGAATAGACTAGAAAACTGGGCCCAAGCTAACAAAATGAAATTTGACACAGAGAAATGTAAGGTACTGCACTTAAGGCGGAAAAATGAAATGCACAGATATAGGATGGGGGACACCTGGCTGAATGAAACTACATGTAAAATGGATCTAGGAGTCAAAGTAGGCCACAAGTTGTATATGAGTTAACAGTGTCATGTAGCAGCTAACAAGGCCAATGCGATTTTAGGCTGCATCAACAGAAGTATAGTGTCTAGATCAAGGGAAGTAATAGTGCCACTCTATTCTGCTTTGGTGAGAGCCACCTGGAATATTGTGTTCAGTTCTGGGCACCACAATTCAAAAAAGAAGTTGAGAAACTGGAGCGTGTCCAAATGATGGCGACCAAAATGGAAACCATGTCCTATGAGGAACGACTTAGGGAGCTGAGGATGTTTAGCCTGGAGAAGCGAAGGATAAGGGGTGATATGATAGCACTGTTTAAATATTTGAAGGAATGTCATATTGAGAAGGGAGCTAGTTTTCTGCTGCTCCAGAGACTAGGACCCGAAGCAATGGATGCAAGCTACAGGAAAAGAGATTCCAGCACAACATTAGGAGGAACTTCCTGACAGAAAGGGCTGTTTGACAGTGGAACACACTCCCTCAATGGAGAATTACGGAGTCTCCTTCTTTGAAGGCCTTTAAACCGAGTCTGGATGGCCATCTGTTGGTGATACTTTGATTGAGAGTTCCTGCATGGCAGAAGGGGGTTGGACTGGATGGCCCTTGAGATCTCTTCCAACTCTAGGATTCTATGATTCTGAGATCACAATAGGACAGTCTCAATGCTTCCTTCAGCTTTTAACTCTTCCTGAGATTCTTTCTTCTCCCAGACAGCCTCACCTTGAAGAGAGGTGTTCCCAAGCCAAGTCTGAAGTCCAAAGGAACTTGCTCAATCCCTCCCTAAGCCACCCCCCAATTTCCAAGCTAAAGCAACACAAGCAGAGGTTGCATAGATACCAACTTTGTCTATACTTCCCTTCTCTTCTCCTAGACAGCTTCACTTTGAAGAGCGTTGTTCCCAAGCCAGCTTCACTCCTCCTTGAGAACCAGTCTCCAGATGCAACCCCATCCCTCTCCAAACGCCCTCCTTCATCTCAAAGCCATTCCATCTGTCTTTCTATCATTTCCCACTACATGCTTTCTATAACCCATCACTCTACACTACCTACTATGAACTACAACTATAACTCTAATAACCAAACCCTAATATTTTTACTCTTTATGCCAGAACCCTTATACACTGTTTCTGACACGCAATGGGCCAGTCCCAATCCTTCAGGTATACAGCACCAGTCTGAAGTGACAATTCTCCCATCTCAATCTTTCAGGAAAGGAGCATCAGACTGAAGTCACAATGGGCCAGTCTCAATCCTTCAGGTAAAGAGCACCACCCTGAAGTCACAATAGTACCGTCTCAATTATTCAGGCAAAGAGCATCAGCCTCAGGTTGCTATGGTCACGTCTCAAACCTTCAGGTAAGCAGCATTAGCCTAAATTCACAATGGTCCCATCTCATTGCTGCAGGCAAGGAGCACCAGACTGAAGTCACAATATGTCATGAATCCCTTCATTCATGTATTTATTAATTTTGGGATTCATGCCATAAGGGTTATAGGTTTAGGTTTAAATTAGAGTTAAGACAGATGGGATTTATGGTGGGTTAAAATAATATGTTTAAATATGTGCTTTAATAGAAGATACTAGAAAGAGGTAGGGAGATCATGGCTAAAGAATGTGACTGTTTGCTAGGATTGGAATCTGTGGGAATCATCCTTCTAACAGAGGTTTAAAAGACTGTCTGTAAAAGGAGAGTTATTGGTATTGTTATAATGCATTATGTTGTCATGGATTTATGCTTATATTTTCATATGGTATCATATTAGATTGGGATTGATGGGGTTTCATATTATATATATAGCCATAATGTTAAGTAAAACTGTTGTGTGGCTGCGTTCTGTGGTCCAAGGCCACAGGTGCATTGGTTGAGATAAGGCTAGGGCTGCCATAATTGTCCACTTTTACCAGGGACAAAATGTAGGACAAATTCAAGACCAAACTGTAGGGCAACTGCAGGACAAAACTCAGCTCAAAATGTAGGACATTTAAGGTCCACCATTTTTCTTCAATGTCCTACATTTTGGGCTGAGTTTTGTCCTGCAGTTGTCCTACAGTTTGGTCTTGAATTTGTTCCACATTTTGTCCCTGGTAAAAGTGGACAATTATGGCAACCCTAGATAAGGCACATGAGAGCTTAATTCTCTTTAGAAACACTGCCTGAATTCCAGATGGGAGGACATTGCGCAGGAAAGGGCTATCCAATTAATTAGCTTTATTGGTTAATAGGGTGGGGTTAATTGATGTGGTTATAAAAGTGATATGTTTATACTTGCTTTCAATCCTGACAAATAAAGTCCCTTCTATTGCATGTATCTTCTTCAATAAAAGCTGTTCCTTTTTCAAAGTACTGCCTTTTGTGTTGCAAGAAGGGCTGCAGTTAGGACCTTGACATATCTCTCTCTCCCCTTCCATTCAGCCTGCTATCCCAAAAGAGCTGGAGAGCATACCGAACCAGCCACAGAACCTTTCCCTGCTCTTGTGTAATGCCAGGCCAGTCAAAAATACAACACAGATACTCCATGATCTCCTACTGGACAAAGAGGCTGACCTGGTTTGTTTTAGGGAGACCTGGCTGGGTGATGATAGCTCAGCCACCTGGGATCAGGCCTTACCAGCTGGGTTCTCCATCAGTGAGCAGGTAAGGGGACGTTGCTTTGGTCCATAAAGACAATCTTGCTTTGGCCAGGATACCTATCCATAAGATGGACCACATCAAATGTATTTGACTCAGCTTAAAGACTAGGGAAAGTCTGGGGATTCTGTTGGTTTAATGTCCACCCCGTTGCTTAACATAAATACTCTCTGGAAAAGATAACATCAGAATTAACACAAACCAGGGAAAGAGTGACATTCCTGGAGGAAGAATATAAAAATTTGGGAAAAGAGATAGAGAGATTAACAAAAGAACATACTGAAGATACAGCAGAAAGAATTAAATTAGAGGAACGATTTAGGGAGAGATGTCTTAGAATAAGAGGTCTTCCCAAACAGAAGGACGAAGAGCTATATAAAAGGATAATTCGGTCATGGCTGAATTTATGGACTCAGATAATGAAACTTTTCTCCTTGAGGTGGACAAGATGTTTAGAGTAAGCTCCTGGGTCGCAAAACAGAAGAGACTGGCCAGAGATATCATGGTTTATTTTGTTAGGACTCAAATGAAAGAAGCAATTCTCCAACAACACTTTCATACAAGATTCAACACTGAAGAAAATGAATTTTTATTGTTTAAAGATATCTCTGGGAAACTGTTAAGGAAGAGGAAGGAATATGGACCACTGACTAAGGTTTTACGCAGCAATGCAATCTACTACAAATGGGAACTAACTCAGGGCCTATCTTTTAAATTAAAGCAAAAAAGATACCAAATCAATGGTACAAAAAGAAAGAAATGTTCTACATGAGAATGAAAAAGAACTTAATAAAGGAGAAAGTCAGAAAGAAGAAAGAAAAAAACCGGGAAAACGAGAAGAGGATAAGGAGGAAGAGAGCATAGAAGAAGAAATAGAAGAAGGAGAATTGCTTAGGAAACCAGATCCAAACACAAGAGAGGATGATATAGATGGAGAACGTGACGATGAAACGGGAAAAGACAGACATCCTATCATCGAATGATAAAGGAATCAACAGCCCAAAAAAGAGGCAAACTTTTCCATTATTGAGGGGAACAGAGACTTGATGTAATTTGCCTTCAGGAAACTCATATAAAGAAAGAGGATATAAGATTGTTGGAAAATGACAAATTCGGGAAAGAATACATAGCAGCCTCAAAAAAGAGGGAAAAATGTGTAGTGATATATGTAAAGGATAAATGAGAATCTAAAGAGTTATTCTCAGACCCTAATGGATACTTGTTTGGTGTAGAAGTTACTTTACAAGACCAAAGGATCCTAATGGTGGGAGTTTATGTACCCTTAGGAAATAAAGGCCTGTTTTTTGAAATATAGAAAAAACAAATGCCAGACCATATGAGCGATAGGACCTTAATGATGGGAGATTGGAATGGAGTGATAGACCCCCAGATAGATAGAAAAGCAGACAACAAAACATACTTAAAGCAAGGGAAATTGCCGAAATCTTTCTTTGAATCAAAAGAAGCCTTCACATTAGAAGATACTGGAGAATCAAGTATGGTCTGTCTAAGGATTTACGTTCTTTTCAAACACCCATCAATCCTGGTTGAGAATAGATATGTTCTTGACTTCCCCAACTATTAGCACAATGGTGGAAGCAGGAGAAACCCTAACAAAAATCCTGTTGGTTCACAACCCAATTTTATTGTCTTTGAAGAATAAACCTAAGGAACTCATATGGAGACTAGATGAGACTTTGTTAAAAGATGGAAAAATTCTAGATAAAGCAAAAACAAACCCACTTAAATCCTTCTTTGAAGAAAATCTGAATGGAGAAGTCAGCCCAGAGATCGTCTGGGACAAGGAAAGTGGTAATGAGGGGTTTCTCTTTGAAACAGTCTTACGAAAGGAAACAAAAATAGAGAAAAGAATTGGAAAGAACTACAGGAAAAGTGAAAGGATAAGGAACAATTACTTAAAGAAAACCCCCAAAACAAAATGATTCAACAACAGATTAAGAAGATTCAAAAGGAAATATCCACAAGGCTAATAGAAGACCAGGAGGAAAAATCAAGATACATCAAACAGAAACACTTTGAGAATGCTAATAAACCTGGCAAATGGTTAGCAAGGAAACTGAAAAAGGGAAAGGAGAAACAAATCTTTTCAAGGGTTAAAGAAGAGGACAAGATTTATTCCAACCAAAAACATATGAAAGAATGTGTATATAAATATTTCACAAATCTATACAAAGAAGAATATATTTCCCAGGAGAGGATACAAGAATCTTTGGATAGAGAAGATGTAGTAAATATTGATGAAGAACAGAGAATCGAACTTAATAAACCAATAACGGCTCCTGAGGTGCTAGAAGCAATCAGTAAAACCAAGACATCCAAAGCTCCAGGGCCAGATGGCCTAAGCGCAGTATATTACAAGAGCTTACAGAAAGAGCTAATTAAACCCCTAGTAGAAATCACAAATAGACTCTCACAAAGAAGAACACCTGACTCTTGGAAGATAGATGATATTGCACTGATTCCTAAAGAAAGTAAGGAGCTGCTGGAGGTGAAACATTTCAGACCGATTTCTCGCTTTAACAACGATTATAAAATCTTTGCAATGGTTTTAGCAGAAAGATTTTTGAAAACCCTACAAAATATCATAAACGAAGACCAAACAGGCTTCCTCCCAAAAAGGCACCTTAGAAACAACACGAGGAATTTAATAGATATTATAGACTTCTATGAGAAGAAAACAGATTAAAAAGCAGCTATGATTTTTCTTGAGGCCGAAAAGGCGTTCGATGAAGTTAATTGGAACTTCATGCTGGAAACCATAAGAAAAATGGTTCTAGGAGATAACTTTATCAGCTGGATAGATGCAATCTATAGAAAACAAACATTGAGACTTATTATTCATGGGGATAATAAGAGAGATACCCCTCTCGCCTTTGTTATTTATGGCCACTTTAGAGACTCTGAGTCCTAGCATTAAAGAAGATAAGAAGACCAAAGGCCTGGAAATAAAACAGGAAGAGTACAAACTTAAACTATACGCGGACGACATGGTGATATACTTATCTGACCCACTAGAAAGTGTTAATCCCCTGCTTTATAAATTAAAGGAACATGGACAGCATTCAGGTTTCCGGATTAACAGGGATAAGACAAAAATTTTACCAATCAATTTAACAAAAGAATGATCAGGAAAATCTACAAGAAGTGACTGGCTTTAAAGTAGAAAAAAGGTCAAATATCTAGGTGTTGAGTTCATCTCTAAAAACCGAGACCTCTTTAAAAGCAACTACAAGAAAATATGGGGTGATATCAACCAAGATCCCAATAGATGGGCTAAACTCAACCTATCCCTCTTGAGTAGGATCAGGGCAGTTAAAATGAACGTACCGCCTAAATTACTGTTTTCATTTCAGACTATAATATCCTTCTTAATGACAAACCATTTTTAGAACGGCAGAAGGACCTGCAAAAATCCATCTGGACAGGAAAAGACCTAGATCCAGATTTAAATCTCTAATAGATGATGTAATGATTCACAATCCTCTCTTCTATTTTGACCTGACACTTCTTTGGGTGTTTGAAGGACAGTCGTGTGGATGGATTGTAAAACACAGACCAAGCGGCTGGTTAAACAAGAATATAAGTTTATTTTTAAAACAGAATAGGCAAAGGTATCTTTGACATGGAGTTGTTACTCTGTCTTCTTTTGTTATTTATATACAGGGCTGGTTTTAACTCAATAATAATAATAATAATAATAACTCTGCCACACAGGCTATTACTATCACTCAAAAAATGATGTAAGCCAAAGCCCTCTTCCTGAGTCTGGTTCCACTGAGTCTCTCTCCTCTAGACTCTCCAGAACTAATCCTGTCCCTCTCTGGACAAAGCAGTTCCTTAAGTAACCATCCCTCAGGAACTATGGGAACCCAGTCCTCTCTTGGACTCTACGGTTCCCATCCTCTCTATAACTATCTCCCACTGAACTCCCGCTTCATCCCTCAGGATTGCAAACCCTAACTGACTCCACCCAACTGCCAAGCGGAATCTTCAAACTCCTCAGCCAGCACCTGATTGGCTTAGAGTCTCTGGCTTCTGATTGGCTGGTTTGTAAGTCAGTCCATGACACGCCTCCCCCTTTAATAGGTTCATTGAGACACAGAACCAAACGGTTCTATGGTCCAAGGAACTCCCAGTTATCAATTATACTTACCCATTATATATAACATTATACACACATCAGGTGACACATGTGATATACTTCATATACTTGTTTTATCAATAACCATTTCCAACTTAAATATCTTGGTATTTTCCTGTATGTTCCCCTTTTAAACATATGTCTAATATCAGTTCTACCTGTTATAACAACTTACCATCATTTTCTTATATGTTTAGAATATTATATCCATCACTTGTTGGGTTTTAATATTTTAATAACACTTAAATAACCCTTTTCCCAACTTTAGATCTTTATATGTTCCATTTAAATGTCTTTATCAAACATACTTAATCTTTTAACCCTTTTATCTTATTAGATTAAAGACTGATGGATCATCCTCTCCAACTACTTTGCCCCGTTCCCAGTATGGTTTTGAAAACATTTCATCTTCCATTATACTAATGGCAAACTACAATATATTGGTTTTCTAGTCTATCAACTCAATTATATCCTTGTCCTTTTTAGGAGTCTTCTCTGGATCAGTCCTTGTAACTGACCACGTGTTTCTTTTTACCGGCTGTGGACTTAACACCTCATCTAGTAAAAAGTCTTTGCTTCCTCCTGTTTCACTGGACCACATTCCTTGAGTGCGCTGAGCAATCTTTACATCTTCTTCTGTAGACCGTAAAGTGTCCCTTATCAAAATCATCCCATTCTCTAGATAGTTCATCACAATCTTTGGTCTTTCCCCCTCTGTTGAATCTCCTTTTCCAGTTGGTTGATGGCTTTTGGGGTCCCACCAACGCTTGTCTGTCATCTGGTCGCCACCAGTATGTTTGACAGCGAAGTTTATAGAGGTGAACATGTTCTGCATATACATATCTATTCTTTCAACTTTTACTTTAAGATTCTTCCAGTCTCTGTGAACTAAACCATTTTCTTGGGTTATATCACCCATTTGCCAAACTACATATTTTTCAACATTGTCCCATTTAATATATAGCTTCCAGAACCCTGAACTCTTTATTAGAACCTACAAAAGCCTGTTGTAATGCTTTTAATAACTACTTCACGGACAAAATCTCTCAGATGAGAGCCGATTTGGATGCTGGCCTTACGACAGAAGTGACAGGAGAGGTATCCAGAGCCTCCGCCCATACTGTTATTCTGGATCAATTTGAGTCATTAGTACAGTGGATGTGGACAAGCTCCTTGGGAGTATGAAAACGACGACTTGCTCTCTTGATCCTTGTGCGTCTTGGCTGGCTGTCCAGCGGGAGATACCATCAAGATGCTGCTAAACATATAACTAATGCATCTTTCAGGGAAGGCTGTCTTCCATCTTGCTTCAAAGAGGCGGTGGTTAAACCACTTCTACAAAAAGCCTTTCCTTGACCCTCTGGACAGAAACAATTACAGGCCAGTTTGGATCTTAATATTCTTAGGCAAGGCAATTGAGAGGGAAGTCGCCATTCAACTCCAAGGAGTCTTGGAAGAAATGGATTTTTCTACATCCATTTCAAACTGGATTTAGGATGGGTTACAGAGTTGAGACAGCCATGGTCACATTAGTCGATGACCTCCGTCTGAGCATCGACAGCTCTTTGAAAAGGGGAAGTCTGACCCTTCTGGTGCTATTGAAGGCCTCTCAGCGGCCTTCAATACCATTGACCACAGTATCCTTCTGGAACATATGGGAGAGTTGGGAATTGGGGCACTGCTTTCCAGTGGTTCAGGTCCTACATCTCAGGCAGATTCCTGTCACTTAGGGACAGTTCTTCACCCAAGAGGGAGCTCAAGTCGGGCGTCCCTCAAAGCGTGATTCTGTCCCCAATGCTATTCAACATTTACATGAAGCTGTTATGTGAGATCTTCTGGAGACATGGGGCGGGGAGCAGGGAGACCTTGAAACAGTAGTACATGTGCTCAGCTTCTGTAACGCACTCTACATGGAGCTATCCTTGTGCCAAGTTCAGAAACTTCAATTGGTACAGAATATGGCAGCCAGGTTGGTTACGGGCTCTTCTAGAACTGACTACATTACACCGGTTCTTAAATCCCTTCACTGGCTGCCCATTAGTTTCTGGACAAGATACAAGGTGTTGGTTCACTCTGGAACGACCTCCGGATGAGATCCATCCTATTAACACCTTGGAAGCCTTTAGGAAGGCTATTAAGACGGACCTCTTTCCAGACTAGATGAGATCTATTGACTTGCCTCCCCCTCCTCCTGACCCTTACCCTTGCCATCGTTAGTGTGATGAAAATTGCTATTGATGTATATCGTTCCTGCCCTCCCACCTCTCCTTCAGAAAATGACCCATTTCTTGCCCGAATAAAACTTTTTTACTGTATTGTGTTATGAAAGTTTTAAATTTTCTTGCTGTTTAATAGGATTTTTAAAGGTTGATTAATGTTTTTATAATTGGGAGAAGGGTTGGGGGTTTGGAATTTTAATTGTATTTCTTAAATTGTATGTTATTTTATTACTGTAATCCTCTTTGATTCCATTGAGGAAAAAGAATAATAATAATAATAATAATAATAACAACAACAACTTCTCTTCAAGGGGGTCAAAAGCCCTTTCAGTATGCTCCCAGAACTGGGGGGGGGGGTGTTTCTGGGGATGTGGGTCTCTCTGTTGGTCCTCCTCTGCAGGGTTGTTGTGAAGGAAAAGGTAAGTATGTGAGGGGGTGCCCAATCTGGATCCTGTGGGTCTCTAAGCCTAGTTCCCAGGTTGACAGGGGATTGCTAGAGTTTTGAGGTCCCTCCGTCTCCCTCCTCTTGGCTTTGGTCAAGAGGATTTTGGCTCTTCTCTCCCCCCCAGAGCCTCCTCCCCCAGGACTCCAGAGAAAACTCCCCTCCCCCAAGAAAAATGCTATTGAATCCTATCCTGTGCGATGCTTTCTATTTGGCTCAAAACTCTTCCCCAAATGAAGCATCAGAAGAGAGGGTCTCTCCTCGGCTCCACTTTCCACAAGGGAGGGGGCTCCTCAAAGACCTTTTTACCTTTGGATCCCCCTCCCCTCCATGGCCATGCCTCTCTCCAAGGGTCCCACCGGCCTTCATTTATCATAACAACTTCCCAAGTACCCTGGACCCAAGGAATCCCCCAAGGAGGGGGCAGGGAAGGAAAGAGGGATAGGAGGCCTTGCAGGACCCCTGCCTTTCTTTGGGGGGAGAAGAGGGGCTTCTCCCCTCCAGCCATTCCTCTGAATGAACAAGGGCTCTCCCCACTTCCCTCCCTCCCTCAGAACAGACTGTGAGGGCAGCAATGGCTTCTGGGGCTGAGACTGTGCAGGTGCATATAGTCCCAAAGGCCCCTCCTCAGCATGCGCAGGGATTGCCATGTCCTAGATGCTGCTGCTTATTCCGCTGGCGGCCTTTGTGGGAAAGAAGGTATGCGCCGGGGTTCAGTGGCCTCCCCTTCCTTCCCTCCTTTCTTCCTTTGAGGAGACCGCAATGGAGGCCAAGGTGCAGAGCTGGACTCAGGAGTAGGGTTGCCATTTCACGGTGGTGGGCGGGACTTTCCCGCCCCCTGGGGGCGTGCCTGGTCCCGCCCCGCCCCGCCCCCGCCCCCATTCCCGGGTGGCTGCCCGACTCTGAGCTCCCAGGGCTGCTGCCTGCCTTCTATAGAGTGCTGTGCAGTGCAGCATGTTTGGAGCAAGCAGCAGGACGACTGAAACTAGCAGGGGCGGGGTCTGCTGCTCTGCCCTGCCTCTATTGGCCAGCCCTCTGCTTCCTTATTTGGCTTGTTCCAACGTCGAAGCAGGGAGGGCTTTGCACTCAGGCAAGCTTCTTTTAGTCCTTCCCCTCTTTCTCTTTCCCCTCCTTCTCTTCTTCTTGTTATTCCGTTTTTTTTCTCCTCCTCTTCCCCTCCTCTTCCTCCTCTCCTTTTTCTTCCTTTCTTCCCCTCCGCATCTTCTTTTTCTCTTTCTTCCTCTCTCTAAGCCCCCCTCCTCTTCTTCTCAGGGGTCCAGGGCTTCTCAAGGCTTTGCCCCCATTAGAAAAGAAAAAAAGGCTTTGGATCTGTCCCATAAATCCCTCCTAAGTTGAGACATACCTGGGAAAAAGAGGGGGCGAGGGGTTTGGGGGGGTTGGAGGGGGCAAGGAAAAGGAGGAAGGGGGGGGATTGCTAAGAAGGCTTGGGAGTGGGATGCTTTGATCTGGATTCCTGCATGGCAGGGGGTTGGACTGGATGGCCCTTGTGGTCTCTTCCAACTCTATGATTCTATGTAGTTTGCAGTGGCACAAGGGGCTGCCTGTAATCTTGCAAATGGAAATGTCGTTTGCAGTGGCACAAGGGGCTGCCTGTGATCTTGCAAATGGAAATGTCGTTTGCAGTGGCACAAGGGGCTGCCTGTGATCTTGCAAATGGAAATGTCGTTTGCAGTGGCACAAGGGGCTGCCTGTGATCTTGCAAATGGAAATGTCGTTTGCAGTGGCACAAGGGGCTGCCTGTGATCTTGCAAATGGAAATGTCATTTGCAGTGGCACAAGGGGCTGCCTGTGATCTTGCAAATGGAAATGTCGTTTGCAATGGCACAAGGGGCTGCCTGTGATCTTGCAAATGGAAATGTAGTTTGCAGTGGCACAAGGGGCTGCCTGTGATCTTGCAAATGGAAATGTAGTTTGCAGTGGCACAAGGGGCTGCCTGTGATCTTGCAAATGGAAATGTCGTTTGCAGTGGCACAAGGGGCTGCCTGTGATCTTGCAAATGGAAATGTCATTTGCAGTGGCACAAGGGGCTGCCTGTGATCTTGCAAATGGAAATGTCGTTTGCAGTGGCACAAGGGGCTGCCTGTGATCTTGCGAATGGAAATGTCGTTTGCAGTGGCACAAGGGGCTGCCTGTGATCTTGCGAATGGAAATGTAGTTTGCAAATGCACAAGGGGCTGCCTGTGATCTTGCGAATGGAAATGTAGTTCGCAATGGCACAAGGGGCTGCCTGTGATCTTGCGAATGGAAATGTAGTTCGCAATGGCACAAGGGGCTGCCTGTGATCTTGCGAATGGAAATGTAGTTTGCAATGGCACAAGGGGCTGCCTGTGATCTTGCAAATGGAAATGTCGTTTGCAATGGCACAAGGGGCTGCCTGTGATCTTGCAAATGGAAATGTAGTTTGCAATGCCACAAGGGGCTGCCTGTGATCTTGCAAATGGAAATGTAGTTTGCAATGGCACAAGGGGCTGCCTGTGATCTTGCAAATGGAAATGTAGTTTGCAATGGCACAAGGGGCTGCCTGTGATCTTGCAAATGGAAATGTAGTTTGCAATGGCACAAGGGGCTGCCTGTGATCTTGCGAATGGAAATGTAGTTCGCAATGGCACAAGGGGCTGCCTGTGATCTTGCGAATGGAAATGTAGTTTGCAATGGCACAAGGGGCTGCCTGTGATCTTGCGAATGGAAATGTAGTTTGCAATGCCACAAGGGGCTGCCTGTGATCTTGCAAATGGAAATGTAGTTTGCAATGCCACAAGGGGCTGCCTGTGATCTTGCAAATGGAAATGTAGTTTGCAATGCCACAAGGGGCTGCCTGTGATCTTGCAAATGGAAATGTAGTTTGCAATGGCACAAGGGGCTGCCTGTGATCTTGCGAATGGAAATGTAGTTCGCAATGGCACAAGGGGCTGCCTGTGATCTTGCGAATGGAAATGTAGTTCGCAATGGCACAAGGAGCTGCCTGTGATCTTGCGAATGGAAATGTAGTTTGCAATGGCACAAGGGGCTGCCTGTGATCTTGCAAATGGAAATGTCGTTTGCAATGGCACAAGGGGCTGCCTGTGATCTTGCAAATGGAAATGTAGTTTGCAATGCCACAAGGGGCTGCCTGTGATCTTGCAAATGGAAATGTAGTTTGCAATGGCACAAGGGGCTGCCTGTGATCTTGCAAATGGAAATGTAGTTTGCAAATGCAGAAGGGGCTGCCTGTGATCTTGCAAATGGAAATGTAGTTTGCAATGGCACAAGGGGCTGCCTGTGATCTTGCGAATGGAAATGTAGTTCGCAATGGCACAAGGGGCTGCCTGTGATCTTGCGAATGGAAATGTAGTTTGCAATGGCACAAGGGGCTGCCTGTGATCTTGCGAATGGAAATGTAGTTTGCAATGGCACAAGGGGCTGCCTGTGATCTTGCGAATGGAAATGTAGTTTGCAAATGCACAAGGGGCTGCCTGTGATCTTGCAAATGGAAATGTCGTTTGCAGTGGCACAAGGGGCTGCCTGTGATCTTGCAAATGGAAATGTAGTTTGCAATGGCACAAGGGGCTGCCTGTGATCTTGCAAATGGAAATGTAGTTTGCAATGGCACAAGGGGCTGCCTGTGATCTTGCAAATGGAAATGTAGTTTGCAGTGGCACAAGGGGCTGCCTGTGATCTTGCAAATGGAAATGTAGTTTGCAATGGCACAAGGGGCTGCCTGTGATCTTGCAAATGCTATGCCTGCTTGGGAGTGGGAAATGTAGAATTGGGCAGGGGGGATGTTTGGCCAGAAAGAGACGTACATTTCAGCCTTCTGTCTAGGAATAATGCCAAAATGTCCTCCATTTTGAGCATGCCTAAGAAACATGCATTTATATTAACATTTTAAAAAAATTATCAATTTTTTCATGTGTCCTCCATTTTTTGTAAAAATGTGTCCTACATTTGAAAATGTGGCTCTACATTTGTCCTACATTTGTCCCGGCTTGGAGGTCCTGCCTTATGGCAACCCTACTCAGGAGGGAAAGGCAGGAAAGGAAGGCTCTGCTTTTGAAATATAGCTCTCTCTGTGTATCCTGTATGTTTGTGTCTGTGTGTCTGTGCTGTTCTTATGGCTGGGAATGGAGTTGAGAACTGAGGAGAGAAGAAAGGGTCAGTTTTGGGCAAATTCAGAAACTCTGTGCATCAAAGTCCAGTGTGTTGAAACAGTAAAGATCTTTATTGAGAACACATAGAAATTCAGTGTTTAAGCCAGAACTGACCACTCCAATACAAACAATATATTAAAACCCCTAAAACCTAAAACATGACCCTCTTCCAAACATAGCCCCCACTTTGAATTCCCACAGTCTCCGCCTCACAGGTAACAAGGCCCCCTTTTGCCATTCCCAGAAACTAGCTCTTTCTGTTAATACCTGCCCCCAACTTTCTTAAGCCAAAATCCCACACATTGCAAAAGCTATAATTCCCATAACTATTCTAACCAGCTGCAACAAATCCCAACCTCCCATCTACCTAACCTATACCACAACCCACAATCCCCAGCCAAATTGACAACCCAAAGCAATTATCTATACTATTGGCAATTAAAACCTAAACTTAACAAAATCCAACTTGAAAACATACAGAAATTTTGACAGAGAAATTTTACAAATAAGATCACAAGGGCCTTTTCTGTATTCTGTATTTTTTGTATTCGTTATTGACAAATATAATGTTAGGATTTGTGTGGCTTCTCTCCTCTGTGGACTCTCTGATGTTTCACTAGGTGTGACTTCTGAGAAAAACATTTCCCACAATGCTGGCATTTGTATGGCTTCTCTCCTGTGTGGACTCTCTGATGTATCATTAGGATTGACTTCCGAGAAAAACACTTCCCACAACGCTGGCATTTGTATGGCTTCTCTCCTGTGTGGACTCTCTGATGTTTCACTAGGTCTGACTTCCGAGAAAAACATTTCACACAACGCTGGCATTTGTATGGCTTCTCTCCTGTGTGGACTCTCTGATGTTTCACTAGGTTTGACTTCGAAGAAAAACATTTCACACAACGCTGGCATTTGTATGGCTTCTCTCCTGTGTGGAATCTCTGATGTATCATTAGGGTTGACTTCCGAGAAAAACATTTCCCACAATGCTGGCATTTGTATGGCTTCTCTCCTGTGTGGACTCTCTGATGTTTCACTAGGTTTGACTTCGAAGAAAAACATTTCCCACAACGCTGGCATTTGTATGGCTTCTCTCCTGTGTGGACTCTCTGATGTATCATTAGGATTGACTTCTGAGAAAAACATTTCCCACAACGCTGGCATTTGTATGGCTTCTCTCCTGTGTGGACTCTCTGATGTATCATTAGGATTGACTTCCGAGAAAAACATTTCCCACAACGCTGGCATTTGTATGGCTTCTGCCCGGTGTGGACTCTCTGATGTATGACAAGGACTGACTGGAAAGGAAAACATTTCACACAATGCTGGCATTTTTGTGACCTCTTTCCTGTGTGGACTCTCTCATGACTCAAATGTTTTTCTGTAAAGAAGGACAATTACAGATGAGACTGAAAATCAGACTTAACAAAGGAGGGTGTTACCACATGATTTAGCCCTCATTAATCCCTCCTTCTTAGAGATTAAATTAATAAAGTTGCTGTGAGTAACCCAAGCATGACCCTGCTGCTTATGCCCCTAAATCCATTGAATGGTTGCATTCTTACTCATAGGAGCTAGCAAAGAAGAGACCATATGGGAACTGCCTTGAGGGAATCAGTGGAAGAAGATAGTCAAAGGACTGTTGAAAAAAAATATTTAATTAAACATGTGCAAAAATACTTTGATTGACAGGTGGCATCATATCCTGTGAGACGGCCATAGACTGCTGAGTCAGAGCACATGGCATATGCAAACTAACTGCAGAGGATGCTTCATGCTGTTTGGCACCAGGCGAGGACTCACAACCAATACAGTATGCAGCTCACATGAGGATTGGAGTGGATTGGATCGGAGTTGTGTGTACAAGGGATGGTGAAGTTCATGGAAGTCGGAGAGGAGAGCTTGTAAATATTTGTATTATTTTGCAACTCAAGATAGAGGACCTCCAAGGATTTCAATGAAATCGACGGTGTTTGTGACTTATTTTTAAGTGTGAAAAGTGGTAATTGCATTGCCAATGCCTATATCTGGATATTTGCTTCCATACTCTGCTATGATATTTTTTAGCTGTATCTGGGTGCATCACTCTCAGACTGTAGTGTACATTGGCTTGTGAACGCGGTCAAAATTCAGAGCCAACAAGAATCTGAGAGGCGGTGAGCTAATGCCTTTTGTATGATGTATTTGCATCAAACACCCATTGCATTCAGTTTGTTTCACACCATTCTTCCCCCACAAAGGAAATATTCTAAAGTGATATAAACCTTTCTGAACCCTCAGTTTCTGCTCCCAAGCAGAAACCAATTTCAGTATAAATATCAGCCCCGACTTGCTGTTCTTCGGTGTCAGTCCAGTTACAGATAGACACTCTGTTTGTTTTCATGGCTAAACACCTCAATGCACTCACCAACCCCAATTGTCATGGGAACTACTGATCTCTCCTTATTTCAAATCCTCAACAATTGGAATAAAGATCTGGATAGATAACGTATCATCATTATCAAAGCCTTACATCTATTCACCACTCCACCTTTGTTACCTAGTTCTTGTGTGTGTGCGTGAACACTTATATGTATGTGTCTGTGTGTTTTGCTTTACCCCTAAATAAAACATAAAAACCTATTTCAAATGCCTCTGAAGATCTGTTTGATTCAGGAACTGCTATAGATTGGCTGAGTCCAGAGGTCACTATTGCCCCAGTAAAACTATTTCACTCTATTGAGCTAAGTACCAAAATCCCCTAAAAGCATAGCACTTGCGTCCCACAACATTCCAGAATTGGCAGTTTAGGATTGGATATTTAGAAACCTTACAATGTGGAGAATAAGAGTGCCTCACTAAAACTAGAAATTTCACGATTCTGCAGGAAGTTGTTATGATAATTAAATTATGTGTGAAAGGGAACTAGGAATGGTAGTACAGCACAAGTTGAACATATGTCAACAGTGTTATGCAGCAGCTAAAAAGGCCAATGTGGTCCTAGGCTGTATCAATAGGAGTATAGTGTCAAGATCTAGGGAAGTAATAGTGCCACTCTATTCTGTTTTGGTTAGGGCTCTCTTGCAATAATCCTGTGTCCAGTTCTGGGCACCACAATTCAAACAGATGTTGAGAAGCTGGAGCATGTCCAGAGGAGGGAAACCAAAATGGTGAATGGTCTGGAAACCATGTTCTCTGAGGAATGACTTAGGGAGCTGGGCATGTTTAGCTTGGAGAAGAGAAGGTTAAGAGTGGATATGACAGCCCTGTTCAAATATTTGAAGAGATGTCATATTCAGGATGAAGCAGGCTTGCTTTCTGCTACTCCAGAGAAAAGGACATGGAACAATGGATGCAAGCCACAGGGACAAGAGATTCCACTTAACCTTTAGGAGGAACTTCCTGACAGTAAGGGCTCTTCAACAGTGGAATATACTCCCTCAGAGTTTGGTGGAGTCTCTTTCTTTGGAGGTCTTTAAACAGAAGTTGGATGGCCATCTCTTGGGGGGTGCTTTGAATGTCTATTCCTGCATGGCAGAAGACTGAAACGGATGGTCCTTGTGGTCTGTTTCAACTCTTTGATTCTATAATTCTAAAGTGGAATCATAGCTCTCTGACAGTGAATTATGAAAGGGCCCTCAGTCTTAACAGGAAGGGCAATGGATTCAGGTTCCTTACCCACAGAGGCCACATTCTCGTAATTCTCCATCATCACATTACTGTACATAAGTTTCTGCTTCTTCGTCAACATTTTCCATTCCTCTTCGGTGAAATATACCGCCACATCCGCAAAGGACACCTGCAACAGAAAATAGCCCTCATCCAGAGAGTGACTAAACAAAAGGGGAGGAAAGCACATGGTGCATTGCAAATATTATTTGATCACTTTAGAATTCAGTCCAGGAAATAAACTTTAAATTCTGCAAGCCAGAAAAAAGCTGCAGCCTTTGAGATCCAGTTTGTCTCGAATCCTATCAATATAATATACAATATAATAACGAATATAATTTAGGCCATTTCTGGAATATTATTGATTGATTAGGATACTGACTATCCCAACATGTTTAGTACATTTAGTCACCAATGAATTATAGTGCATTTAGCCATATCTCACCTAATTTCAGAGGTATATTTCATTGTTAAAAACAGTTCTGGGGAGTGCTCTGGGTTTGAGGACCACTGGGCCCACCCTCAGTTTAGGCCTAGACATATTCTCCCATATCCCCCAGCATTTCACAGATGAGGAAAGCAAGACACATGTGGCTAAGCAACACCAGAAGGTGGTCAAGATGGCCAAAGTTGTATGATAAAGATCACACAAGCGAGGAAGGGTACCGCAGTTTGCTTTTGCCTCCGTCTCCTGGCAAGGGCAAGACCCTGCTTCCTCCTCTCCTCCCTTCTCCCCTCTTTTGAGTGGAAGGGATGAACACTCTTTTGAATTTGGAACAAATTTTTTAGCAACTGAACTGACCTGAGGAGAATGGGGAAAGTGGGAGGAGGAGAGAGAAATAGGACATTTTCTAAGCCCCTGAAAAAATGAGGTGACAGAGGATTACCCAGGACTCTTTCTGCCAAACTGGGACAGTATGTTCTCCGCTTGCTTTCATGAGCCGGACGAGACATAGATGAAACTACTAGTAAGGATGGCAACTTACCAAAGAGCTGTTGTACCTCAGGAGCCTCTTTCTGTTGGAGCCCGACTCCCTCCGCTTGGCCTCTGTTTCGGCCATCAGGTGGGCAGGGGTCCTGGTGGCCCTGCACTTGGTCACTCCCAGCAAGAGAGGCCCAAAGCCGTGTACAAGGAGGCCAAGATGAAGGTCCTGAGAAAAGGGACCAGGATTAGGATTGACTTGGCAAGAAACCCTGCAGCACTCAAAGACACAAAGAACAGCATCCTGCTGGAGACATACGCAGGTGACAAATGCCTCCTTTGGCCCAATGCAGAGGTGCGCATCCCCTTCCTCCCTCTCCACCAAACAAAGCTCCCTGGACCTAGCATAGATTTACTTCAGCTCCCCTACTCAACAGATACTCCATGCCTTATTAGAGTGGGGGGGGGGGATTAGGGGATGGGGAATTAGAGAGGCCCCTGGTTATGTCCCCATAGATAGATGTGAAATCAGTCCATCATAAATAAATAAACCATCTGCTGAAACCTGCAGAGGTCGCCAGTGCTTTTCCCCAGCATCAGCCCCTTTCAGAAGAAGGCTGCATGCACACTGTAGAAATAAGGCACTTTGAGACCGCTTTAACTGCTCAGTGCTATGGAATCCTGGGATTTTACCTTTAGGACCCTTAGCCTTCTCTGCCAGAGAGTTCTCATGCCACAACAAACTACAAATCCCAGGATTCCATAGAATGGAGCCAGGAGTTTCAAACTGGATTATTTCTGCAGTGCAGATACATCCTGAGTCGATTGTAAAAGGATAGAAGCACCCATGTCTTGTTTTTATCCTCCTAATAATGGTTTTCCTTTAAAAAATTAAGTAGTTTGTTTTAGTCTATAATCCTTATTTTTGTTGTTTGTTTTATGTTTCATTCTTGGTAATATGAGTTATTCTGGTCTGTCTCCTGCCTTCTTGCCTGAAAATCTATTAATAAGGAAACTGGGGAGACTCTTAAAACCTCCCAGAGGAGCCACTTTTGGCCTTGTTTGGGGGACTAGCCTCCTCTTTGAAGCCAAAGCCCAATGTTTGTGAAGAAGAAGAATAAGGCTTGTATTAAAACTATCATCTCCATTTCTGATCCTTTTTAAAACCCATGATCCCCAGAAGGAGCAGAGCTAAGAAAATCCTCTCACAAAAGACACTCAAAGGGACACACTTCCTTCCTTTTGGCCCAAGGAGCCTGGCCTCCTTCTCTCTCTGGAGCCTCAGGAGAGAAAGAGAGGCCTCTGTTCAACTGAGGCCTCAGAGAAGGTTCTGGAACATTATTCCCCACAGTCACAAGCAGCACAAAATGGCTGCCAGAACACAAAATGGATGCCTCTGGCTCAGCACTTGGAGGCCTCAGTGCAGTAGTGAAACCCACAACTTCCAGGCCTTGTCCCTCTGCTCCCTCTCCCCTCTCTCTCTGCCTCCTTCCTCCCTCTGTCCCCTTCTCACTCACTCTTCCTTGCGCAGAGCTAAATAGAGAGGCAGAAGCTCCTCCCCTTCTTCATTCTGGCCAATGGGGACAGAGGAGCTGGAAGACCCCCATCCCCTGCCCCACCCTCACAGGCTCCTCCTGCAGTTAATATGGAACAAGGCAGGAGGGACTGAGGGACCCTGGAGCCCCAGCCACACTGGCGGCCATTTTGTGTTCTGGCGGCCATTTTGTGTGCTGTTTGTGACTATGGAGTATGTTCTAGAACCTTCTCTGAGTCCTCAGTTGAACATGCATAAACACACACAGATACACACACACAGAGAGACATACAGACACACATATACACACATTATATATATATATACACACACACACACACACACAGACATATATACACATACATATACTGTATATATACATACGTGTCACAACAAACTACAATTCCCAGGATTCCCTGATTTGACAAGGGAATTGCCTCCACGCTTCCAGATCACAGCCCCAGAGAAAAAGTCTCTACAGTATATCAGCATTGCCAATTTAAGTCCACTTTTTCAGCTGCATTTGAATTTAATAATGATAATAATAATGGTGATGATGATGATAGATAGCTAGACAGATAGATAGATCGTGTAGCACCTTTGAGACTCACTAAAAGAAAAGTTGGCAGCATGAGCTTTCCTAGACTTACGCGTACTTCCTCAGATGTATGGGAATTGTAGTTTATTGTGGCACCAGAGCTCTTTCTCACAAAACTACAATTCCCAGGGTTCCCTAGCACTGAGCCACAGCAGCTAAAGTGGTCTTGAACTGGATTATTTCTGCAGTGTGTCTTGGAACCAACTCAGGCTGCATCTTCACTCCAGAGACAATCCAGTTTCATACCGTTTTAACTGCCATGGCCCAGTGCTATGAAGTCCCGGTAATTGTAGTTTGTTATCATACCAGAGTTTGCTGAGAGAGAAGGTTCAATGTCTCACAGAACGAGAATTCCCAGGATTCCATAGCACCGAGCCTGGGCAATTAAAGGGGTGTCAAACTGGATTATTTCTGCAGTGTGGTTGCAGCCGAACACGTTTCTATTTTGCATAAATCTTCCTGGCCCCCCTTGATGTCCAAATAAGTATCTTAAAGGTATTAGAAGGACTGAAAGATTCTTTGTTTGGTCCAATGGTAATTTTGAGAGTTGAAATAAGTTACAATTATTTTTATTCAATTAGGTTTACATTTATTTGCTAAAGATCCACCATATTAATAAAAATATAAATAAATCCTATTATTATTATTATTATTATTATTATTATTAACATTACGGGAACTTTCAAGGGATTTTGACTGAATATTCCGTGTAATATGGGGTGGATTCCATGGATTTTGGTAAAACATGCCGGGAAATAAGTTCAAGGCTTCTTACCAACACTGGTCCTGCCCTGCAGTAAGGCCCCTCCAATCCCTCTCAACCGAGGACTACAACTCCCAAGTCTTCTTTCTTTCTTTCTTTCTTTGTTACTTTCCTTCTTCCTTCCTTCCTTCTTTTCTCCCAAGCTGCCTTGTGTTAGTGCTGTTACTGCTCTTGTTGTCGTTGTGTGCTTCTAAGTTGTTTCTGACTTATGGTGACCCTAAGGGAAGTCCATTGAAGGCTTTTCTTGGCAAGATTTGTCCAGAAGTGGTTTAGTAAGTGCCTCCCTCTGAGGCTGAGAGAGTGTGACTTCTTGCCTAAGGTCACTCAGTGGATTTCTGTGGCCAAGAGGGCATTCGGACCCTGGGCTCCAGGGTCATAGTCTAATGCTCCAGCCACTAAACCACGCTGGCTCTTTCTTGAGGCTTTGTAGTTTTTTGTGGAGTGGCTCTAAGTCATTGCCGACTTCTGGGGAGCCTTCCCTGGGGTTTTCTTGGCAAGAGTTGTTCAGAGGAGGTTTGCCATTGCCTTCCTCTGAGGCTGAGAGAGTGTGACTTCTTGCCCAAGGGACCCAGCTGATTTCATGGATGAGTGGGGCACTGGAGCCTGGACTCCAGAGTTGTAACCCAACACTCAAACCATTGCACCACACTGCCTCCCATTCCCATGTACAACCTGAGAAATAATAGCAGACTTTTTTATGTTCTTCATGTGTGTCTTCAAGTCTAATCCAATTTATGGCAACCCTAAGGCAAACTTATCATGGGGTTTCCTTGGCAGGTTTATTCAGCGAGGGGATGCCATTGCCATCCTCTGAGGCTGAGAGAGTGTGACTTGCCAAGGGTCACCTAAGTCCAAAACACACTGCAACAATAATCCAATCTGAGATTGCTTTAACTGCCCTGGCTCAGTGCTAGGGTATTGTGGGAAATGTAGTTTTGTGGGACATTGAGCCTTCTCTGTCAGAGGGCTCTGGTGCCACAATAAACTCCAATTCCCAGGATTCCCTAGCACTGGCCAGGGCAGTTAAAGCGCTCTCAGACTGGACTATTGCTGCCGTGTGTTTTGGACCTTTCTTGGCCACAAATTGTCCATAGCCTGCAATGCATCTCCTAATTCTGTTGGCAGTCCCTCCCTCCCAACACTTTCTCATTTCCCCCCAAAACCAGCGCAAAGCTGGCAGATGGAAAGAGGTTTTAAAGCAGCATTTAAATCTGCACTATTTGTTTTTAAAAGACTAAATGTCCCAAATGCTATCATCAGTTTTGTAGCTATTATTACAGAAAGACGTAGAGTGCAAACTCCTCAAGTACCTTGATTTTCTGGAGTGAGATGGGCTTTTCCAACTGACTCTCTGTGATGATCTCCGGTGGTCCAAGCAACCAAACTGCGGCCCTGGAATAATAATAATAATAATAATAATAATAATAATTTTATACCTTTCTATTCAGCCAAAAGGCTATCAGAGTGGATTACAAATTGTTAATTAGACATTTAGACATCATGGCTTTTAGTCCAGCAGACCCTTAAATTCCTGAAATCCCGCTGCCATTATCCAGTGAATTATAAAAGGGTTTCCCTTAAACTTCACTGGGACCAGTTAAGGAACCTTATTTCTACTTCTTTACTGATCTTCCCAAGCATCAACCGAGGCAAAACATGTGTAAAAGGAGCGTCGAGTAGTAGATACTCCGAGGAGATATTTACTATAAATAACAAAATATAACTAAAATATAAGTCATACAAGATATTAAGAATCTTGCAGGTACAATATTTGTAAGTATATAATATTCAATTCACACAAGCTATTAAAATAATAAATAGACCTAAGCATCCAATTCTGAGACTAACTTCCAAGATCCGCTCTTTAACTCTCTCTCTCTCGATCTCCAACCGACACAATTCCCCCAACTGTCTCTTGGTCTCTCTGGCCTTATATCTCCTTCTCACGGAAGCTTCCAGAAGGACCTTTATCTTGCTCTCTGATTGGTCAAGAGAGCCTTCCGTAGCAGTGATGTCATTCTTTGTTGGATGTGGGATTCCAGCCAATCAGAGCTAGGGATGGTGGGAGGGAGGGGATTCTAGCCAATGGCAGCCCTCAGAGTGTCCTCAGGAGGACTTCTTCTGTTCCTAAAAGAGCATTGCACTCATGGCTTTGAGACAGGACTGGTCCTCCATTTTGATGCAGTGATGCTCCTGGTGAAGGCAGTTGGTTTGGAGCCATGATGAAAGGAACCCATTCCTAATGACTGAATAGTGGTGTTCCTATTTCTATTCCCAGGGAAGGGAAGAGGGCCCTGGAGTGTTCTCTGCCTTGCATCCAAAGAGAACTTGACCTCCAGACAGACTACAAAGGCTGCCCTAGACTTCTGTCAGTTCATTGAAGCAGATTGGGAAGACCTCCAGGGAAGAGCCTCCATTGCTAAACACAGTCTCCATCAAGGAGAAATCTAGAGGATCAGGGACCAAGATTGCAGCCTTGTCTTCCCCTCTCTCACCATTCATGAAGATCCAGGGAGCCAAGGAAAAGGGAAGGGAGGGTATCCCAATGTATCCCACTCTGTTGATATTCTGAAGGGATCAATCATATTTGGGATGCTCTGTGTTCTTCCTCCCCTTTTGCTCAGTCAGTCTCTGGATGAGGGCTATCTTCTGTTGCAGATCTCCTTTCCAGACGTGGACGTCTTCTTCTCTGAGGAGGAAGGGCCACTCTTGAGTCCGGAGCAGAAGTTTCTGTACAATGAGGTGATGATGGAAACCTATGGAAATGTCTCCTCTCTGGGAAAGGAACTTGGATCCATTGCTCTTCCTTCAGAACAGGGGGCCTTGCATGCTATAGACATGGCTCTATGGTTCCACTTTAATGGTCAAAGCAACATCCTGGGAATCTTGGGATTTGTACTTACTTTACGGAGCCACTAAAGCTCTCTAGTTATGATTGTAAATGCCCTTTGCTAAACTGCAAATCCTAGGATATCCTAGGAAAGAACCATGGCACTTGATATCTTTTGGCCCCAAATGCTCTTCATTACATCCCTTAGCAAGGTTTGAGGCCTTTTTGATCTGTGTTTCAGTGTTTCTATGTTCTGGAGAGGCCTCCAGTATCCTCTTGGGAAGAAGGCCAAAGTCTAGCTCTGTTTGGACAGGAAAGTAACTCAGGGAAAGCCCACAATAGAGCCAGAAGAGGTGTCCATAAAACAGCTAGAAGAGTATTGTCAGGCAGCCATGAATCTGAAAAACTAATAACTAAACAAGTAAACTGGTGGGAACCAGCTCAAATCCTTGTTTTGAGACATTTTAAGGTATTCCATGTAGCAGTTATGACTAATATCTATGAGGGCAGGGAAAGGGAACACTAAACATCCATTATCTCTCTTGTTTCTTTTCATAGTAGAGCTTGCTTAGATCCATTGTAGATTCCAGAGACCTCTCCTCTCATGATGCTGAGATGAGTATTTTCTGACTTTCCTCTTCTTTGTAGAAGTTGTGGCTCACCAGAGAATCGACATTCTGGAGAAACCATACAAATGCCAGCAGTGTGGAAAATGATTAGCTTGGAGGTTTCACCTTGTTTTACATCAGAGAGTCCACAAAGGAAAGAAACCACACAAATGCCAGCTGTGTGGAAAATGCTTTGCTTGCAAG
Source organism: Sceloporus occidentalis (assembly GCA_023333645.1). NCBI lineage: Eukaryota > Metazoa > Chordata > Lepidosauria > Squamata > Phrynosomatidae > Sceloporus > Sceloporus occidentalis. The sequence continues at coordinate 987,530 of JALMGF010000202.1, forward strand.
TCAACACTTTTCAGGCATCAAAGAGTCCACACAGGAGAGAAACCATCCAAATGCCAGGAGTGTGGGAAATGATTTCCTCAGAACTCACCTTATGGAACATCAGAGAGTCCACACAGAAGAGAAACTTTACAAATGCCAGCAGTGTGGAAAACGCTTTGCTTAGAAGTCAGACCTTTTGAGACATCAAAGGGTCCACCACACAGGAGAGAAACCATCCAAATGCCAGGAGTGTGGCAAGTGTTTTGATTCAGGTACCAACCTTACACGCCACCATAGCATTCATATAGAAGAGAAGCTATAGAAAAGAAAGACTGTGGAAAATGTCTTTCTCAGAAGTTACACTTTTAGAGGCATGCAAAAATCCACATTAGGGACAAAGTGTGCAAATGTTAGTGGTTGAAAATACTTTTTTGGAGAAGCAGCTTTCATATATTTTGTTGTATTTTGTAAAGGTCTATTGCAATCTTCATTTATACTACTTCTGCTACAAAATTGTTGGTTTGAAAGTATCTTGCCCTTATAGGGACATTCAATAAACCTTTGCATTAACTGAAGCATTCTCATTCTTCGTTTCATATCTTGAATCTGTGAAAGACAGCATTAATTATGGAACATCAGTATTTATTAAAAATATATTTGTTATTAAAAGTCAGAAACAATAAACATAAAACTTAACTCATCAGACAACAAACATACAAATAAAACATACTAATACCATGGAAATATATCACTTCCACTCCTCTCTGTTGGTTCTTATATTTATATATACACTGGTACCTCGGGTTACGAAATTAATTCGTTCCGCTATTCCTTTCGTAAGCCGAAAATTTCGTAACCCGAAACACATTTTCCATTGAAAATAACTAATGCGTTCTATGACCTCAGACTGAACCTGCAAGTCAAAACAAACGCACAATAGAGGCCTATTAAGCTAAGTACCCTACAATACAAGTTGCCTGAGGCACTAAAGAGCTTAACAATGGTCCATTCTAAACTTTCTAAAGGATAAAGAAAAAAAGTTTTTTTCTTATCTTTGATGGTTCTGGCATCTCAGAGTGAGGCAGGAGGAGGAGGAGGAGCTCTCAAATCATCACACCCATGACCAAAGCAACCCCATGGTCACACTCTCTGGCCCACATCAAATCAAGGCCAAACATGCAAAACTCACATCCCACACTCTCAAATCATCACAGCCATGACCAAACCACCCCAGAACCCAAACTCAAAGGCCAGAAACCCCAAATCTAAAAAAGCAACCCCATGGTCACACTCTCTGGCCCACATCAAATCAAGGCCAAACATGCAAACCTCACATCCCACACTTTGAAAACATCACAGCCATGACCAAACCACCCCAGAACCCAAACCCAAAGGCCAGAAACCCCAAATCTGAAAATGCCACCCCAAAGTCACACTCTCTGGCCCACATCAAATCAAGGCCAAACTTGCAAAAATCGATGCCCACACTCTCAAATCATCACACCCATGACCAAACCACCCCAGAACCCAAACTCAAAGGCCAGAAACCCCAAATCTGGAAATGCCACCCCAAAGTCACACTCTCTGGCCCACATCAAATCAAGGCCAAACTTGCAAAAATCGATGCCCACACTCTCAAATCATCACACCCATGACCATACCACCCCAGAACCCAAACCCAAAGGCCAGAAACCCCAAATCTGAACATGCCACCCCAAGGTCACACTCTCTGGCCCACATCAAATCAAGGCCAAACTTGCAAAAATCGATGCCCACACTCTCAAATCATCACACCCATGACCATACCACCCCAGAACCCAAACCCAAAGGCCAGAAACCCCAAATCTGAACATGCCACCCCAAGGTCACACTCTCTGGCCCACATCAAATCAAGGCCAAACTTGCAAAAATCGATGCCCACACTCTCAAATCATCACACCCATGACCATACCACCCCAGAACCGAAACCCAAAGGCCAGAAACCCCAAATCTAAAAAAGCAACCCCATGGTCAGGCCCATTCTAAAGGATAAAGAAAAAAAGTGTTTTTCTTATCTTTGCTGGTCTTGGCATCAGAGTGAGGCAGGAGAAGGAGGAGGAGGAGCTCTCAAATCATCATAGCCATGACCAAAGCAACCCCAAATCTAAAAAAGCAACCCCATGGTCACACTCTCTGGCCCACATCAAATCAAGGCCAAACATGCAAACCTCACATCCCACACTCTCAAATCATCACACCCATGACCAAACCACCCCAGAACCCAAACTCAAAGGCCAGAAACCCCAAATCTGAAAATGCCACCCCATGGTCACACTCTCTGGCCCACATCAAATCAAGGCCAAACTTGCAAAAATCGATGCCCACACTCTCAAATCATCACACCCATGACCATACCACCCCAGAACCCAAACCCAAAGGCCAGAAACCCCAAATCTGAACATGCCACCCCAAGGTCACACTCTCTGGCCCACATCAAATCAAGGCCAAACTTGCAAAAATCGATGCCCACACTCTCAAATCATCACACCCATGACCATACCACCCCAGAACCCAAACCCAAAGGCCAGAAACCCCAAATCTGAAAATGCCACCCCAAAGTCACACTCTCTGGCCCACATCAAATCAAGGCCAAACTTGCAAAAATCGATGCCCACACTCTCAAATCATCACACCCATGACCATACCACCCCAGAACCCAAACCCAAAGGCCAGAAACCCCAAATCTAAAAAAGCAACCCCATGGTCACACTCTCTGGCCCACATCAAATCAAGGCCAAACATGCAAACCTCACATCCCACACTCTCAAATCATCACACCCATGACCAAACCACCCCAGAACCCAAACTCAAAGGCCAGAAACCCCAAATCTAAAAAAGCAACCCCATGGTCACACTCTCTGGCCCACATCAAATCAAGGCCGAACATGCAAACCTCACATCCCACACTTTGAAAACATCACAGCCATGACCAAACCACCCCAGAACCCAAACCCAAAGGCCAGAAACCCCAAATCTGAAAATGCCACCCCAAAGTCACACTCTCTGGCCCACATCAAATCAAGGCCAAACTTGCAAAAATCGATGCCCACACTCTCAAATCATCACACCCATGACCATACCACCCCAGAACCCAAACCCAAAGGCCAGAAACCCCAAATCTGAACATGCCACCCCAAGGTCACACTCTCTGGCCCACATCAAATCAAGGCCAAACTTGCAAAAATCGATGCCCACACTCTCAAATCATCACACCCATGACCATACCACCCCAGAACCCAAACCCAAAGGCCAGAAACCCCAAATCTGAACATGCCACCCCAAGGTCACACTCTCTGGCCCACATCAAATCAAGGCCAAACTTGCAAAAATCGATGCCCACACTCTCAAATCATCACACCCATGACCATACCACCCCAGAACCCAAACCCAAAGGCCAGAAACCCCAAATCTAAAAAAGCAACCCCATGGTCAGGCCCATTCTAAAGGATAAAGAAAAAAAGCGTTTTTCTTATCTTTGCTGGTCTTGGCATCAGAGTGAGGCAGGAGAAGGAGGAGGAGGAGCTCTCAAATCATCATAGCCATGACCAAAGCAACCCCAAATCTAAAAAAGCAACCCCATGGTCACACTCTCTGGCCCACATCAAATCAAGGCCAAACATGCAAACCTCACATCCCACACTCTCAAATCATCACACCCATGACCAAACCACCCCAGAACCCAAACTCAAAGGCCAGAAACCCCAAATCTAAAAAAGCAACCCCATGGTCACACTCTCTGGCCCACATCAAATCAAGGCCAAACATGCAAACCTCACATCCCACACTCTCAAATCATCACACCCATGACCAAACCACCCCAGAACCCAAACTCAAAGGCCAGAAACCCCAAATCTAAAAAAGCAACCCCATGGTCACACTCTCTGGCCCACATCAAATCAAGGCCAAACATGCAAACCTCACATCCCACACTCTCAAATCATCACACCCATGACCATACAGTACAAAAGTGTTTTTCTTATCTTTGCTGGTCTTGGCATCTGGTCCTGGCATCTCGGAGTGAGGCAGGAGGAGGAGGAGGAGGAGAGGGGCAGCCCAAAAAGCCAAATTTAAACCAATTCAAGCAATTTAACCACTTCAGCCAATTCAAGCAATTTAACCACTTCAGCCAATTTATCCAATTCAAGCAATTTAACCAATTCAGCCAATTTAGCCAATTCAAGCAATTTAACCAATTCAGCCAATTTAGCCAATTCAAGCAATTTAACCAATTCAGCCAATTTAGCCAATGCCACCAATTTAACAAAGTTAACCATTTTTTTAAAAAGAATTTGGTGTTTTTTTTAAGGGTCACCTTTTTTTTAAGGGTCACCTTTTGCCTTCTTGGATGACGGTTCTCCCTCTCTAGTGAAGAACTGGTCCAAGGATGTCTGCTTTTGCCGGCCCTTAAGCAGGTTCTTAAAATGGCTAAGGCAGACATTATCAAAACGGGCAATGGCATGGCTGGTGAGCACCTTCTCAGGGTGGTGCTTCTCCACATATGAAGACACATTGTGGAATTGCCGCAAAATGTCTTTAATTTCTGCCGTTGGCAAAGATGCCCCCGCAGCCTCCTCCTCCTGGCCCCTGTCGAAATGGAGCACGTCTTCATCCACGGCCGAGTGTTGCATCGCCGCCAAGGCCTTCAGGTCCTCTGTTGTCAGGTCCTCGTTGTGCTCCTCGATGAGTTCCTCCACGTCCTCGTTGTCCACGTCGAGTCCCAGGGACCTTGCGATGGAGACGATCTCGTGCACCTCTTCCTCTTCACCTGGCTCAGCACCCTCGGACTGTGACCCTTCCAAGGAAGAAGCATCAGGCCACAGCTTCCTCCACGCAGCAATCAGGTTGCGCCTGGTGATCTCCTGCCAGGCCAAGTCCACCATCTTCAAGCACACCACGATATCAAAATGCTGCTTCCAGAACTCTCGAAGGGTCAGCTGTGTGCTCTCTGTCACATCGAAGCAACGCTTGAACATGTGCTTGGTGTAGATCTTCTTGAAGTTGGCGATCACCTGCTGGTCCATGGGTTGCAAGAGGGAGGTCGTGTTGGGTGGCAGAAACTGGACCTTGATGAAGGAGAACTCCGCGAGGATGTCCTTCTCCAGGCCATGCGGGTGCGCAGGAGCATTGTCCAAGAGGAGGAGGCACTTCAAGGGCAAATCTTCTTCCTCCAGGTACCGCTTCACTGTCGGGGCGAAGACACTGTTGATCCACTCGACGAAAAGGAGGCGTGTGACCCATGCGCGGCCATTGGAGCGCCACATCACTGGCAACCTGTCCTTCTGGATGTTGTGTGCCTTGAAAGCCCTTGGATTTTCGGAGTGGTACACCAACAGGGGCTTGACCTTACAGTCCCCGCTGGCATTGGCACACAACGCAAGTGTGAAGCGGTCCTTCATAGGCTTGTGGCCTGGCTGTCTCCTCTCCTCCTGGGTGATGTAGGTGCGGCGAGGCATCTTCTTCCAGAAGAGGCCCGTCTCGTCGCAATTGAAGACTTGCTGCGGGACGTAGCCTTCCTCCTTCACCATGGCCTTGAACGCGACGACGAATGCTTCGGCGGCCTGGTGGTCTGCGCTGGACGCCTCGCCGTGACGGACGACAGAGTGGATCCCGGTCCTCCTCTTGAACTTCTCGAACCAGCCACGTGATGCTTTGAAGTCCGGGGTGGCTGGCTCCTCCTGCGAAGAAGTTCCTTCGCCTGCCTCCCTGCTGGCCAGGTCTTCGAAAATGGTGATGGCCTTCTCGCAGATGACCGAGGTGGTCACAGTGTCCCCGACTCGCTCCTTTTCCTTGATCCAGAGGAGAAGCAGGCGCTCCATCTCCTCGTGCTTCGGTGTCCTCTGCTTGGCGATCGTCGTCACGCCTTTCGCTGGAGCCACAACAGCTCTGATGGCCTCCTTCTGCTTGAGGACAGTGCCAATTGTCGAAGGGTTTCGTCCATACTCCTTGGCAATGTCCACCAAGCGCACGCCCCTCTCGTGCTTGGCGATGATGTCCTTCTTGTCCTCCAAGGACAAGGGAGCCCTCTTCTTTTTCTCACCGCTTGGCTTGGGAGCCATAGCTCAAGCCTAAAAAGGACAAAAGGCACAGGCAGTGAGCAAAAGCCACAATTGGAAACCACCCCCACCCCCATGGTCACACTCTCTGGCCCAAACTTGCAAAAGTCCCACCCCACACTCTCAAATCATCACAGCCATGGCCAAAGCACACAAGAACACAAGCCCATAGGCCAGAAACCCAAAATCTGAAAATGCCACCCTATGGTGGGACTCTCTGGCCCACATGGGACCATGGCCAAAGTTTCAAAACCCACACTCCACACTTTGAAAACAGAAAAAAAAAACCCAGCATGTGAAGCCCATAATCCACACATCTGAACATGCCACCCTAAAAGGAAAAAAAGCCAAAAAAGGCAAGCCAGCATGTGAAGCCCATAATCCACACATCTGAACATGCCACCCTAAAAGGAAAAAAAGCCAAAAAAGGCAAGCCAGCATGTGAAGCCCATAATCCACACATCTGAACATGCCACCCTAAAAGGAAAAAAAGCCAAAAAAGGCAAGCCAGCATGTGAAGCCCATAATCCACACATCTGAACATGCCACCCTAAAAGGAAAAAAAGCCAAAAAAGGCAAGCCAGCATGTGAAGCCCATAATCCACACATCTGAACATGCCACCCTAAAAGGAAAAAAAGCCAAAAAAGGCAAGCCAGCATGTGAAGCCCATAATCCACACATCTGAACATGCCACCCTAAAAGGAAAAAAAGCCAAAAAAGGCAAGCCAGCATGTGAAGCCCATAATCCACACATCTGAACATGCCACCCTAAAAGGAAAAAAAGCCAAAAAAGGCAAGCCAGCACGTGAAGCCCATAATCCACACATCTGAACATGCCACCCTAAAAGGAAAAAAAGCCAAAAAAGGCAAGCCAGCATGTGAAGCCCATAATCCACACATCTGAACATGCCACCCTAAAAGGAAAAAAAGCCAAAAAAGGCAAGCCAGCACGTCAAGCCCATAATCCACACATCAGAACATGCCACCCTAAAAGGAAAAAAAGCCAAAAAAGGCAAGCCAGCACGTCAAGCCCATAATCCACACATCTGAACATGCCACCCTAAAAGGAAAAAAAGCCAAAAAAGGCAAGCCAGCATGTCAAGCCCATAATCCACACATCTGAACATGCCACCCTAAAAGGAAAAAAAGCCAAAAAAGGCAAGCCAGCATGTGAAGCCCATAATCCACACATCTGAACATGCCACCCTAAAAGGAAAAAAAGCCAAAAAAGGCAAGCCAGCATGTGAAGCCCATAATCCACACATCTGAACATGCCACCCTAAAAGGAAAAAAAGCCAAAAAAGGCAAGCCAGCATGTCAAGCCCATAATCCACACATCTGAACATGCCACCCTAAAAGGAAAAAAAGCCAAAAAAGGCAAGCCAGCATGTCAAGCCCATAATCCACACATCTGAACATGCCACCCTAAAAGGAAAAAAAGCCAAAAAAGGCAAGCTAGCACCCCAAGCCCATAATCCACACATCTGAACATGCCACCCTAAAAGGAAAAAAAGCCAAAAAAGGCAACCCAGCACCCCAAGCCCATAATCCACACATCTGAACATGCCAGTAGCAAAACCCACAATCCACACTTTGAAAAAAAAAAAAACCCAGCACCCCACAGCAAAAGCATGGTCACACTGTCTCACCCCACCCCACCCCACAAGAAGAAGGTAAAAATCCATCAACCTACCTGTAGAGAAATTCCTGATGGTCGGTCTTGATCCGAAGATACACCTGGCAAAGGCAGAAAAAGTCCAAAGGCCAGGCAAAGTCCGAACCTCAAGTGGAACCAAAGAGTCAGAGCTCAGAATATCAACTCTTCCTCACACAGTCCACAGGGCCAGACAAAGGAGCAGATCAATGGAAGCCGGCTTTTGTATCTCAAGCCAGGCCACCCCCCCAATTTCGTTAGCCAATACAGTTGATCAGCTTGATTTCGCAAGCCAATCACTGCTGCTAACGAAATTCAAAATTCGCGCCAAAGCTAACCCCTAACCCAGCCCCCTTAGGTTTCCGTTAGCCCTGGAAATCCCTGGAAAGCGTGTAGCTGCACTTTGCATCATTTGAATTTCGCGCCGAAATGAATTTCGTAACCCGAAAAACATTTCGTAACCCGAAACAGTTTTTTCCAATCCACGTTTTTCGTATCCCGAAAATTTCGTAACCTGGGTATTTCGTATCCCGAGGCACCAGTGTACTGAATTTGCCCAAACTGAACCTTTCTTCTCTACTCAGTCCTCAGCTCCATTGCCCAGCAGAGGCAAATACACACACAAACATACAGGATACACAGGGGCAGCTATATTTCTAAATCAGAGCTTTCCTTTCCTGACTTTCCCTCCTGAGTCCAGCTCTGCACCTTGGGCTCCATTGCGGTCTCTTCAAAGGAAGAAAGGAGGGAAGGAAGGGGAGGCCGCTGACCCCCCGGCACATACCTTCCTTTCCCGCAAAGGCCACCAGCGGAATAAGTAACAGCAGCTTTGCCCTGGCAATCCCTGCGCATGCTGAGGAGGGGCCTTTGGGGGGATAGATTATCCCATTGTGACTTCAGGCTGATGCTTCTTTCCTGAAAGACTGGGGATGGCTCATTGTGACCTCAGGCTGATTCTTGTTGCCTGCGAGATTGTGACTTCAGGCTTCTCCTTCCTTACCTGAACACATGAGACTGGCCCATTGCTATCTCAGACTGATGCTCCTTTTCTGAAGGACTGACACTAACTCATTGTGACTTTGGGCTGATGTTCCTTCCCTGAAGGATTAAGATGGGTTTATAGACTACAGGCAGGCGTTCCTTACCTGAAGGATTGAGCCTGGCTCATAGCGACCAAAGGGTTATGATCCTTGTCTGAAGCATTGAGGCTGTCCCATTGAGATCTCAGCCTGAGGCACCTTTCCTGAAAGATTGTGACGGGCCTATTATGAGTTTAGACTGATGCTCCTTGCCTGAAGGATTGAGACTGGACCATTGAGATCCTTACCTGAAGCATTGAGATTGTCACATTGTAATCTCAAAGCCATCCAGTCCAACCTCCTTCTGCCATGAAGAAAATCTCAATCAAAGCATATCTGACAGATAGCCATCCAGACTCTGTTTAAAGGCCTCCAAAGAAGGAGACTCCATCATTCTCCATTGAGGGAGTGTGTTCCACTGTCAAACAGCCCTTTCTGTCAAGAAGTTCCTCCTAATGTTGAGCTGGAATCTCTTTTCCTGGAGCTTGCATCCATTGTTCTGGGTTCTCTTCTCTGGAGCAGCAGAAAACAAGCTAGCTGCCTTCTCAGTATGACATCCCTTCAAATATTTAAACAGGGCTTTCGTATCATGTCTTAACCTTCTCTTCTCCAGGCTAAACAGCCCCAGCTCCCTAAGTCTCTCCATTGTGGTGACCCTCCTCTGGACACACTCCAAACTTGTCAATGTTGATCCTGTCCTCTGGGGTATTAGCTACTCCTCCTAGTTTGGCATCATCTGCACATTTGATAAACATGTCCTCTATTAAAGCAGGGCTGCACAAGTTGCAGCCCAACAAAGGATGAAAAGCGAAACACTTGACGGAACGGAAATAGAGAGTGATCATATTAATTCCCCAATAACTAAACAAGATGTAGAAAGAGTAATACAAGATTTAAAAGGAATTAAATCTCCTGGCCCAGATGGATTCACATCTATATTTTATAAAACCTTTAAAAATGAACTGAGCGAGCATTTGACTAAAATTTACAATGAAATATTGGGTAATAAAACAATCCCAGAAACATGGAAACTATCTGAAATTATATCAATACTTAAACCCAATAAAGATCCAGCCAATTCCAAATCTTATCGTCCGATCACATTAAGCAATCATAATTATAACATTTTAATGAAAATCTAAGCCAATAGATTAAAAAGAATATTTACCTACTTTAATTAAAGAAGAACAATATGGATTTGAGGAAGGCAGATATATTTATGAACCAATAAGGAATATATTTAATATACTACATCATGCCAAACAATACAAAAATAAATTAGCTTTGATAAAACTAGATGTTTACAAAGCATTCAATTCAATAAATCATGAATATCTATATAAAATCTGTAGGGATTTTGGATTAGGGAAAAGGTTTAGTGAAACCATCAAAGAAATCTATAATGATACAGAAGCACAAATTATGATAAATGGAGAGAGATCAAGAAAATCTAAAATGAAAAGTGGAGTAAGGCAAGTTGCCCGCTTTCCCCTTTATTATTTATTATTTATATTAGCAATGGAAGCGTTTGCAAATATGATTCGGGATCAGAAGAGATAAAGCGATATGAAATAGATTATTGCCAATGGCTCCGATATTACATTTGCCAGTTCTTTTAACACCCTTGGATGTAGCTCATCTGGAAACCATGAAGCCCTATGAGGAACGACTTAGGGAGCTGGGGATGTTTAGCCTGGAGAAAAGAAGGTTAAGAGGTGATATGATAGCCCTGTTCAAATATTTGAACGGATGTCATATTGAGGAGGGAGCAAGCTTGTTTTCTGCTGCTCCAGAAACTAGGACCCGAAGCAATGGATGCAAACTGCAGGAAAAGAGATTCCACCTCAACATTAGGAGGAACTTCCTGACAGTAAGGGCTGTTCGACACTGGAACACACTCCTTCCTCGGAGTGCAGTGGAGTCTCCTTCCTTGGAGGTCTTCAAGCAGAGTCTGGATGGCCATCTGTCGGGGATGCTTTGATTGTGATTTCCTGCATGGCAGAATGGGGTTGGACTGGATGGCCCTTGTGGTCTCTTCCAACTCTTTGATTCTATGATTCTAGATAAAGAAGAGATAAAGTTGAATTTATGACACAGAAACCTAATGAAGCTGTAACCAAGTTATTGGAAATATTTCAGACATTTGAAAACATTTCTGGGCTTAATATTAATTAATATTAATTAATATTTAATATGGATAAATCAGAGATAATGTTTAGGAATACGAATTGGCCGGAACAAAAAGAAACCCAAATTGTGTCAGGATTGAAATTGGGGATTAAAAATGTGAGATATTTAGGTGTAAATTTACCAATTAAGTTAGATAATATTCTACAAGGTAATTATAGTCAATTAAGGGGGAAATTAATAATCAGATTTCTAAATGGACAAGAAAAAATGGGAAAATGTTAAGAAAACTTAGAATGTTTAAAACGATGGTATTACCAAAGATTTTATATTTATTTCAAATGATCCCAGAAATAATTCCTAGTAAAGTTTTAAAGAAATGGGAAAAGTCAATATTAAAATGGATATCAAGGAACAAAAAAGCCAGGTTATCTAAGGCATTATTAAATGAGCATCAAAGTAATGGAGGATGGGGAGCTCCATCCCTTGAATGATATTTTGAGGCAGTTCAATGGCTAAGAATGATAGAGGCAGAATATAACCATGATATAAAGTGGGTTGAAATAGAAAGACAGAGCAATCAAATGGAAAATGTCTCTGTCTTTCAGGGGAAAATATGGGGGAGATATCAATTTTAAACATGAGGACACTCTGAGGGCTGCCATTGGCTGGAATCCCCATCCCTCCCACCATCCCTGGCCCTGATTGGCTGGAATCCCCGTCCCTCCCACCATCCCTGGCCCTGATTGGCTGGAATGCCTGTCCCTCCCACCATCCCTGGCCCTGATTGGCTGGAATAGCCTTCCCTCCCACCATCCCTGGCTATCTTGTGTTCTGGCATCCATTTTGTGTTCCAGTGGCCATTTTGTTCCAGAACCTTCTCTGAGCCTCAGTTGAACAGAGGCTTCTCTTTCTCTCCTGAGGCTCCAGAGTCAGAAGGAGGCCAGGCTCCTTGGGCCAAAAGGAAGGAAGTGTGTCCCTTTGTATTACATTTGTGTCTCTTTTCTGAGAGGGTTTTCTTATTACAGAGCTCTGCTCCTTCTGGGAAACATGGGTTTTAAAAGGGATCAGAAAAGGGAGGATAGTTTTAATACAAGCCTTATTCTGATTCTTCACAAACATTGGGTTTTGGCTTCTAAGAGGAGGCTTCTCCCCCAAAACAGGCCAAATGTAGCTTCTTTGGGAGGATCCAGTTTTCTTATTAAGAGATTTTCAGGGAAGAAGGAAGGAGGCAGACCAGAATAACTCATATTACCAAGAATGAAACAAGACTTGGGCGCTTCTACCCTTTTAAAACCAACTCTGGCTGTATCTGCACTGAAGAAATAATCCAGTTTGAAACCGCTTTAACTCTCCTGGCTCCATTTTGTGGAATCCTGGGATTTGTAGTTTGTTGTGGCACCAGAGCTCTCTGGCAGACAATGTAAAATCTCAGGATTCCATAGCACTGAGTGGTTAAACTGGTGTCAAAGTGCCTTATTTCTATAGTGCGGATGCAGCCTTCTTGGGAAAAGGGCTGATGATGGGGAAAAGCACTGGGGACCTCTGGAGGTTTCAGCAGATGATTTATTTATTTATGATGCACTCATTTCACATCTAACTACGGGGACATAACCAGGGCCCTCTCAAATTCCCCATCCCCTAATCCCCCCCCCACTTGAATAAGGCATGGAGTATCTGTTGTGAAGGGGAGCTGCAGTGAATCTATGCTAAGTCCAGGGGCTTTGTTTGGTGAAGAGGGAGGAAGGGGATGCCCACCTCTGCATTAGCCCAAAGGAGGCATATGTCCCCTGCGTATGTCACCAGCAGGATACTGTTCTCTGTGTCTCTGAGTGCTGCAGGGTTTCTTGCCAAGCCAATCCTAACCCTGGTCTCTTTTCTCAGGAACTCCATCTCAGCCTCTTTGTACACGGCTTTGGGCTTCTCTTTCTGGAAGTGACCAAGTGCAGGCCACCAGGACCCCTTCACCACCTGATGGCCGACACAGAGGCCAAGCGGAGGGAGTTGGGCTCCAACAGAAAGAGGCTGCCAAGGTACAACAGCTCTTTGGTGAGTCACTATCCTATTAGCTTCATCTGTGTCGCTGCTGGTCCAGTTTGTGAAAGGAAGCAAATAAAATACAGTCGGCCCTTCTTATACACTGATTTTTTATACACGGATTCAAGCATACACGGATTGGAAATGTTCCAAAAAAGAACAAATTTACCTTGATTTTCCATTTTTTATAAGGGACACCATTTTGCTATGTCATTATATGTAATGGGACTTAAGCATATACGAATTTTGTTATACACGGGGGACCTTGGAACCAAACCCCAGCGTATAACAAGGGTCCACTGTACTGTCAGAGTTTGGCAGAGACAGTCCTGGTTAATCCTCTGTCACCCCACTTATTCAGGGGCTTTTAAAAATGTCCCAGTTGGTCTATCCTCCTCCCACTTTCCCCTTTCTCAGCTCACTTCAGTTCAGCTCAAAAGTGGGGAGAGGAGAGGAAAGAAGGAGACAGGATATGGCCCTTCCCAGGAGGCTGAAGCAACAGCAAATTGCTGTGCCTTTCCTAGCTTGTGTGATCTTCCTCATAAACAACTTTGGCCATCTTCACTGCCTTCTGGGTTGCTTGTCCATATGTGTCTTGTTTTTCCCATCAATCAAGTGTTGGGGGCTATGGGAGAATGTCTCTGGATATAAATTGGGGGTGGGCCCAGTGACCCTTAAGCCTAAAGTGCTCCCCAGAACTGCTTTATAAAAATGACATTTGCCTCTGAAACCTGGCAAGAAATGTCTAAATGCACCATAATTCTTTGGTGGCTAAATGTACTGTATGTGTTGGGATAGTCAGTATCCTAATCCATCCTCAATATCCCAGCCATGGCCTAAATTATATTGTGTATTATATTGTATAATACATTGAAAGAATTCGAGACAAACTGGATCTCAAAGGCAGTAGCTTTTTTCTTGCTGACAGAATTTAAAGTTTATTTCTGGGACTGAATTCTAAAGTGATCAAATAATATTTGGACGCACCATGTGCTTTCCTCCCCTTTTGTTTAGTCACTCTGTGGATGAGGGCTATTTTCTGTTGCAGGTGACCTTTGCGGATGTGGCAGTATATTTCACTGAGGACGAATGGAAACTGTTGACGAAGAAGCAGAGACTTATGTACAGTTCTGTAATGATGGAGAATTATGAGAATGTGGCCTCTGTGGGTAAGGAACCGGAATCCACTAGCATTATAGAATCATAGAGTTGGAATAGTCCACAAGGGCCATCCAGTTCAACCCTCTTCTGCCATGCAGGAATACACATTCCAAGCACCATCCAGCCTCTGTTTAAAGACCTCCAGAGAAGAGAACTCCACCAAACTCTACGGGAGTATATTCCACTGTCGAAGAGCTCTTACTGTCCCAAAGTTCCTCCTAATGTTTAGGTGGAACCTCTTTCTCTGTCGTTTGCATCCATTGTGGTGTCTCTTTTTCTCTGTAGCAGCAGAAAGCAAGATTGCTCCATCTTCAATACGACCCTTTCCAATATTTAAACATGGATATCATATCCGCTGTTAATTTTCTTTTCTCCAGGGTAAACATACCCAGTTCTCTAAGCCGCTCCTCATAGGGCTTGATGGTTTCCAGATCCTTCACCATTTTGGTTGCCCTCCTCTGGGCATGTTCCAACCTGTCAACATCCTTTTTGAATTTCGGAGGCCAGAACTGGACACAGGATTATTCCAAGTAAGGCCTGACCAAAGCTGAATAGAGCGGCATTATTACTTCCCTTGATCTAGAAACTATACTCGTATTGATGCAGCCTAGAATCACATTGGCCTTTTTAGCTGCCGCATCACACTGTTGGTCCAAGTTGAACTTGTGGTCTACTAGGAGTCTTAGATCCCTTTGAAGCGTAGTTTAATTGTGATAGCAACATCCTGTAGAATATTTGAATTTGTCGTTTAGTGAGGCACTATTGCTCTCCACTTTATAAGGATTCCAAATACCGCATTGTAAACTGCCAATTGTCAGAAGCAGGTTCTGTGGTTCATCCGAATATTATTGGGGTTTAGGGGAGAATATTAGTAGTTTAAATGCTAGTAGTTTTAAGTAGTTGGTAAGGATATTGGGGCCTAGAGTGGCTTCGGGGAAGGGAAGCAGTTGTGGAGGCTATTAACTGCCTGGTCTGTGAACTCTGGGTGGCAGACATGTCCCCGGGGGGAGAGGCGCCTGTGAACGGTGGAAGAAGGCAAGAGGTACCTTGGCAGCCGGGCTGGTTAGGGGCTGAAGGGGAGGAAAAGGGAGGAGTGTGAAGATAGTTAACGACGGAGGGAAAAGGTTTAGACACTTCAGAGACAGCTTAGACTTATTAATGGACCTTTCTGCCTGAGTTTCTCAATAAACCTTTTGGTGGAAGTAAAGGACTTTTTAATTCTGAAACTAAGTTCCGCCCCCAGATATCTCACCAATGCTAGGATTTTGTAGGAAGACAGCATGGAGATTACCAGTAATGCATTTCTCATTGAAATGGTAGCACATCTCTGAGTATGTTTCCTTTTTTGGCCCTCTTCCAGCCTTTTGAGGTTCTGCTTCACTTCCCCAAAGGGATGCAATGGGATACTGAGGCACAAAACTTTATTCATATTTTAAAGCAATACAATGTGCAGTTGCCCCTGAGATCCCCAGGGGGCCTATGTGACGCCCCCAATCCCCAAGAGTAGCCCATCCCTGTCTTAGAGATGTCTTAATACTGCTCCCTGGTGCTTGATCCTCACCAAAACAGAAGTCCAGGACCCAGGCCCCTTGCTTTGCCTTTCCCAATGAGTAATTTGCATATGGATTATCCTGCCTTCCTCAACAAATGAGCCTCAAAGTGTCCCTTTTATGCATCACACTCTGTTGGTGTGTGTCTGTGATAGAGAGAAAGAGCGAATATGAAAAACAGAAAGGCAGGAAAGAGATGGTGAAGGTGAAATACTGAAGCAGCGCAGATGGGCGAGAAGGAAGGTTGGAGAGTGGAGGGAGAAAGGGAAGGGGATCAGGCTTAAGAGGGAGATGAAATGCACAGATATAGGATGGGGGACACCTGGCTGAATGAAACTACGTGTGAAAGGGATCTAGTAGTCCAAGTAAACCACAAGTTGAACATGAGTCAACAGTGTGATGCGGCAGCTAACAAGGCCAATGCGATTTTAGGTTGCATCAATAGAAGTATAGTGTGAGGATCAAGGGAAGTAATAGTGCCATGGTATTCTGCTTTGGTCAGGCCTCACCTGGAATATTGTGCCCAGTTCTGGGCACCACAATTCAAAAAGGATGTGGAGAAACTGGAGCATGTCCAAAGGAAGGCAACTAAAATGGTGCAGGATTTGGAAACTATGAGGAACGACTTGGGTAACTAGGGATGTTTAGCCTGGAGAAGAGAAGGTTAAGGGGTGATATGATAGCCCTGTTTAAATATTTGAAGGAATGTCAAGCTTGTTTTCTGCTGCTCCAGATCCTAGAACACGAAACAATGGATGCAAACTGCAGTAAAAGAGATTCCACTTCAACATTAGAAGGAACTTCCTGACAATAATAATAATAATAATAATTTGTTTTATTTATATACCGCTATTCCAAAGATCATAGTGGTGAACAGCAAGTAAGCTAATTTGCCCCCAACAGTCTGGGTACTCATTTTAGCGACCTCGGAAGGATGCAAGCCTGAGTCAAGCTTGGGCCCTTTTGCTGGTCTTGAACTCACAACCTTGTGGTTTTGAGTGAATGGCTGCAGTACAGGCATTTAACCACTGCGCCACCAGGGCTCCTAAGGTCTGTTCGACAATGGAACAGACTCCCTCTGAGATTTTGGTGGAGTCTCCTTTCTTAGAGATCTTCAAACAGAGGCTGAATGGCCATCTGTCAGGGATGCTTTGATTCCTACGTGGCAGAATGGGGTTGGACTGGATGGCCCTTGCGGTCGCTTCCAACTCTATGATTCTAGGCCTCTGGGAGCCAGGAAAGGAAGACAGGAGCAAAGACAGGATCGCCTAGCTCTGTGAGGAGAGGAAGGGACCTCTGGGAAGGGCCAGGAGAGGGGCCTTGGGGATTGGGAGGCAGCCACCAACCTCACAGATTATACTGATAATAATAATAAGTTTTATTTGTATTTACCCGCCTCTCTCAATGGAGCGAGGCGGTATTACAACCGTAAAATAGCCACAAAACAACAATAGCATCCAGTTTACACACAGTAAAACAACAAAACACTTAAAACTCAATTTGGGACAAATAAAAACATCATTTAAAATGCACAGTTGTAATCAGAAGTGGAATTTTTCCTTAAGTTCTTTACAAGAGGTCAGCTGGGTAAGCCTGCCAGAAGGGAGCTGTCTTAAGTCCTTTCTTGAAAGCATCCAAGGTGGTGTCAACACGGATCTCCTCCGGCAAGTTGCTCCATAACTTGGAGGCCATGGCTGTGTATGCTCTGTGAGAAGTTGTTCTTAGCCTGACCTTTGGGTAATCTAATAGATTCTTCCCAGATGTTCTGAGAGTGAGGGGCGGATGGTGTAGGGAGAGGCCTTCCCTCAAGTAGCTCAGGCCCAAGCCATGTCGGGCTTTAAAGGTAATAAGCAACGCTTGGTATTGCGCCCGGAATCTAATTGGCAGCCAATGTAGGGATACTGGTGTTATATGGTCTGACCCAGATGTTCTGGTGACCAATCTGGCTGCCGCGTTTTGAACTAACTAAAGCTTCCGAACTTGGTACAAAGGTAGCCCCATGTAGAGCACTAAACCTAAGAACTGAACTCGAAATCAGGCCCTTGTTTTAATACATATTAAGGGTTCCATTTAGCAATTATGAGCAATGTCTATGAAGAGAGGAAAGAGCAACACAAAAATTCCTTTTCCTCTAATGTCTCTTTTCCAACCTGAGCTTGCTTAGCTCTGTGGTTGATTCCAGAGGCCCTTTGTCACTCGAAATGCTGGAGTCTGGGGAGGACACCCACAAGTGCTATGCTTTTAGGGGAATTTCACACTTAGCTCAAAGGGGAGATTGAGGCAACAGTGACCTCGGGATTCATCCCAACTATACCAGGCCCAGAAGCACACAGAACTCCAGAGGCATTTCAGATAGGCTTTTGTGTTTTATTTAGGGGAAAAGCAAAATACATGCACGCACACACACATATACACATATAGGTGTTCACGCACCACATGCAAGAACTAGGTAACAAAGGTGGGAGTGGTGAATAGTGTAAGGCTTTGCTAATGGTAATACGTTACCTAGATGGATCTTGATTCCAATTGCTGAGGGTCCAGAATGGGGAGAGAAGTCAGTAACTGCTATAGCAAGTGAGGTTGGTGAGTGTAGTGAGGTGTTTAGCAATGTAAATCAATGGAGGGTCTGTCTGCAACTGGACTGATGCTGAAGAACAGCCAGTTGGGGCTGATGTTTATACTGAAATTGTTGCTTGGGGGCAGAAACCGAGCATTCGAAAAGGTTTAAATTGCTTTAGGATGTTTCCTGGGTGGGAAAAGAATTGTCTGAAACTGAATTAAATGAAATGGGTGCTTGGTGGAAATACTTCAGCCAAAAAGGATTATAACACCGGCTCTCAGCTCCTTCTTGGCTCTGAATTCTGGTCCCATTCAAAGCCAATGTATAGCACAGTCTGAAGGCGACACTCCCAGAGTTCAATAATAACATAGCAGAGTACAGTAGCAAATCTCTAGATATAGGCATTGGCAATGCATTAACCACTTTCCACACATAAAAATAACTCACAGCCACAGTTGATTTCCTCCAAGTCCTTGGAGGTTGTTTATCTTCAGTTGCAACATAAAACAAATATTTACCAGCTCTCCTCTCTGACTTCCATCAACTTCACAATCTCTTGTACACACAACTCCAACCCACATCAATCCACATGTGAGCTGTATACTGTATTGGTTGTGAGTCATCTCCTGGTGCCACACAGCATGAAGCTTCCTCTGCAGTTAGCTTGCATCATGCCATGTGCTCTGACTCAAGACTCTATGGCAGTCTCACAGGAAATGAGGCCACTTTTCAATCAAAGTATTTTTACATATATTTATTGGAATATTTTTCAACTGTCTGACTATCTGCTTCTACTGATTTCCTCATGACAGTTCCCCTTCAATTTCTTCTTTGGTAGCTCTGAGTAAGGATACAGTCATTATATGGATTTGGGGCATCCAGAACAGGGTCATGCTCAGGTCACTTACACCAACATTATTAATTTAATCTCAATTAGGGAGGGATGAACGTGGGGCTAAATCTTGGGGCAACACTTTCCTCTCTTAACACTGAGATTCAGTCTTGTCTGTCATTGTCCTCCTTTACAGAAGAATTTGTCAGCCACGAGAGAGTCCACACAAGAAAGAAGCCACATAAATGCCAGCATTGTGGGAAAAGATTTTCTTGGAAGTCAGTCCCAGAGATGCATCAGAGAGTCTACACAGGAGAGAACCCAAACAAATGCCAGCATTGTGGGAAATGTTTTTCTTCCAAGTCATACCTATTGGCACATCAGAGAGTCCACACAGGAGAGAAGCCATACAAATGCCAGCATTGTGGGAAATGTTTTTCTTCCAAGTCATACCTATTGGCACATCAGACAGTCCACACAGGAGAGAACCCAAACAAATGCCAGCATTGTGGGAAATGTTTTTCTTCCAAGTCATATCTATTGGCACATCAGAGAGTCCACACAGGAGAGAAGCCATACAAATGCCAGCATTGTGGGAAATGTTTTTCTTCCAAGTCATATCTATTGGCACATCAGAGAGTCCACACAGGAGAGAAGCCATACAAATGCCAGCATTGTGGGAAATGTTTTTCTTCCAAGTCATATCTATTGGCACATCAGAGAGTCCACACAGGAGAGAAGCCATACAAATGCCAGCATTGTGGGAAATGTTTTTCTTCCAAGTCATACCTATTGGCACATCAGACAGTCCACACAGGAGAGAACCCAAACAAATGCCAGCATTGTGGGAAATGTTTTTCTTCCAAGTCATATCTATTGGCACATCAGAGAGTCCACACAGGAGAGAAGCCATACAAATGCCAGCATTGTGGGAAATGTTTTTCTTCCAAGTCATATCTATTGGCACATCAGAGAGTCCACACAGGAGAGAACCCAAACAAATGCCAGCATTGTGGGAAATGTTTTTCTTTGAAGTCGAACCTAGTGAGACATCAGAGAGTCCACACAGGAGAGAAGCCACACAAATGCCAGCATTGTGGGAAATGTTTTTCTTTGAAGTCAAACCTAGAAAGACATCAGAGAAGCCACACAGGAGAGAAGCCATACAAATGCCAGCATTGTGGGAAATGTTTTTCTTCCAAGTCATATCTATTGGCACATCAGAGAGTCCACACAGGAGAGAACCCAAACAAATGCCAGCATTGTGGGAAATGTTTTTCTTTGAAGTCGAACCTAGTGAGACATCAGAGAGTCCACACAGGAGAGAAGCCACACAAATGCCAGCATTGTGGGAAATGTTTTTCTTTGAAGTCAAACCTAGAAAGACATCAGAGAATCCACACAGGAGAGAAGCCAAACAAATGCCAGCATTGTGGGAAATGTTTTTCTTTGAGGTCAAACCTAGTGACACATCAGAGAGTCCACACAGGAGAGAAGCCATACAAATGCCAAGACTGTGGGAAATGTTTTTCTTCAAAGTCATACCTAGTGAGACATCAGAGAGTCCACACAGGAGAGAAGCCATACAAATGCCAGCATTGTGGGAAATGTTTTTCTTCCAAGTCAAACCTAGTGACACATCAGAGAGTCCACACAGGAGAGAGGCCACACAAATGCCAGCATTGTGGGAAATGTTTTTCTTCGAAGTCACACGTAGTGAGACATCAGAGAGTCCACACAGGAGAGAAGCCACACAAATTCCAGAAATGAACTAACATTATATTTATCAAGAAGCAAAACAAAGAATATATTTTAAATCTTGTGGTGATAAGAAAAAGCCCTTGTGATTCCGTGTGTTAGGTTTGTGTGTCCATATGCCTGTTTATGTTTTTCAATTATATTTTGTTATTTTGAGGTTTTAATTGCCTTTATTATAGATTATTGCTTTCGTTTATAAATTTGAGTGGGGATCATGGTGGTGGAATAGGTTAGTTAAACAGAGGGGTGGGATTGGCTGCAGCTGGTTAGAATAGTTATGGGAATGATAGCATTTGGAATTTGTTCGATGTTGGCTGAAGAAAGTTGGGGACAGGTATTAACAGAAAGGGCTAGTTTGTGGGAATGGCAAAGGGGGCCTTGTTATCTGTGGGGCATAGACTGTGGGAATTGGAGGTGGGGGCCAGGTATGGACGAGTGTGATGTTTTAGGTTTTGGGGTTTTAATGTTTGGTTTGGGGAGGGCAGCTCTGACTTAAACACTGAATTTCTGATTATGTGTTTGAAATAAAGTTTTTGTTGTTTCAACACACTGGACTCATTGATGTACAGAAATTCTGCATTTGCACAAAATGTACCCTTTCTTCTCTCCTCAGCCCTCAGCTCCATTGCCAGCTATAAAAACAGAAGCAAACACACATATATACTCAGAGAGACAGAGCTATATGTACAAAGCAGAGCCTTCCCAGCCTTTCCCTCCTGACTCCAGCTCCGCAGCTTGGGCTCCATTCCGGAAGGAAGGAAAAAAGGCCGTAGTCCTTCCCTTCTTCCAAAGGCCGACAATGGAATAAACAGCAGCAGCAGCAAAGGCCTTACGATCCCTGCGCATGCTGAGAAGGGGTCTTTGGGGCATCTGAAAAGAATGAAAGTGCCAAGGGAAGAGAAGCATAAAGGGACTGCTGAAGTCGGGGGGGGGGGGGGGATTTGGGACCTGTTTCAGGCACCTTCCTCCGGGAACCCATTATTAGAGCCTTCCACAGCTAACTATAATGCTTTAAATGACTATTTCACAGATAATGTCTCTCAGATAAGAGCCAAATTGGACGTCAGCATTATTGCGGAGGCTATAAGTGAGGTGTCCATGAGTAAGATCATACTGGATCAATTTGAATCTGAGTACTGAGGACGTGGACAAGCTACTTGTAAGTGTAAAGAGGAGAACTTGCCCTCCCGACCCTTGCCCTTTTTATATCACCTGAGATATATCATAGATGCATCTCTTAGGGCTATTTTCCATCATGCTTAAAAGAAGCAGTGTTACGGCCGTTTATGGAAAAGCCCTCCCTAGATCCCTTGGACATGAACAATTACAGACCGGTCTCCCGTCTTCCATCTCTAACCAACATAATTTTGAGGATAGTTGCTCTTCATGTCCAAGCGGTCTTGGATGAGACAGATTATCTGGACCCATTTCAAACTGGCTTCAGGATGGGATACAGAGTCGAAACTGTTATGGTTGCCTTAGTAAATGATCTTTGCTTCAAGGGGGGATGTAACTTACCAAACTTTAAGCTGTATTATTATTATGCAGCTTGTCTCAAATGACTAGAAGAATGATTCAAATTAGAAAACAATAATTTATTGAATATAGAAAAAGCTAACCTGAATCTTGGTATACATGCATATATGTAGTATACAAAACCAAAAGATGATAATACTTTTAACCATCATGTTATAAGAAGATCACTGCTTAAAGTATGGTATAAAATGAGACATCTATTTTGGGTGTAATTGCAAGAAGCCTATTACAATAGAACAAAGAACAAAGATACTCCATGGCTAAGATATGGAGATTTAATAAACAAAACACCAGAAGGAAAATACAATATGAAATCTATGGAAGAAGTTAATGAAAGAGGAAACATGAAGGACTGGTTTTTATACAACCAATTAAACAATTGTTTTAAGGCAGACAATAAAGCTCCTGGGTTAATGATGGATAACAATGAAATAGATAAAATTATGATGGACAAAAAAGGTAAACACATATCCAAATATTATAAACTATTCAAAGAAAGAGATCTAGAAGATGAAATTATTAAACACAGCATGGTAAGATGGGCAGGTGATATAAATCAAACTATAACTATAGAGGAATGGGGAAAATCATGGAAAGGAACAGATAAATTCATTCTGTGCCAAAACTATAAATGAAATTATATCAAAATGTTATACAGGTGGTATATAACCCCCCAGAAATCCACCAGATATACAAAACTGTCAATACTAAGTGATGGAAATGCGGGGAACCCGAGGGAAGCTTCTTTCATATTGGTGGACATGCATTAAAGCTAAAGGATTCTGGCAAAGGATTCATGGAACCATCCAAAACATTCTGGATATAAATATTCCCTTTGAACCACATTTATTTTTACTAAACATAACACACAACATCAAGTCAGTAAAATACAATAGAATTGTTTTATATATGGTCTCATGTGCAAGGATCTTATTTGCTCAAGTTTGGAAATCTACAATTAATCCTTCTATTGAAGATTGGTTGATTAAGAAATATGAAGCTAGAAATATGGATGTAGTATCTGCTTTACTAAGAGGGAAATGAAAAGAAGATTTAGAAATGGAATGGAGTTGTCTTAAAACATTTGAAGAAAAGGGTAATAAAATCCCGTTAAATTAATAGTTAATATTTGGTCGATATTTGGTAATTTAAATACTATCATGGTAATATCCCAGTGTAATAAGAAATTTGAAAATAAGAAAAGGAAGACCCACATCATTGTTGTTGGAAACGCCACACACGGAGTTGTTTAGCCACATTCTGTGCTGCTCCTGGCCTTGCTGCAGTTGAGTGATTGACAGTTCAAGGGTGGCGACACGCTCCAACGCTGCAATGGTAAAAGGAAGTGTTTAGACTGTGCTTGTTGTTTCTTGCTCCCTTCACCCTTAAATATAAGGCCATTCAGACTACATTTTACCCTGGTTCCCAAACCGGTTTAAAAGTTGGAAGTTCACACTTGTGCCAATTTTAACACAACTCTGTCAGGGGCTTGCACAAGAGATCCAGGGCAAATCCCCCTTAGTGCGTTTTTTCTGAAAGCGGACTATGGACCCTTTCCTTTTGAAAACAACCGGCTCTTCCCTGTTGCTGACAAATATGAACTCAGCCGCGGTCATGATTGGGTCAAGTTCAGGGGGTAGATTACCCCGATTGAGGTATAGGGTAGTAGGAACTTGTTTCTGGGGAGATTCGATATGGGGGCACCCAGATCTGCCCAGTTCTATCCAGGGCAAATGAGGGAGTGGGAATGGGGCCTTTGTGAAGGTGGGGGAACTGGCCTTCCTGGTGCTGGGCCTCCAGGTGAGCGATGCATTGGGCAAGGAGTCTCTCTCCTCATCGCCTGCAGCCTCTGGATCCGCTGGAGGCAGGGCCTCTTCTCCAGCATCACCTGGAACAACGGACCAGAACAATGGACAACAACAGATGGATGTGTGCATGTGTGTTTGTGCATATTCATATATGTATATATGTGGAGGCATCTCTATCTAAGACCACTCAGACTTATACCTTTATGAACCTATATATATATATATATGTATATATAATGTTTCAAGTCTATAGATCTTGCATACAACATCCATAGATACACCTATACATATCCATAGATACCTGTCTGAACGTGTGCATGTGTATGCGCACGTATTTAAACACACACACACACACACATATATATATTTCTTCTTCGTGGTCTCTGCGAATCATACAAATGGGTTTCACTGCGCCTGCGCAGTGCTGTTCGGAAACTTCTGGAATCACTGGGCAAAGTTAACTTTGCAACATATAGAAACTTTTTGGCGGTAACTCCGCCCACCCGTTATAAGGCCCCTGCGTTCCCGCTCTTTCCCCAGTTCCTTTTTTTCCGCCGCGTTGGCTGTTGTAGGGAACTTCGCTTGCTTTTGCTAGCTTTTTTGGCTTGAATCACTGGTTTTTTCTGACTTCGGACTGCTTTTGACAACTCTTCTTCCACATCCCCCGTGTTTTTGGTGACTCCGGACCGCTTTTGACGTTGGCTTCGTTTTCTCCGTCGACCATGTCTCCGGCTCCTTTCAAGAAGTGTGACGTCTGTGGTGGTAAAGTACCTATCCAGGATCCCCACACCTCCTGCCTTCTTTGTCTGGGGAGGGACCACGACGTCAGGGCCTGTCCACTCTGTAGGTCCATGACTTCTCAGGCCCGGAAGAACCGGGAGTCTCGTCTCACCTCCGCTATTGCCCAGGGAGCCCTGAAGAGACCAGATGAAAGTGACCCGCGACCGTCCTCAGCCCCGGTAATGAGCTCCGCTCCGGCTCGTGACAGTCCGGCCGGCGTGCCTTCAGCTCCCCCGGCCGATGCGGCCCGTGGTTCCGCCGAACCCAGTGCCGCCACCGCTGTGGCCCGTGGTCTTGATGCACCCAGAGCCACCACCAAACCCCCGAAACGCCCTCATAAAGCTTCGGGTACGGGGGAGTCTTCCAGTTCTTCTGTTGTCCAGAAGAAAAAGGATCGGGCCACTCCATCTCAGACCAGCCCCAAGGTCTCTAAGACTCCATCCGAGATCTCGGGTCGCGGTCCGGTTTCGACCCCAGAGAGTCCAGGGGCCCCGAAGACCCATGGGACCGGGATCGAGGCTTCGATCTCCAAGACCCCTACGCCCGGAGGCAGCTCATCCAAAAAATCGAAGTCGTCAACCTCTCTGATGTCTTCGGACGCCTCCAAGCTTGATGCAGGGGCTCGCACCACCTCTCTGCCCAAAGGAGATGGTTCACGACCCCATGGAGACCGGGACCCTTCCAAGTCTTCCAAGAAAAGGAAGAAGAGCTTGGATAAGGCCTCTCATCCGGCGGCCCCCGACAACCTCTTCGAGCCCGACCCGATTTCAAAGAAGTCCAGGTCATCCTCTGGGCCTTCTGAGCGGCCTGAAACCACCAGGGAAGGTCCGTCATCGGTATCTTGTATACCTCCTTCCGAGCCCAGCTCCGCATGCCGTCGGACCGACATAGTCCCCGTCAATACACCTCGGGACGCGTCTACGGTGCCGTTCATCCATTCCGGGGATGAAGATTCGTTGTCTTCCGGACGCCGGTCCCCGACTCCGATTCCGGCGCCCGCACGGGAGGTCTCTCGACGAAAGGCACCTGACTTCTTCTATGACTCGGAGACGGACCAATATTATATGTCGGTCTCCAAGGAGCATGCCTTTGAGTGCTTCTCATCCAAGCATCCTAAGCGCCGTGCCCTAGACCCAGCTGTACCGAAACCGAGGCATCCGCCTGCATCTCCCTCACGCCCTGGACGCGGTTCCATGGCACCCGCAGCCCCAGCGCCTCCCAAGAGGGCGCCCCGTCCGGATCGTCCAGTGGTGCTTCAGGAGCCTGATGAACTTGACTCTGAGCCCGAGATTGTTGTGTCCTCAGACGAACCTTCTGAGGCGGAGCTGTCACCTCCAGGCTCTCCGCAGGAGATGCATTGTCCGGGTCCAGCCTCCCCATCTGATGACGTTAGGTCTTTCAGTGAGCATACCATCAAGATGGCCAATGCTCTTGAGATTGAACTCTCTTACGCTAACGATGGTGCCCAAGACCCCGTCGAGCGTCGAGTTCAAGGCAAGGTCCCGACTCCCCCTTCGATTCCATTGCTACCGTCACTGGAGACCATACTGAAGCGGGCGTGGGATTCCCCTACTTCGCTGGCGGGTTCATCCCGAAAGGTGGAGACTCTCTACAGGGTCTCACCCTCCTCCTGCCCATGGCTGGCTTCGCATCCGAAGCAAAATTCTGCTATTGTGGAGGGCTCCCAGCAGACTTTCACTCAAAAACAAGCCGCATCTCCAGCAGACCGTGAGGCTAAGAAAGTGGATGCCTTGGCGAAGAAGGCCTACTCCGCCGCCGCCCTTGCTGCCAAGGCTACAAATTATAATGCGTGCATGGGAGCATATGTCCAGACTCTAATGGAGGGCATCTCTCCTCTCATCCCTGATGTGCCAGACGATGTTCAACGCAAGCTGGTAGAGATCAGGGATGAGGCCCACTCTATAGGAAGCTGGCTCATCACCACTTCTAGGAACATCACAGATTGTGTGGGCAGGGCTATGTCAGCTGCTATCGCCCTTCGCCGACATGCATGGCTCCGGAGCTCTGATCTCAACCTCAACGCCAGGGCCGCTATTGAGGAGATGCCAATTGACGGGTCCGGCCTGTTTCATACCGACACTGATGAGACTCTCAATAAGAAGTATCGTATGAAAGCGGCCGCCAGAAAGCACGGCATGTCTTCGGCACCCACCCAACCGTTTAGGAAGAGGCAGCGCCCCTGGCACACTCAAGGTCAGTCCCAGCGACCTTTCCAGCAGGACCGTTCCTTTCAGCAACAGGGTCCCCAGAGGCAGAGATACCCCTCTCAGTCTTCCTCCTCCTCTGGTCGACGCAACACTGGTAAGTACCGAAAGAACCGTCAACAGGAGCCCGACCAATCTAAGAAGAGGTCCTGAAGGGTTCCAGCGCGCTTCGTCTCCTCTTCTCCTCCCTCCTATCTTGATATTTTGAGGCCTCACAGTAACATCTGGGCCTCCATAACATCTGACTCGTGGGTCCTCAAAATTGTCCGTAGGGGTTATGCCCTCGAGTTTTTTGACCTCCCCCCGACTGGATTTTTTGTTTCCACCCCACCCTCGGACACCCTTCTCGACGAAGTGCGCTCTCTCCTTGCCAAGGGAGCAATCTCACCTTTGGCTCCTGAACTTCTCCATAGATCTTTCTTCTCACGGTACTTCACAGTGCCCAAGGCAGGTGGTGGCATCAGACCAATTCTAGACTTAAGAGATCTGAATCAATTCCTTGACCACCACCATTTCCGCATGGTAACGTTGGCTTCTATCCTGCCTTTACTCCACCAGGAACTTTGGTTTGCAACCATCGATCTCAAGGACGCCTACTTCCACATAGGGATCAGGGAGTCCCACAGACGTTTTCTTGCCTTTGCCGTCGGACCCGATGCTTACCACTACAACGTCCTTCCCTTCGGCCTGGCCACGGCTCCAAGGGTGTTCACCAAGTGCATGGCGCCGATAGTAGCCTATCTCCATCAAAGGGGCTATATGGTGTTTCCATACCTGGACGATTGGCTCTTTGCAGCGACCTCACGAGACCAACTTCTCGAGGCGTCCAGATTTGCACTGGAGCTTCTATCATCTCTAGGACTGGTAGTCAATTTAGACAAATCCCATCTCGTCCCATCCATGCGCATCAGGTTTATTGGCGCCATCCTCGACTCCGTGCTATGCACCGCTTATCTCCCTCGAGACCGTTTCCAGACCCTGTCGACAGCGGTTCGGGCGTGTTTGGCTCACAGAAGGGTCACGGCCAAGGTCATTCAGATAGCCCTGGGCCACATGGCATCGACCACCTATGTCACCCCCTTCGCAAGGCTTCGCCTCCGACCATTACAGGCCTGGTTCCTTTCGGTCTTCAACCCAATAGAGGATCACCCCTCCAAGTGGCTCACCGTCCCAAGACCTGTCGCCTCTTCTCTGCAATGGTGGCTAGACTCCCGCAACGTCTGCGCTGGCATGCCGTTCGTTCCACCACAACCACAAATAACCCTCACGACGGACGCATCGCTGGAAGGCTGGGGGGCCCACCTCCTCGACCTCGTGATAAGGAACACTTGGTCCCTGGAAGAGAGTTGCCTCCACATCAATGCACTGGAAATGCTGGCGGTGGAGAAGGCCCTCCGTTCTTTCGAGCCCAATGTTATGAACAAAGTGGTGCTGCTCAGGACCGACAACACCACGGTGATGTTCTACATAAACAAGCAGGGAGGCACCAAGTCCAGGACCTTACTGGACATCACTCTGCGGATCTGGGACTGGTGCATACAAAGGCGGATCACCCTCCAAGCAATTCACTTGCCCGGAGACGAGAACGACCTAGCGGATCAACTCAGCAGGTCCTCATCCGCCTGCCACGAGTGGAGGCTACACCCAGACACAGTCAAGGACCTCTTCGACAGGTGGGGCCGAGCCCAGATCGACCTCTTCGCAACCGTCCACAACACGCACTGTCCCCAGTTCTGCTCCCGGACGCCGAACCACAGGTGCCTTGGAGACGCGTTCGGGTTCATTTGGTCGGGGCGGAAGCTGTACGCCTTCCCACCGTTTCCACTAATAACCAGAGTAGTCTCCAAGATGTCCGCGGATCGCCCGGAGGCAATCCTCATCACCCCTTGGTGGCCGAGGCAACCGTGGTTCCCGGTACTCCTTCAACTCTCCAACGGAGAACACCTCCGCCTCGAGTCCCGTCCCGATCTCCTCACGATGCGGGAGGGACGGATTCGACACCCAGACATCGAGAGTCTACCCTTGGTGGCCTGGAGGCTTCGTCCCTGACTACATTACCAGATCCGGTACGCAGGGTAATCCTGGCTGCACATAGACCTTCCACCCAACGATCCTATGCCCTCAAGTGGAGGAGGTTCGGTCTCTTCCTTGAGGAGAAGGGCTTGTCTCCTGCTGAGATCTCCACCCCGGTGGTGCTGGAGTTCTTGATGGCGCTGTTGGATGAGGGGCTGTGCCTCTCGTCCATCAAGTGCTACTTATCTGCTATTTGTGCCAAGTACCAATTCGGGGGGAGGGCTTCTTTTTTCAAGGATCCCTTGGTAAAGGGGTTCCTTAAGGGATGTGCCAACCTGTACCCTCCCGTGTCGGTACCGACTCCGGCTTGGAGCCTGGAGGTGGTGCTGGCCGCACTCCAGTCCAAGCCCTTTGAACCGATGGCCACAGCGGACTTGAGACTATTGACTTGGAAGACCGCCTTCCTTGTGGCCATCACCTCTGCCCGCCGTGCGGGTGAACTATGTGCCTTGCGGAGGGACCAACCTTTCCTGAGGTTTCACAAGGACAAGGTGGTCCTCCGGACTGACATTACTTTTTTACCTAAGGTTGTCTCTGCTTTTCATATGTGCCAGGACATTGTGTTGCCAACCCTCGCTTCCAACCCGACCTCGGATGCGGAGCGGGCCCTGCACTCCCTTGATGTCAGGAGGGCGCTGGCCTTTTACTTGGACAGGACTGCGGCCTCCAGTCGGTCCGAGAGACTGTTCCATTGCTACTCGGAACCGAAAAAGGGGTTGCCTGTGTCTCCGCAGAGGTTTTCCAAATGGGTGGCTGGTACCATCCACCTCTGCTACGAGCTCCTGGGCAAACCTCTCCCTGGTAGGGTTCGACCCCACTCCACAAGGGCAGTGGCAGCATCCTCTGCATTCCTATCAGGCATTCCCTTGGAAGATGTTTGCAGGGCTGCTATTTGGTCCCAACCTTTGACTTTTATCAAGCATTATAGGTTGGACACCAGGGCTATTCGAGATGCAGCCTTTGGGAGGGCTGTGCTGGTTTCAGGGTTGCACTAATTGCACTACTGATGGTTGTGTTCCAGCATTTCTGTATATAATGCCTTTACGTTTACAATGTGCTCAATGTTACTTTGCACGGTTTCGTTGGATTAGGTCTTGCACGACCTTATATCCTCTTCTCAGGTTTAGCAATGTGGTTGCTATGTTGGGTTTGTACAATAACAAAAGACTGACTACTTTTATGGTTCAAGGTGTTTATTGTTGTAATAAATGTACCTTTGGTTTACCATAGCTTTGGTCTCAGGACACTCCCTCCGCCGCTACCTTAGCTTGTTAGTCTATACCCATTTGTATGATTCGCAGAGACCACGAAGAAGAAGGACAGGTTGCTTACCTGTAACAGTATTTCTTCGAGTGGTCATCTGCGAATACATACAAATCCCACCCGTCCGTCCCCTCAGTGTCCTGCTCTGATTGGCTCTTTCCATCGCCTCTTGGCGGAAAAAATTTGCGGAACTGGGGAAAGAGCGGGAACGCAGGGGCCTTATAACGGGTGGGCGGAGTTACCGCCAAAAAGTTTCTATATGTTGCAAAGTTAACTTTGCCCAGTGATTCCAGAAGTTTCCGAACAGCACTGCGCAGGCGCAGTGAAACCCATTTGTATGTATTCGCAGATGACCACTCGAAGAAATACTGTTACAGGTAAGCAACCTGTCCATATACGCACAGAGAGAGAGAGAGAGAGAGAGAGAGAGATGCAAGCACATGTACACATATATGTTGGATTATATAGATATATACACACACACACACACACGTATATACACACACACACACATTTATATATACTCTTCTACTTGCGTACAATTTAAACTTAAGCAAACGCATGGAGAAATATGCGGGTACATAAGCATGCACATGGACGCACCTGCACATGTATACACCGCCCACGTTCTGTTCAACATCAGTGTGTATATATAATTATAATTGCATATATGTTTACTTCCAGTCATAACAGCATAACTGCCCTGCGATTACTGTAACTGGAATGTTTATACTTTGTGATGTTTTTATGATATGTAAAGTCGAAGGCTTTCATGGCCGGCATACACAGTTTTTTGTGGTTTTTTTGGGCTATGTGGCCATGTTCTGGCAGAGTTTCTTTCTGACGTTTCGCCAGCATCTGTGGCTGGCATCTTCAGAGAATGCTTTGCCTTGAAAAATGCTTTGCCTGGAAAAAGGACCAGAGAGACCCTCTCACAGCCGCAGGGGTTTACTGCAAACCATGTTTAATGGAATATGTTTTTCAGCAGTCCTTTGACTCTCTGCTTCCACTGATTCCCTCATCAAAGTTCCCTCAGTCTCTTCTTTGCTAGATCCTATGAGTAAGAATACAAACATTATATGGATTTGGGGGCATCCAGAACAGGGTCATGCTCAGGTCTCTCACACCAACTTTATTAATCTAATCTGAAATAGGGAGGGGTGAACGTGGGGCTAAATCGTGGGGTAACATCTTCTTCTCTTAATGCTGAGATTGTCTTGTCTGTCATTTTCCTTGTTTACAGAAGAACTTGTCAGTCATGGGAGAGTCCACACAGGAAAGAAGTCACATAAATGTCAGCATTGTGGGGGGAAATTTGCTTACAAGTCAGTCCTTGTCAAGCATCAGAGAGTCCACACTGGAGAGAAGCCATACAAATCCCAGTAATGAATTAACATTATTTTTCTCAATAATGAATACAAAAAATATATTTTCAATCCAGTGGTGCTAAGAAAAGGCCCTTGTGGTTTTGTTTGTAAGCTTTGTCTGTCGATATGTCTGTTTGTCTTTTAAAGTTGTATTTTGGTATTTTAAGGTTTTAATTGCTAATAGTATAGATAATTACTTTGGGTTGTAAATTTAGCTGGGGATTGTGGGTTGTGGTATAGGTTAGGTAGTTCGGGGGATGGGATTTGTTATAGATGTCTAGAATAGTTATGGGAATTATAGCTTTTGCAATGTGTGTTGGCTGAAGAAAGTTGGGGGCAGGTATTGACAGAAAGGGTTAGTTTGTGGGAATGGCAAAGGGTCCTTGTTACCTGTGGGGCAGAGACTGTGGGAATTGGAGGTGGGGGCTAGGTTTGGAAGAGGGTGGAGTTTTAGGTTTTGGGGTTTGAATGTATTGTTTGGATTGGAGTGGACAGTTCTGGCTTAAACACTGAATTTCTATGTGTTCTCAATAAAATTCTTTGTTATTTAAACACATTGGACTCTTTGATGCAGAGAAGTTCTGAATTTGCCCAAAACTGACCCTTTCTTCTCTCCTCAGTCCTCAGCTCCATTCCCAGCCATAACAACAGCAGAGGCAAATACACACAAACATACAGGATACACAGAGACAGCTATATTTCCAAAGCAGAGCCTTCCTTTCCTGGCTTTCCCTCCTGAGTCCAGCTCTGCACCTTGGGCTCCATTGTGGTCTCCTCAAAGGAAGGAAGGAAGGAAGGGGAGGCTACTGAACCCCCAGAGCATACCTTCCTTTCCCGCAAAGGCCCCCAGTGGAATAAGCAGCAGCATCTAGGCCCTGGCAATCCCTGCGCATGCTGAGGAGGGGCATCGAGGGGGATGTTGCGGTCGCCCAGGACTAAAAGCCTAGGCGAATCCAGCAGCAGCTCCGAGACCAGTTGTGTCAGCTCCGCTAGGGAGTCTGTTAAGGAACGGAGAGGACATTAAACCAACAGAATCCCCAGACTTTCCCTAGTCTTTAAGCTGAGGCAAATACATTCGATGTTGGTACATCTTACGGATAGGTATCCTGGCCAAAGCAAGATTGTCTTCATGGACCAAAGCGATGTCCCCTTACCTGCTCACTGATGGAGAACCCGGCTGGTAAGGCCTGATCCCAGGTGGCTGAGCTATCTTCACCCAGCCAGGTCTCCGTGAAACAAGCCAGGTCAGCCTCTTCGTCCAGTAGGAGATCCTGGACTGTCTGTGTCGTATTTTTGACTGACCTGGAGTTACACAAGAGCAGGGAAAGGTTCTGTGGTTGGTTTGGTATGCTCTCCAGCTCTTTTGGGATAGCAGGGTGAATGGAAGGGGAGGGAGATATTTGTCAGGGTCCTAACTGCAGCCCCTCTTGCTACACAAAAGGCAGTACTTTAAAAAAGGAACAGCTTTTGTTGAAGAAGATACATGCAATAAAAGTGACTTTTTTTGTCAGGGATGAAAGAAAGTATAGATATATCACTTTTATAACCATAACAATTAACCCCACCCCATTAACCAATAAAGCTAATTAATTGGATAGCCCTTCATCCAGGATTCTGGCAGTGTTTCTAAAAACAATTAAGCTCTCATGTGCCTTATCTCAACCACTGCTCGCTCTCTCTCTCTCTCTCTCTCTCTCTCTCTCTATATATATATATATATATATATATATATAGTATGAAACCCCATCAATCCCAATCTAATATAATACAGTATGAAAATATAATAAGCATAAACCCATAATAACATAATACAATATAAGAATACCAATAACTCTCTATGTTCCCCTCCTTTTACAGAGACCAGTCTTTTAAACCCAAGCCTCTGTTAGAAGGATGATTCCCACACATTCCAATCTTAGCAAACAATCACATTCTTTAGCCATGATCTCTCTACCTCTTTCTAGTATCTTCTATTAAAGCACATATTAAAAAATATTATTTTAACCCACCATAAATCCCATCTATCTCAATTCTAATTTAAACCTAAACCAATAACCTTTATGGCATGAATCCCTAAATGAATAAATGCATGAATAAAGGGATTCATGACATATTATGACTTCAGGCTGATGCTCCTTGCCTGCAGCAATGAGATGGGACCGTTGTGAATTTAGGCTAATGCTGCTTACCTGAAGGGTTGAGACATGGCCATTGCAACCTGAGGTTGATGCTTCTTGCCTGAGAGATTGAGACTGGCCCATTGTGACTTCAGTCTGATGCTCCTTGGATGAAGGATTGAGACGGTACTATTGTGACTTCAGGGTGGTGCTCTTTACCTGAAGGATTGAGACTGGCCCATTGCAACCTCATGCTGATGCTCCTTGCCTGAATGGTTGAGATGGGAGAATTGTCACTTCAGACTGCTGCTGTATACCTGAAGGATTGAGACTGGCCCATTGCATGTCAGAAACAGTATATAACAGTATATATCTGTCATAAAGAGTAAAAATGTTAGGGTTTGATTATTAGAGTTAAAGTAAGAGTTATAGTTGTAGTTCATAGTAGGTAGTGTAGAGTGATGGGTTATAGAAAGCATGTAGTGGGAAATGTTAGAAAGACAGATGGAGTGGCTTTTAGATGAAGGAGGGCGTTTGGAGAGGGATGGGTTGCAGCTGTAGACTGGTTCTCAAGGAGGAGTGAAGCTGGCTTGGGAAGACCGCTCTTCAAGGTGAGGCTGTCTGGGAAAAGGGAAGGGAAGTATCTATGCAACCTTGGTATCTATGCACCCTCCGCTTGTGTTGCTTTAGCTTGGGAATTGGGGGCTGGCTTAGGGAGGGGTTGAGCAAGATCCTTTGGACTTCAGCCTTGTCTTGGGAACACCGCTCTTCAAGGTGAGGCTGTCTGGGAGAAGGGAAGAATCTCAGGAAGAGTTAAAAGCTGAAGGAATTGATTTAAATTGGTTTGAATATTGACAAATTCAAGAGAGAACAGGATGTGATTTAAAAGAATGGGGAGGGATACAAAAAATCTGAATTAGAAGAAATATTAGAAATTAGAGAAAACAAAAAAGATATAATGGGCAAAATTCATAAAGTATTAATATTGTGGGACACAGAGCAAGAAACAGTTAAAGAGGTAATGCTCAGTTGGGCGAAGGACATAGGACACGCGATTGATTACGATAAATGGGAAAAGATATGGAAGAAAGAGATCAAATTTACATTGGCACAAAGCTTGAGAGAGAAGTATGGGAGGATATGGATGTCTGTGTTATCTAGCGCCAGGGTTTATACGTGAGGAAATGGAAGACAAAACAGAAGAACGGATTAACTCTATGATTTATTGCAGATGGAGAAAGTATCATGCATATTGAGAGAAAATTAGGGAGAAACTACATCAGAAGACTGGGGGAAAGTATTAGGCTTCATTAAGAAGAAACAAAGAAATGATTTGATTATCTATTGCTGATTCTTCTTGTTGCACTTTAATTTACTAACTGTGTTATTCTACTGTGTATTTTTAATTTTATGATATAAGAAAATAATGTGTATTTTGTTAGAGAAAGAGATAAACTAAGGAAGCAGTATAGAAACAAACAAATAAATAATAAAGCGATATAGCGTATTATAGAATCTCGACGATGATGATTATAGAGAAAGAAAAAGAAGACTGGAAAACCTAGTGGTTATTATCTGTGTCAAAGATATTCGTATCAGATACAAAATAGTAGTTGGGACATTTGGAAAGTATAGCATTGTTAAGATATTGAAGGAGGAGGGTATAAGTGATAGAGCAAGGTATAAGAGAGTATTTAGTTGGATCATTCTCACAAAGTGGAGGAAGTCACAGATAAGTAGGAATGTGTGTGTTATGAATGTAAGAGAAGAGAGAAAAAGTTAGTGTTTAAGAAAAAAAGGGGCAAAAGGCAAAGCAAGTGACTGACTTACAAACAAGCATATGACAAGAAGAATCAAGGAAAGCAAAGGTTCAGGTTAAAGAAGAAAGAAAGAGAAAGAAGAGGATCAAGATAGAGTGTCTCTCATAATGTAAATAAGAAGCTTAAATATGAATCTGACTTGAGGAAAGAAGAGCTTGTATTAATTTAAGGAATGTAGTGTGTGTTATATATATATATATATATTTTAAACTAGTAAAAATTTGTCAATTAAAAAAAACAGCCCTTACTATCAGGAAGTTCCTCCTAATGTTGAGGTGGAATCTATTTTCATGTAGCTTGCATCCGTTGCTCCGGGTTCAAGTCTCTGGAGCATCAGAAAACAAGCTTGCTCCCTCAATATGACATCCCTTCAATATTTAAACAGAGCTATCATATCACCCTTAACCTTTTCTCCAGGCTAAACATCCCCAGCTCCCTAAGGCCTTCCGCATAGGACATGGTTTCTAGTCCTTTCACCATTTTAGTTGCCCTCCTTTGGACACACTCCAGTTTCTCAACTTCTTTTTTTAATTGTGGGGCCCAGAACTGGACACAATATTCCAGGTGAGGCCTGACCAAATCAGAATAGAGTGGTACTATTACTTCCCTTGATCTAGACACTATACTTCTATTGATGCAAGCTAAAATTGCATTTGCCTTGTTAGCTGCTGCATCAC
The DNA here is from genome assembly GCA_023333645.1 of Sceloporus occidentalis. Taxonomy (NCBI): domain Eukaryota; kingdom Metazoa; phylum Chordata; class Lepidosauria; order Squamata; family Phrynosomatidae; genus Sceloporus; species Sceloporus occidentalis. Next base: position 1,024,026 of record JALMGF010000202.1, read on the forward strand.
ACTGTTGACTCATGTTCACCTTGTGGTCTCCTAGATCCCTTTCACACATAGTTTCATTCAGACAGGTCTCCCCCATCCTATATCTATGCATTTCATTTTTCTGCCCTTAATGCCGTACCTTACAATTCTCCCTGTTGAATTTCAATTTGTTAGCTTTGGCCCAGCTTTATTCAGGTCATTTTGAATTTTGATCTTGTCCTCTGGGGTATTAGCTACTCCTCCTAATTTGGTGCCATCTGCAAATTTGATAAGTATTCCCCCAATTCTGTCATCCAAGTCATTGATAAAGATGTTGAATAGCACTGGGCCCAGGACAGAACCCACTGGACACCCCACTGGTCACTTCTCTCCAGGATGAAAAGGATCCATTGTTCAATACCCTTTGGGTTCGGCCAGTCAACCAATTACAAATCCATGTAACAGTTACCTTTTCTGGCATGTTTCATGTTTTTGTTTTATAAACTCTTTAATTTGGTTAACTGCTATTAAGGGACATATCTATGAGATTCTATGATATGGGGTGCACTATAAAACTTTTAATAAATGAACAGGTATTGCAATCCTATATATACATATTATCAGACATAACTCCAGAGAGTGCTAGCCTTTTGGATGCCAGAAGGTTCCTCTCATTCTTCAGAGCAAGAAGCAACTCCTCAGCTTCCTTCTAGAAGATAAAGCAAAAAGGCTTCAAAACCACTGAAGCCTTGGGCAAGTCTCACTCTCTCAGCCTCAGAGGATGGCCATGGGAAACCCACTCTGAAGGAACCTGCCAAGAAAACCCCTTCAGAGACTCCCATAAGGTCACCATAAGACCTGGAAACAACTGGAAGGCAGACCCCAAGAACAACATTGGGAAATAGGTGCAAGCCTTGCCTTGGGAAAGTGTAATGACTGGGCTCCAGTCAATGGAGGTCTCCTTCAGGCAGTAAATGGAGGTTTATGCAAATGCAGAATGACATCACTGCTACGGAAGGCTCTCTTGACCAATCAGAGAGCAAGATAATGGTTCTTCTGGAAGCTTCCGTGAGAAGGAGATATAAGGCCTGAGAGACCAAGAGACAGTTGGGGGAATTGTGTCGGTTGGAGATCGAGAGAGAGAGTTAAAGAGCGGATCTTGGAAGTTAGTCTCAGAATTGGACGCTTAGGTTTATTTGTTTTGTAACAGAAATTTCAGGAAACTTAAAAATCTAGGACTGACAGAGCAAAAGAATTGGCAAGAGGATTTTTTTAAAATTTTTAAATTGAAAATCCATAAGTTTATTTCCAATTGTGGACAAAGGAAAACATTGAACTCAGTGGAATTCAAGTTCCAAAAAGCTGAGGCCCAGAACAAGACAAAATGGCTCTTTTTATATTATTCAAGACAAAGAAGCTTCTTCAATACACCTGATTGGCTAATTACAATTTAAACATACAGAATTCTTACAATCAGAACAGAAATACATGCATACATTAAAACTGCATCATCACTCCTTACCCCCTCCTGTAGGAATTCAGTGGCTTTCCTCCTAACCTTGCTTCTGAATGTCAACTATGTGTCCTTATCTCAGTAGTTTATGTTATGTCTTTTTACTGGTGCCAGCTTCCATCCAGGTCAAGACGCACTCATTATTCCTTTGCTCTAGTTTTTCTAAACTCCAAGCCTTTATTTCAAAAACCATCTCTCTGGCTGACAAAGGTGACTCCATCTTTCTATAGCTTTTTATTTCAACAAGGAATATTTCCACCACATTCCCCCCTTTTGATGTTTCATCAATATTCATATTGCATGATACTATCAACTATTAACTATGTTTATATGACACTCTAAACTCAGAACACCACAAACCTGTCTAGCAGTTACCAAAATATTAACATTCTTACCATCACCAGGCAATAACATCTTCCAGTCGGTCCAATTTCAGAAAGACAGTGTATAGCATTAATTAAACACACATATTCTCATTGCCTTTTAACCCTTTGACACTTTTCTTGGATCTGATTCTCCGGAGTTTATTTATTCTGGACACCAAGCTAATCTTCTGATAGTGATGTATTGTATATTTGTTTCATGCTTCAACAGGAGAACTCCATTATAAAGAATATTGTATCTGCTGTCAGAATCACATCTCATTGAAAAACTATAATTTTTAGCCTGATGTTACAGACTCTTGCCAAGCAACTCTTATTATGCTTCTCTGGACTGCCCTCATAACAGAATAGGAATGACCAGGGTGTCTTCCACTCCAGGGGCATCTTTCCCATCTCACGTTTCCTCAGGGAGATCACTATGGAAATAGCTCTTCTTGTGTAACGCCATTTAATCAGAATAGATCTGGCCTTCACACTTTAAGACTATCTCCAAATGTATTCAGATGTGATATAAAGGTCTCCCTCCTTTCAAAGAGCGTCCTGAGAAAAAACTTACCATGCTTGACTTGAATTTCATGCCAATTCCACACTTAACAATAGGAATCCTGACGACAAACACAATTATGTCTTTGATCATGGAGCTTGATGAGCTTATTTCTTCTTTTCAATAGGATAGCTTTATTAACTTTATTGTGAAAATCACATGTTTGTTGCTTATGTCAGGAACATATGTGCATGTATATGTAGGCTTATGTTTTGGGATGTGATTTGATTTGGGATTGTGTATGATTGAACTTTATCACTCTTATCATTTATCACTTATAAAAACCTCAGTTGTTGACAGAAAACAAACAGAAACATAAATGAAGAACACAAACAAGGAATATAGACAAGAAAAAGAGGCAATGTCTCAAAAAAAATTCTTTTGATGAAGCTTCAGCTCAAACTTGATTGAAGTCCAAGGTGGTGCCCATTTCAGTGGGGTGTGAAAATGGGACATGCACCTGTTCCTCTTATCTTCATCTGTGCCCCCCCCTGCTTTTCCCAGGCAAAGGACAAGCAAACAAACAAACAAACAAACAAAAAAAAAACACCTGAAAAATACTAATTGACAAGTTATTAGAAGTAGGGCCAGGGACGCGCCTCTTTCTGGCAGCCTGTACCCCGCCTTAGTATGTTTCACAAGTTTTGTTGCTTGTGAATATTTGTATTTTGTCAGGTCTCTTAATTGTATCTGTGTTATTGTTGTTGGTCCTATATGGTTTTTTTCCTTTTAGCACCAAAGTTAAAAAAATGTAGTATCCTGGAATCTAGAAAGCATATCCAGGAGAAGGTGTTTTGGTCACACTGTAAACAATAACATCCAAAATGCACAAAACAGTGGTGCCTTTCTCCTGTTTGATTTTTAACACTTTTGATCATAGAACTGTAGAGTTGGAAGAGACCGCAGGGGGCATCCAGTCCAACCCCATTCTGCCATGCAGGAACTTTCAATCAAAGCATCCCTGACAGATGGCCATCCAGCCTCTGTTTAAAGACCTCCAAGGAGGAAGACTCCACCAAAATCTCTGAGGGAGTTTGCTCCACTGTCGAACAGCCCTTATTGTCAGGAAGTCCCTCCTAATGTTGAACTGGAATCTCTTTTCCTTTGCATTCCTCCATTGCTCTGGGTCCTAGTCTCTGGAGCAGAAGAAAACAAGGTTGCTCTCTCCTCAATATGACATCCCTTCAAGTATTTAAACAGGGCTATCATATCACCTCTTAACTTTCTCTTCCCCAGGCTAAACATCCCCAGCTCCCTAAGGCGTTCCTCATAGGGTTTCATGGTTTCCAGACCCTTGACCATTTTAGTCGCCCTCCTGATAAAAATCTGATAAAGAAGACCCTCTATTTTTTCAGGATGATGATGATGAGGATGATGATGGACCTCTCTATCTAGAGATTTCTTTACCCATGGATTGAACCATCCAAAGCTTGAAAACATAGAAAAACAATGTAAATTCCAAGAGCAACTCTTGTTTTTGCCATTTTATATAATAGACATTGCTTTTGTTGTTGTTATTATTGCGTGTCTCCAAGTCGTTTTGAATTTATGGTGACCCTAAGGCAGACCTATCACAGGGTTTCCTTGGCAAATGTCTTCAGAATAGTTTTCCCATTGCCTTTCCCTGAGGCTGAGAGAGTGTGACTTGCCCAAAGTCACCCAATGGGCTTCCATGGCAGAACTAGGATTCCAAATCTGAACTCCAGAGTCGTAGTTCCACTATGCTCAAACCACTAGGCCACACTGGCTCCTACAACGTGGACATGGTTTCACTGGGCCATTGTATGTCATGGACATGGCCCAGCTTCCTCATCCATGGAGGTCATTTTATAAGCCCCCTTCTCCTCCTCTATTTACAGGCCCAGCTCCTTCTGCATGCCCTCCAACTCTCCCAGTTTGGAAGGGACATTACCCGATTCATCCTCTGCCCTCCCACCTTCTCAGCTGCTCTTCAAAGGCCACAGTTTCCTCCTCCTCCTGCCATTTCTCCCCTTCTCTTGAGCTCACTGCCATTGCTGCAAACTGAGTCCAAAGGGGAAAAGGAGTCTGCCCTCCATGAAGACAGCAGAGGAGAAAGGAGAAGAGGGGCCCTTCCCAGAGGCTCAGGCAAAAGCAAAAGGCTGTATCCTCTCCTAGTTTGCTTCTCCTTCCTGAGAAACAACCCTGTAATCTTGATCATACTCTGAGGTTCCATGGTTTCTCTGGGATTCCCCCTCCCCCCCAAAAAAATCTCATGGCCCCACAGAGTCTCCCAAGAGAGGAGAGGACTAGACACATAAAGAGACACACTTCCTTCCTTTTGGCCCGAGGAGCCTGGCCTCCTTCTCTCTCTGGAGCCTCAGGGAGAGAAAGCAATACCTCTGTTCAACTGGGGCCTAAGAGAAGGTTCTGGAACATTCTCCATACTCATAAACAGCACAAAATGGCCCCAGAACACAAAATGGCCACTGGAACACAAAATGGCTGCCTCTGCCTGAGCTCTTGGCAGTTGGCAGTTTGAGGCCTTCAGAGGAGAGAGAGAGAGAGACTGAGGGGAAGAGTGGAAGGGGGTCCTGGAGGGAGGGGGCCTTGGGAGATATTGCCAGAACCTGTTATTGAGATCAGTTATAATGCTGTATATATTCAGTTCATGTATAATCACTTCATGTATGTTTTGAGATATCTGATCTATATTGTTCTGTTAGCTAAGATGTTGGGGGGTGGGGGGTGGAGAGTATATGGGGAGAATATTAAAGTTGGTGTTAGTTTCTAAGTGGGGCCCTATTAACTGCTTTGGAGTGTTGTTTTAGACAACTAGCTGGCAATGTTGCAAATGCCTTGAGTGAGGCTGGGTTGTGATGGGGACCTGGCTAAGTGTGTCTGGGGTGGGGAACTAGCAGGGGGGAGAAAGGAGGGGGCGCTTTTGTATGTACAACGCTGTGTAAATTTACAGCGCTTTATAAATAAAGGTTAATCATCATAATAATAATAATTTTAAAAGTGTACATTTTTCTCTGAAGCCTCAGACTCCGCAAAAAAGGGTTACAGATCACTACTGCAATGCTCTTACAATAGACTTTCTACTTTTGGTATACGTTTGGTTGTGGGCCATTGATCAGAGGATTCCAACCCTCACAGATATAGAGCCTTCCTGAGACATTCGGTGTTCGCTTCCTAACAAAGGGGTTTTGGGCCTCATAAGGATTTGGGTCAAAAGAGGAGGGGTCTCTAATAGGAGGGCCACTGAGACGACGATTGTCCCCCAAACTACGCCAAAAGTAGCTCCTTTGGGAGGTTTTAAAATCAAGTGAATGTTCATGAACTGAAAAGATATGACCTTATAACTGATCTTAATAACAGGTTCTGACACCTAGTGAGACATCAGAGAGCAGTAGTAGCCTTTCCTCTTGCCAATGGGATTTACTGTGCATTCCCTGGACTGGATCTCCCAGCATCCACATGGACAGAGAGGGGAGGGTCCTGCCCTGCATAGGCTGCCATCTCATGGGTCTTAGGCTTTGGGAATGTGTGCCTTTGGCCAGTGTCCGTGTGGCTGGGGCTCCAGGGACCCTCAGTCCCTCCTGCCTTCTTCCATATTAACTGCAGGAGGAGCCTGTGAGGGTGGGGCAGGGGGCGGGGCCTTCCAACTCCTTTGCCCTCATTGGCCAGAATGAAGAAGGGGAGGAGCTTCTGCCTCTCTATTTAGCTCTGCGCGCGGAAGAGTGAGCGAGGAGCAGAGAGTGAGAAAGGGACAGAGAGAGATAGAGACAAGGAGGGAAGGAAGGAGGGGAGTGGAGAGGGGAGGGACAAGGCCTGGAAGCGGTAGGCTTCACTGCTGTGCTGAGGCCTCCAACTGCCAAGCGCTGAGGTGAAGGTGGCCATTTTGTGTTCTGGCGGCCATTTTGTTTTGCTTGTGACTGTTGGGAATAATGTTCCAGAACCTTCTCTGAGCCTCAGTTGAACAGAGGCTTCTCTTTCTCTCCTTAGGCTCCGGAGTCAGAAGGAGGCTAGTCCCCCAAAAAAGGCCAAAAGTGGCTCCTTTGGGAGGCTTTAAAAGTCTCCCCAGTTTTCTTATTGAGAGATTTTCAGGCAAGAAGGAAGAAGAAAGACCAGAATAACACATATTACCAAGAATTAAACAAGACTTGGGCGCTTCTACCCTTTTACAAGCAACTCTGGATGTATCTGCACTGAAGAAATAATCCAGTTTGAAACCGCTTTAACTCTCCTGGCTCCATTTTGTGGAATCCTGGGATTTGTAGTTTTTTGTGGCATGAGAACTCTCTGGCAGAGAATGTAAAATCCCAGGATTCCATAGCACTGAGTGGTTAAACTGGTGTCAAAGTGCCTTATTTCTATAGTGCAGATGCAGCCTTCTTGGGAAAAGGGCTGATGATGGGGAAAAGCACTGGGGAACTCTGGAGGTTTCAGCAGATGATTCATTTATTTATGATGCCCTCATTTCACATCTAGCTACAGGGACATAACCAGGGCCCTCTCCAATTCCCCATCCCCTAATCCCTCTCCACTCTAAGAAGGCATGGAGTATCTGTTGTGTAGGGGAACTTCAGTGAATCTATCCTATGTCTGGGAAGCTTCGTTTGGTGCAGAGGGAGGAAGGGGATATCCACCTCTGCATCAGCCCAAAAGAGGCATATGCCACCTGTGTATGTCATGAGCAGGATGCTGTTCTCTGTGTCTTTGAGTGCTGCAGGATTTCTTGCCAAGCCAATCCTAACCCTGGTCCCTTTTCTCAGGAACTTCATCTCAGCCTCTTTGGACACGACTTTGGGGCCTCTCTTGCTGGAAGTGACCCAAGTGCAGGGCCACCAGGACCCCTGCCCACCTGATGGCCGACACAGAGGCCAAACAGAGGGAGCTGGGCTCCAACAGAAAGAGGATGCCCAGGAACAATAGCTCTTTGGTGAGTCACTATCCTATTAGCTTCATCTGTGTTACTGCTGGGCCAATTTATGAAAGGAAGCAATTAATATACTGTCAGAGTTTGGCAGAGACAGTCCTGGTTAATCCTCTGTCACCCCACTTATTCAGGGGCTTTTAAAAATGTCCCAGTTGGTCTATCCTCCTCCCACTTTCCCCTTTCTCAGCTCACTTCAGTTCCTGAGTGCAATTGAGTTTGCAGTCTATCAGCTCAAAAGTGGGGAGAGGAGAGGAAAGAGGGAGACTGGATATGGCCCTTCCCAGGAGGCTGAAGCAAAAGCAAACTGCTGTGCCTTTCCTAGCTTGTGTGATCTTCCTCATAAACAACTTTGGCCATCTTCACTGCCTTCTGGGTTGCTTATCCACATGTGTCTTGTTTTTCCCATCTAAGAAATGTTGGGGGCTATGGGAGAATGTCTCTGGATATAAATTGGGGGTGGACCCAATGACCCTCAACCCCAGAGTGCTCCGCAGAACTGCTTTATAAAAATGACATTTGCCTCCGAAATGTGGCAAGAAATGGCTAAATGCACCATAATTCTTTTATGGCTAAATGTACTATATATTTTGGGACATCATCAACATCCCACCTATGGCCTAAATTATATTGTATATTATATTGAAAAGATTAAAGACAAACTGGATCTGAAAGGCAGTAGCTTTTTTCTGGCTGACGGCATTTAAAGTTTATTTCCTAGACTGAATTCTAAAGTGATGAAATAATATTTGGATGCACCTTGTGCTTTCCTCCCCTTTTGTTTAGTCACTCTCTGGATGGGGGCTATTTTCTGTTGCAGGTGACCTTTGCGGATGTGGCTGTATATTTCACGGAGAACGAATGGAAACTGTTGACGAAGAAGCAGAGACTTATGTACAGTTCTGTAATGATGGAGAATTATGAGAACGTGGCCTCTGTGGGTAAGGAACCGGAATCCACTAGCATTATAGAATCATAGAGTTGGAATAGACCACAAGGGCCATCCAGTTCAACCCACTTCTTCCATGCAGGAATACATTTCCAAACACCATCCAGCCTCTGTTTAAAGACCTCCAAAGAAGAGGACTCCACCAAATTTTAAGGGAGTATATTGCACTGTCCGATAGGTCTTACTGTTAATGTTTAGGTGGAACCTCTTTCCCTGTGGTTTGCATCCATTGTGGTGTCTCCTTTCTCTGTAGCAGCAGAAAGCAAGCTTGGTTCATCCTCAAAACGACCCTTTCCAATATTTAAACATGGATATCATATTTGTTGTTAATTTTCTTTTCTCCAGGGTAAACATACCCAGCTCTCTAAGCCACTCTTCAGAGGGCTTTATAGTTTCCAGATCTTTCACCATTTTGGTTGCCCTCCTCTGGGCATGTTCCAACCTGTCAACATCCTTTTTGAATTTCGGAGGCCAGAACTGGACACAGGATTATTCCAAGTAAGGCCTGACCAAAGCTGAATAGAGCGGCATTATTACTTCCCTTGATCTAGAAACTATACTTGTATTGATGCAGCCTAGAATCACATTGGCCTTTTTAGCTGCCGCATCACACTGTTGGTCCAAGTTCAACTTGTAGTTTACTAAGAGTCCTAGATCCCTTTGAAGCATAGTTTAATTGTGATAGCAACATCCTGTAGAATATTTGAATTTGTAGTTTAGTGAGGCACTATTGCTCTCCACTTTATAAGGATTCTAAATACCGCATTGTAAATTGCCAATTGCCAAATCCAGCTTCTGTCATTCATCCAGAATGTTTTTGGGGTTTAGGGAGAAATTGTTAGTCGTTTAAACGATAGTAGTTTTAAGTAGTTGGTAAGGATATTGGGGCCTAGAATGGCTTCAGGGAAGGGAAGCAGTTGTGGAGGCTGTTAACTGCCTGTTCTGTGAACTCTGGGTGGCAGACATGCTCCAGGGGTGAGTGGTGTATGTGAACAGTGGAAGAAGAAGGCAAGAGGTACCTTGGCAGCCGGGCTGTTTAGGGGCTGAAGGGGAGGAAAAGGGAGGAGTGTGAAGGTAGTTAATGACAGAGGGAAAAGGTTTAGACACTTCAGAGACAGCTTAGACTTATTAATGGACGCTTCTGCCTGAGTTTCTCAATAAACCTTTTGGTGGAAGCAAAGGACTTTTTAATTCTGAAACTAAGTTCCACCCCCAGATATCACACCAATGCTAGGATTTTGTAGGAAGACAGTATGGAGATTACCAGTAATGCATTTCTCATTGAAATGGTAGCACATCTCTGAGTATGTTTCCTTTTTTGGCCCTCTTCCAGCCTTTTGAGGTTCTGCTTCACTTCCCCAAAGGGATGCAATGGGATACTGAGGCACAAAACTTTATTCCTATTTTAAGGCAATACAATGTGCAGTTGCCCCTGAGATCCCCAGGGGGCCAATGTGACGCCTCCAATCCCCAACAGTAGCCCATCCCGGTCTTAGAGATGTCTTAATACTGCTCCCTGGTGCTTGATCCTCACCAAAACAGAAGTCCAGGACCCAGCCCCCTTGCTTTGCCTTTCCCAATGAGTAATTTGCATATGGATTATCCTGCCTTTCTCAACAAATGAACCTTTAAGTGTCCCTTTTATGCATCACATAAATGGGTGTGTGTCTGTGATAGAGAGAAGGAGCGAATGTGAAAAACAGAAAGGCAGGAAAGAGATGGTGAAGGTGAAATACTGAAGCAGCGCAGATGGGCGAGAAGGAAGGTTGGATAGCGGAGGGAGAAAGGGAAGGAGATCAGGCTTAAGAGGGAGATGAAATGCACAGATATAGGATGGGGGACACCTGGCTGAATGAAACTACGTGTGAAAGGGATCTAGTAGTCCAAGTAAACCACAAGTTAAACATGAGTCAACAGTGTGATGCGGCAGCTAACAAGGCCAATGCGATTTTAGGTTGCATCAATAGAAGTATAGTGTGAGGATCAAGGGAAGTAATAGTACCATGGTATTCTGCTTTGGTCAGGCCTCACCTGGAATATTGTGCCCAGTTCTGGGCACCACAATTCAAAAAGGATGTGGAGAAACTGGAGCATGTCCAAAGGAGGGAGACTAAAATGGTGCAGGATTTGGAAACTATGAGGAACGACTTGGGTAACTAGGGATGTTTAGCCTGGAGAAGAGAAGGTTAAGGGGTGATATGATAGCCCTGTTTAAATATTTGAAGGAATGTCAAGCTTGTTTTCTGCTGCTCCAGAGACTAGAACACGGAACAATGGATGCAAACTGCAGTAAAAGAGATTCCACTTCAACATAAGAAGGAACTTCCTGACAGTAAGGTCTGTTCGACAATGGAACAAACTCCCTCTGAGATTTTGGTGGAGTCTCCTTTCTTAGAGGTCTTCAAACAGAGGCTGGATGGCCATCTGTCAGGGATGCTTTGATTCCTACATGGCAGAATGGGGTTGGACTGGATGGCCCTCGTAGTCTCTTCCATCTCTATGATTCTAGGACTATGGGAGCCAGGAGGGGAAGGCAGGAGCAAAGCCAGGATTTCCTAGCTCTGTGCGGAGAGAAAGGGACCTCTGGGAAGGGCCAGGTGAGGGGCCTTGGGGATTGGGAGGCAGCCACCAACCTCACAGATTATACTAATAATAATAATAGGTTTTATTTGTATTTACCTGCCTCTCTCAATGGAGTGAGGCGGTATTACAACCGTAAAATAGCCACAAAACAACAATAGCATCCAATTTACACACAGTAAAACAACAAAACGCTTAAAACTCAATTTGGGACAAATAAAAACATCATTTAAAATGCACAGTTGTGATCAGAAGTGGAATTTTTCCTTAAGTTCTTTACAAGAGGTCAGCTGGGTAAGCCTGCCGGAAGGGATCCGTTTTAAGTCGTTTCTTGAAAGCATCCAAGGTGGTGTTAAGACGGATCTCCTCCGGCAAGTTGTTCCATAACTTGGAATTGCTTTCGCATGTTTCTTGGGTGGGGAAAGAATTGTCTGAAACTGAATTAAATGAAATGGGTGCTTGGTGGAAATACTTCAGCCAAAAAGGATTATCACACCGGCTCTCAGCTCCTTCTTGGCTCTGAATTCTGGTCTGAATTCTGATCCCATTCAAAGCCAATGTATAGCACAGTCTGAAGGCGACACTCCCAGAGTTCAATAATAACATAGCAGAGTACAGTAGCAAATCTCCAGATATAGGCATTGGCAATGCATTAACCACTTTCCACACTTAAAAATAACTCACAGACCCAGTTGATTTCCTCCAAGTCCTTGGAGGTTCTTTAGCTTGAGTTGCAATAGAAAACAAATATGTACCAGCTCTCCTCTCTGACTTTCATCAACTTCACAATCTCTTGTACACACAACTCCAACCCACATCAATCCACATGTGAGCTGTATACTGTATTGGCTGTGATTCATCTCCTGGTGCCACACAGCATGAAGCATCCTCTGCAGTTAGCTTGCATCATGCCATGTGCTCTGACTCAAGACTCTATGGCAGTCTCACAGGAAATGATGCCACTTTTCAATCAAAGTATTTTTACATATATATATTGGAATATTTTTCAAATGCCTGACTATCTGCTTCTACTGATTTCCTCATGACAGTTCCCCTTCAATTTCTTCTTTGGTAGCTCTGAGTAAGGATACAGTCATTATATGGATTTGGGGCATCCAGAACAGGGTCATGCTCAGGTCACTCACACCAACATTATTAATTTAATCTCAAATAGGGAGGGATGAACGTGGGGCTAAATCTTGGGGCAACACTTTCCTCCCTTAACACTGAGATTCAGTCTTGTCTGTCATTGTCCTCCTTTACAGAAGTATTTGTCAGCCACGAGAGAGTCCACACAGGAGAGAAGCCATACAAATGCCAGCATTGTGGGAAAAGATTTTCTTGGAAGTCAGTCCTAGAGATGCATCAGAGAGTCCACACAGGAGAGAAGCCATACAAATGCCAGCATTGTGGGAAATGTTTTTCTTCAAAGGCACACCTAGTGAGACATCAGAGAGTCCACACAGGAGAGAAGCCATACAAATGCCAGCATTGTGGGAAATGTTTTTCTCAGAAGTCAGACCTATTGGCACATCAGAGAGTCCACACAGGAGAGAAGCCATACAAATGCCAGCGTTGTTGGAAATGTTTTTCTTCAAAGTCATACCTATTGGCACATGAGAGAGTCCACACAGGAGAGAAGCCATACAAATGCCAGGATTGTGGGAAGTGTTTTTCTTCCAAGTCATACCTATTCGCACATCACAGAGTCCACACAGGAGAGAAGCCATACAAATGCCAGCATTGTGGGAAATGTTTTTCTTCAAAGTCATACCTATTGGCACATCAGAGAGTCCACACAGGAGAGAACCCAAACAAATGCCAGGATTGTGGGAAATGTTTTTCTTCCAAGTCATATCTATTGGCACATCAGAGAGTCCACACAGGAGAGAAGCCATACAAATGCCAGCATTGTGGGAAATGTTTTTCTTCGAAGTCACACCTATTGGCACATCAGAGAGTCCACACAGGAGAGAAGCCACACAAATGCCAGCATTGTGGGAAATGTTTTTCTTTGAAGTCAAACCTAGTGAGACATCAGAGAGTCCACACAGGAGAGAAGCCACACAAATTCCAGAAATAAACTAACATTATATTTATCAAGAAGCAAAACAAAGAATATATTTTAAATCTTGTGGTGATAAGAAAAAGCCCTTGTGATTTCCTGTGTTAGGTTTGTGTGTCCATATGCCTGTTTGTTTTTCAATTATATTTTGTTATTTTGAGGTTTTAATTGCCTTTATTATAGATTATTGCTTTCGTTTATAAATTTGAGTGGGGATCATGGTGGTGGAATAGGTTAGTTAAACAGAGGGGTGGGATTGGCTGCAGCTGGTTAAAATAGTTATGGGAATGATAGCATTTGGAATTTGTTCGATGTTGGCTGAAGAAAGTTGGGGACAGGTATTAACAGAAAGGGCTAGTTTGTGGGAATGGCAAAGGGGGCCTTGTTATCTGTGGGACATAGACTGTGGGAATTGGAGGTGGGGGCCAGGTTTGGATGAGTGTGATGTTTTAGGTTTTGGGGTTTTAATGTTTGGTTTGGGGAGGGCAGCTCTGACTTAAACACTGAATTTCTGATTATGTGTTTGAAATAAAGTTTTTGTTGTTTCAACACACTGGACTCATTGGTGTACAGAAATTCTGCATTTGCACAAAATGTACCCTTTCTTCTCTCCTCAGCCCTCAGCTCCATTCCCAGCCATAGAAACAGAGGCAAACACACGTATATACTCAGAGAGACAGAGCTATATGTACAAAGCAGAGACTTCCCAGCCTTTCCCTCCTGAGTCGAGCTGCACAGCTTGGGCTCCATTCCGGAAGGAAGGAAGGAAAAAAGGCCGTAGTCCTTCCCTTCTTCCAAAGGCCGCCAGCGGAATAAGCAGCGGCAGCAGCAAAGGCCTTACGATCCCTGCGCATGCTGAGAAGGGGTCTTTGGGGCATCTGAAAGGAATGAAAGTGCCAAGGGAAGAGAAGCATAAAGGGACTGCTGAAGTCGGGGGGTGGGGGGGTGGAGATCTGGGACCTGATTAGGCACCTTCCTCCTGGAACCCATTATTAGAGCCTTCCACAGCTAACTATGATACTTTAAATGACTATTTCACAGATAATATCTCTCAGATAAGAGCCAACTTGGACATCAGCATTATTGCGGAGGCTGTAAGTGAGGTGTCGCTGAGTAAGATCATACTGGATCAATTTGAATCTGAGTACTGAGAGTGTGGACAAGCTCCTTGGAAGTGTGAAGGGGAGAACTTGCCCTCCCGACCCTTGCCCTTTTTATATCACCTGAGATATATCATAGATGCATCTCTTAGTTAGGGCTATTTTCCATCATGCTTAAAAGAAGCAGTGATGCGGCCCTTTATGGAAAAGTCCTCCCTAGATCCCTTGGACATGAACAATTACAGACCAGTCTCCCATTTCTAAGCAATATGATTGAGAGGGCAGTTGCTCTTCATCTCCAAGCGGTCTTGGATGAAACAGATTATCTGGACCCATTTCAAACTGGCCTCAGGATGGGATACGGAGTCGAAACTGTTATGGTTGCCTTAGTAAATGATCTTTGCTTCAAGGGGGGATGTAACTTACCAAACTTTAAGCTGTATTATTATGCAGCTTGTCTCAAATGACTAGAAGAATGATTCAAATTAGAAAACAATAATTTATTGAATATAGAAAAAGCTAACCTGAATCTTGGTATACATGCATATATGTGGTATACAAAACCAAAAGATGATAATACTTTTAACCATCATGTTAGAAGAAGATCATTGCTTAAAGTATGGTATAAAATGAGACATCTATTTTGGGTGTAATTGCAAGAAGCCTATTACAATAGAACAAAGGACAAAGATACTTCATGGCTAAGATATGGAGATTTAATGAACAAAACACCAGAAGGAAAATACAATATGAAATCTACGGAAGAAGTTAACGAAAGAGGAAACATGAAGGATTGGTTTTTATACAACCAATTAAACAGTCGTTTTAAGGCAGATAATAAAGCTCCTGAGTTAACGATGGATAACAATGCAATAGATAAAATTATGATGGATAAAAAAGGTAAACACATATCCAAATATTATGAACTATTCAAAGAAAGAGATCTAGAAGATGACATTATTAAACACAGCATGGTAAGATGGGGACGTGATATAGATAAAACTATAAGTATAGAGGAATGGGGAAAATCTTGGAAAGGAACAAATAAATTCACTCTGTGCCAAAACTATAAATGAAATTATATCAAAATGTTATACAGGTGGTATCTAACCCCCCAAAAACCCACCAGAGATACAAAACTGGTAATACTAAGTGCTGGAAATGCGGGGAACCCGAGGGAAGCTTCTTTCATATTGGTGGACATGCATTAAAGCTAAAGGATTCTGGCAAAGGATTCATGGAACCATCCAAAACATTCTGGATATAAATGTTCCCTTTGAACCCAATTTATTTTTACTGAACATGACACACAACATAAAGTCAGTAAAATACAATAGGATTGTTTTATATATGGTCTCATGTGCAAGGATCTTATTTGCTCAAGTTTGGAAATCTACAATTAATCCTTCTATTGAAGATTGGTTGATTAAGAAATATCAAGCTAGAAATATGGATGTAGTATCTGCTTTACTCAGAGGGAAATCAAAAGAAGATTTAGAAATGGAATGGAGTTGTCTTAAAACATTTGAAGAAAAGGGTAATAAAATCCCGTTAAATTAATAGTTAATATTTGGTCAATATTTGGTAATTTAAATACTATCATGGGAATATCTCAGTGTAATAAGAAATTTGAAAATAAGAAAAGGAAGACCCACATCATTGTTGTTGGAAACGCCACATACGGAGTTGTATAGCCACATTCTTTGCTGCTCCTGGCCTTGCTGCAGTTGAGTGATTGACAGTTCAAGGGTGGCGACACGCTCCAACGCTGCAATGGTCAAAGGAAGTGTTTAGACTTTGCTTGTTGTTTCTTGCTCCCTTCACCCTTAAATATAAGGCCATTCAGACTACATTTTACCCTGGTTCCCAAACCGGTTTAAAAGTTGGAAGTTCACACTCACACCAATTTTAACACAACTCTGTCAGGGGCTTGCACAAGAGATCCAGGGCAAATCCCCCTTAGTGTGGTTTTCTGAAAGTGGACTATTGACCCTTTCTTTTTGGAAACAACCGGCTCTTCCCTGTTGCTGACAAATATGAACTCAGCCCCGGTCATGATTGGGTCAAGTTCAGGGGGTAGATTGCCCCGATTGAGGTCAAGGGTAGTAGGAACTTGTTTCCGGGGAGATTCAGTATGGGGCACCTGGATCTGCCCAGTTCTGTCCAGGGCAAATGAGGGAGTGGGAATGGGGCCTTTGTGAAGGTGGGGGGACTGGCCTTCCTGGTGCTGGGCCTCCGGGTGAGTGATGCATTGGGCAAGGAGTCCCTCTCCTCATCGCCTGCAGCCTCTGGTTCCACTGGAGGGGGGCCTCTTCTCCAGCATCACCTGGAAGAACGAACCAGAACAATGGAGAACAACAGATGCATGTGTGCATGTGTGTTTGTGCAAATACATCTGTACATCTGTGTATATATATGTATATGTATATGTAGGCATCTCTATCTAAGTGCACTCAGACTTATACCTTTATGAGCCATCCCTGGCCCTGATTAGCTGGAAGTACAGTCCCTCCCACCATCCCTGGCCCTGATTGGCTGGAATCCCAGTCCCTCCCACCATCCCTGGCCCTGATTGCCTGGAATCCCAGTGCCTCCCACCATCCCTGGCCCTGATTGGCTGGAGTCTCAGTCCCAGCCTCCTTGTGTTCTGGCGGCCATTTTGTTCTGCTTGTGACTGTGGGGAATAATGTTCCGGAACCTTCTCTGAGGCCTCAGTTGAACAGAGGCTTCTCTTTCTCTCCTGAGGCTCCAGAGTCAGAAGGAGGCCAGGCTCCTTGGGCCAAAAGGAAGGAAGTGTGTCCCTTTGTGTGTCTTTTCTGAGAGGGTTTCCTTATTACACAGCTCTGCTCCTTCTGGGGAACATGGGTTTTAAAAGAGATCAGAAATGGGGAGGATAGTTTTAATACAAGCCTTATTATCATTCTTCACAAACATTGGGCTTTGGATTCTAAGAGGAGGCTAGTCGCCCAAAAGAGGCCAAAAGTGGCTCCTTTGGGAGGTTTTAAAAGTCTCCCCAGTTTTCTTATTAATAGATTTTCAGGGAAGAAGGAAGGAGACAGACCAGACCATCTCATTTTACCAAGAATGATAATACAAACATACAAACAAACACAAATAAGAAGAAGAAGGATAAGGATTAGACAGAAAATCAAACTGCTTATATTTTAAAAAAGCAAAACCATTTTTTACAGGATAAAAATTCAATTTGGGTGCCTCTATCCTTTTACAACCGACTTAGGCTTTATCTGCACTACAGAAATCATCTAGTTGGAAACCACTTTAACCCTCCTGGCTCCATTCTACGGAATCCTGGGATTTGTAGTTTGTTATGGCATGAGACCTGTCTGGCAGAGAAAGCTAAGTGTCCCAAAGGTAAAATCCCAGGATTCTATAGCACTGAGGGTTAAAGCGGTGGCAAAGTGCCTTATTTCTATAGTGCGGATGCAGCCTTCTTGGGAAAGGGGCTGATGCTGGGGAAAAGAGGAGGAATGCAGAAGGAAAGGAGGACAGACGGACGGACGGACGGAGGGCCACCTGCAGCTGGACTGGCCTCCTTGAGCGGTCAAGACCTGAGCTGGGTTGTGGACAATGGGCACTCTTAATATCAATACTAATATCTTTCACTATTGATTGTAATTAATCAGGTTCCTCCTTTCAATAGCATCAGGAAAATGGTCAGGTGTTGTTAAGGTTCAGAAAACCTGTTTGGGTCCCTTCTGACTTTGGGGCCCTTTCATCCTCCATTTTAGGTTCCCTGAAGGCGTCAAACTGCCAACTCCAATGCACTGAGGCAGAGGCGGCCATTTTGTGTTCTAGCTGCTGCTTTGTGTTCTAGCAGCCATTTTGTGCTGCTTGTGACTGTGGGGAATACTGTTCCGGAACCTTCTCTGAGGCCTCAGTTGAACAGAGGCTCCTCTTTCTCTCCTGAGGCTCCATAGTGAGAAGGGAGCCAGGCTCCTTGGGCCAAAAGGAAGGAAGTGTGTCTTTTTGTGCCTCTGGTTCTCCATTTTGGGGCAAAGGAAGGAAGGAAGGAAGGGGTCTGTGGGGGGTCTGAGGAAGGGAGGCAGGGGACTCAGGACCAGTGGGGAGGCTGGGCTTTGGGGGCTGGGAGCAGTGTTGCCAACAAGCCTCAAAGATAATTCCCCAAACGTTTGGCCAAAACTCACCAAATCCCTCCCATATCTCACCAAATACTGATTTCAACTCTCAAAATTACCATTAAAACCAATCACCAAAATCACACCAAAGGCTCTGAAAAGTACCCATTTTCGTGTGAAAGTCACAAGATTGGCAACACTGGCTGGGAGAGAGAGGTGGGGAAAGAGACCCTCCCTTTGGGCCCTAGCTGGGGAGGGACCACCGGTACTTGCCTCCCCCTTTGGGAAAGGAGACCCCCTCAGCCTCCTGAACTCACTCCTGCCACTGATTCCTAGGGCTGGGATTCAGAGGAGTTTCCTAGGCATTGTCACCTTCTGCCCTCCATGACCATTGGCACTGACCTTTTCCCATTGCCTTCCCTCCCTCAGCCCTTGGACCTCCTCCTCCTTCGCACTCAGAGCAACCCTTCTCTACGGCTGAGGAGACGGCCTCTGACCCAGGGAAGCTCCGGCCATAAAGGACTGCGGAAGAGGCCTTCCTGGGGCTGCAGGAATCAGGGTCTTTGTACTGAAGGTACGCCTTTACTCCTGGAGCTGAAAGAGGAGTTATGTGTAAACGCTTCAGTCCAGGATTGTGTGGAAGGGCTGCAGCTGAGAGAGTGAGTCCATGCTTTGCAGGCATAAAGCCCCAGATTGAGTGTCTGGCAGCATTGTCTTTCCAGAAAGTGGAAGTGAGATTTCCAGACCCAGACACACAGTGCGCTAGTGAGTCCTTTGTGTGGGGACTGTGTGTATGTGTTGTTTTCTAGAGCTTTGTGAGATATTTGTTTCACTGGGTTTACAAAATGAATTTACATAGGTCTTCACTTCCCAAAAATAAGCATAATCCAGGATGCAATCTTCACTCATAAACCTATACATTTATATATTTTTGTTGTATAAATGCAACATATTCAGAAGTGTGCATCTTTTTAAAAAATATACAAGGAAAAGTGAAGAAATTGTGATACTGACAATAGATCCATTCAGAAACAATGTACACAAATGTACATCCCTCAATTTCTGTGTGGCTTTAGCAAGCAGAGGGAGGAGGTACGTACCTCATGCTCCTGCTATGACTGACACACACAAACACACACATTTTGTAATTGTCAATTTTTAAACCATTTTGATTTTTTTGGAAAGGTAGTATAGACATAAATTTATTATTATTATTAGTAGTAGTATAAACGCAGCAGTTAAGCAAAGAGATTTGTCTCACTTGGAAAAATGAAATGATTATTTTCACCAGTGTCTAAATGAAAAAGGGGGCGTAATGAGGGGAAGTCGTGGATCAGATCCATAAAGTAATATAGGTCTTATCCAGCCCAGGGGCCAGAGTTTCTCCACCTGGGATATACATCATAGAATCATAGAGGGCGACTAAAATGGTGAAGGGTCTGGAAACGATGCCTTATGAGGAATGACTTAGGGAGGTCGGGATGTTTAGTCTGGAGAAGAGAAGGTTAAGAGGTGATATGATAAATCTGTTTAAATTTTTGAAGGGATGTCATATAGACGAGGGAGCAAGCTTGTTTTCTGCTGCTCCAGAGACTAGAACCCGGAACAATGGATGCAAGCTCCAGGAAAAAACATTCCACCTCAACATTAGGAGAAACTTCCTGACAGTAAGGGCTGTCCGACAGTGGAACAGACTCCTTCCTCGGAGTGCAGTCAAGTCTCCTTCCTTGGTCTTCAAGCAGAGGCTGGATGGCCATCTGTTGGGGATGCTTTGATTTAGAGTTCCTGCATGGCAGAATGGGATTAGACTGGATGGCCCTTGGGGTCTCTTCCAACTCTACGATTCTATTATTCTGTGATTCTATATGGCTAGAACAGGACATTCCCAAGCCAACATGGCCAGGCAATAGTGTGGAAAATAGGCAATCTCTACGTGGGCAAAGACACTCTCAAAATTGTGACTTCTCTGCATGCAGAAGGCTGCCATGGCAATTGGGGAGGAGGGCTGGATCCCAAGGAAGGGGGGCAACCAGAGAAGAGAGAGCTGCTTTTCTGCCCTGCCTGACCGGGGGACTCTCTGGGGGATGGACAGCAACTGGTTTGGCCACTGGGAGAATGAGGGGCCATCAGGCCAGACAGCCTGACCCAGCAGAACCCTCTATGCTTCAGTGTTGCTCCAGGCGGAATCAGGCTACAACTGACCATTCACTGACCCAGGTATTACCATAGAGTTGTGGAAGCCATCCCGCATGACCATTCCATGCCTGGTGAGAGTGTTTGGTGCGAGGTATTGGAGATGCATCCAGCTGTGTTTCTGTAGCCAGAAGCAAAACAAAGACATTTTCTTCTGAGGGTCACTGGGGACCTTTGCAGGTTTCAGCAGGTGATGCCCTCATTTCACATCTAGCTATGGGGACATAACCAGGGCCTTTTCCCAATTTCCCATCCCCTGATCCCTAGCTAATCTAACAAGGTATGGAGTAACTGTTGTGTAGGGGAGCTGTTGTGAGTCTATGCTAGGTCCAAGGGGCTTTGTTTGGTGCAGAGGGAGGAAGGGATGCCCACCGCCCAGTTGGCCCAAAGGAGGCATATGTCACCTGCATATGTCACCAGCAGGATGCCAATCTTTGTGACTTTGAGTGCTATAGGGTTTCTTTCCAAACCAAGCCTAACCCTGGTCTCTTTTGTCAGGAACTTCATCTTGGCCCCCTTGTACACTGCTTTGCGGTATCTTTTGCTGGAAGTGACCAAAGTGCAGGCCCACCAGGAACCCCCTGCCTACCTGATGGCTGACACAGAGGCCAAGCGGAGGGAGTTGAGCTCCAAGAAGAAGAGGATGCCGAGGTGCAACAACTCTTTGGTAAATTGCCATCTTGACTATTAGTTTCATCTGGGTCACTGCTGGGCTGGCTCATGAAAGCAAGCGGAGAACAACTGTCCAAGTTTGCCAGAGGGAGTCCTGCTTAATGTCACCTCATTTTTTCAAGGGCTTTGAAAATGACCCATTTCTCTCTCCTGCTCCCACTTTCCCTCTTCTTCTCAGTTCACTTCAGTTGCTGCAAAATGTGTTCCAAGTTCAAAAGACGTGTCCAGCGCATCAACTCAAAAGAGGGAGAGGGGAGGAGAGAAAGGGGCAGGGCCTTGCCCTTGCCAGGAGTCAGAAGCAAAAGCAAACTGCTGTGCCCTTCCTCACTTGTGCGATCTTCATCATTAACAACTCTGGCCATCTTGAACTCCTTCTGCTGTTGCTTGTCCACATGTGTCTTGCTTTGCCCATCTGTGAAATACTGAGGGATATGGAAGAATTTCTCTGAACCTAAATTGGGGATGGGCCCAGTGGCCCTCAAGCCCAGAGTACTCCCCAGAACTGTTTTTGAAATTAGGAGAGATATGGCTAAATTCACTATAATTCCTTGGTGACTAAATGTACTTTACATGTTGGGCTAATCAGTATCCCAATCAACCAATAATATCTCAGAAATGGTCTAAATTATATTGTTTATTATATTGAAAGGATTCGAGACAAACTGGATCTCAAAGGCTGTAGCTTTTTGCTTTCTTGCAGAATTTAAAGTTTATTTCCTGGACTGATTTCTGATGTGTTGAAATAATATTTGCGATGCACCATGTGCTTTCCTCCCCTTTTGCTTAGTTACTCTCTGGATAAGGCTATTTTCTATTGCAGGTGACCTTTGCGGATGTAGCAGTATATTTCACCGAGGAGGAATGGAAACTGTTGACAAAGAAGCAGAAACTTACATACAGTTCTGTGATGTTGGAGAATTATGAGAATGTGGCCTTTGTGGGTAAGGAACCTGAATCCATTGCCCTTCCAGTGAAGACTGAGGGCCCTTTCATCATTCACTGTCAGAGTGCTTTGGTTCCACTTTAGAATTATAGAATTAAAGCAACTTCCTGACAGTAAGGGCTGTTTGATATTGGAACACATTCTTTCCTCGAAGTGTAGTGGAGTCTCCCTCCTTGGAGGTCTTTAAACAGAGATTGAATCGCCATCTTTCGGCGATGCTTTGATTGAGAGTTCCTGCAGGGCAGTCAGTTGGACTGGATGACCCTTGTGGTCTCTTCCAACTCTACGATTTTATGATTCTATGATCAGTTATGAGTAATGTCTATGAAGGGAAGAATGGGGAACAAAAAATCTGCTTTTTCTCTAATGTTTCTTTTCCATCCTGAGCTTGCTTAGCTCCATGATTGATTCAAGAGGCCCTTTGTTACCCAAAATGCTGGAGTCTGGGGAGGACACCCGCAAATGCTATGCTTTTAGAGGAATTTGGTACTTAGCTCAATAGAACGAGATAGTTTTACTGGGGCAACAGTGACCTCTGGATCCAGCCCAGCTATAGCAGGTCCTGAATCAAACAGTATGTCAGAGGCATTTGAAATAGGTTTTTGTGTTTCATTTAGGGGGAAAGGAAAATACACAGACACACATACTATATATATAAGTGTTTTCAAGATCTAGGTAACAAAGGTGGGAGTGGTGAATAGATGTTAAAGGTATCTATTACCTATCCAGAGCTTTATCCCAATTGTTGAGGATTTGGAATGGGGAGAGGTCAGTGGTTCCTGCGACAATTGGGGTTGGTGAGTGCATTGAGGTGCTTAGCCAAGAAAACAGAGTGTCTGTCTGTAACTGGACTGACACTGAAGAACAGCAAGTTGGGCCTGACATTTATACTGAAATTGGTGCTTGGGCAGAAACTGAGGGTTCGGGAAGGTTTATATCTCTTTAGAATATTTCCTGGGTGGGGAAAGAATGGCGTGAACACAAATTGAATGCAGTGGGTGTTTGATGCACATACCTCAGACAAAAGGGATTACCACACCGCCTCTCAGGTCCTTGTTGGCTCTGAATTTCAATCGCGTTCACAATCCAACGTACACTACAATCTGAGGGTGACGCTCCCAGATGCAGCTCAACAATAACATGGCAGAGTATGGAAGCAAATATCTAGATATAGGTATTGGCAATACACTGACCACTTTCCACACTTAAAAATAAGTCACAGACACAGTAGATTTCATTCAGGTCCTTGGAGGTTCTTTATCTTGAGCTGCAAAATAATTCAAATGAATAAATGAATAATTTATTATGGCACATGGCCAGCTTAAAAAAACAAACAAAGTAAAAACAAGTATCACAAAGCATCACAATAAGTAAACTGCATCCTAGCAATAAGGATAAACATCAGTTCATAAAATGAAATCCTAAACTTTGCAGGTAAAAATTGTCCCAAATAACTTTGAGAAATATAGACTTGAAACAGTAGACTGATTCTATGTCATAATTATTTCAAGAGACCGCAAGAGCCATCCAGTCCAATCCCCTGCCATGCAGGAAATCCAAATCAAAGTATCCCCGACAGATGGCCATCCAGCCTCTGCTTAAAGACCTCCAAGGAGGGAGATTCCACTACACTCCGAGGAAAGAGTGTGTTCCACTGTCGGACAGCCCTTACTGTCAGGAAGTTCTTCCTAATGGTGATATGGAATCTCTTTTGCTTTAGCTTGCATCCATCGTTCCAGGTCCTAAGCTCTGGAGCAGCAGAAAACAAGCTTGCTCCCTCCTCAACATGACATCCCTTCAAATATTTAAACAGGGCCATCATATCACAACCTTCTCTTCTCTAGGCTAAACATCCCCAGCTTCCTAAGTCATTCCTCGTAGGGCATGGCTTCCTTCACCATTTTAGTTGCTCTCCTTTGGACATGCTCCAGTTTCTCCACATCCTTTTTAAACTGTGGTGCCCAGAACTGGACACAATATTCCAAGTGGGTCCTGACCAAAGCAGAATAGAGTGGCAATGTTACTTCCCTTGATCTAGACACTATACTTTTCTTGATGCAGCCTAAAATTGCATTGGCCTTTTCAGCTGCTGCGTCGCACTGTTGACTCATTTTCAAGTTGTGGTCTACTTGGACTCCTAGATCTCTTTAACTCATAGTTTCATTCAGCCAGGTGTCGCCCATCCTATATCTGTGCATTTCATTTTTCCGCCCTAAGTGCAGTATCTTACATTTCTCCGTGTTGAATTTCATTTTATTAGCTTTGGCCCAGCTTTCTAGTCCATTCAGGTCATCTTGAATTTTGATCCTGCCCTCTGGAGTATTAGCTACTCCTCCTAATTTGATGCCATCTGCAAATTTGATAAGTATGCTCCCATTCTGTCATCCAAGTCATTGATAAAGATGTTGAATAGCACTGGGCCCAAGACAGAGCCCTGTAGGACCCCACTGGTCACTTCTCTCCAGGATGAAAAGGAGCCATTTTTGAGCACCCTTTGGGTTTGGCCGGTCAACCAATTACAAATCCATGTAACAGTTGCCTTGTCTAGCCCACATTTTACAAGCTTGTTTGCAAGAATATCATGGGGAACTTTGTCAAAGGCCTTACTGAAATCAAGATATACTATATCCACAGCATTCCCTTCATCTAACAAGCTGGTAATTTTATCAAAAAAAGAGATCAGGTTTGTCTGGCATGACTTCTTTCTCTGAAACCCATGTTGACTTTTTGTGATTATGGCATTGCTTTCTAGATGTTCAGACTCTCTGTTTAATGATCTGCTCTAGAATCTTTCCTAGTATTGATGTCAGACTAACTGGACGATATTTCATGGTTGTTTCTGCATCAGTTTCAAAAAATTTCTGCGACAAATAATCACATCTGCACAATATCTGGCAACTTCAACAGTTACCTGCTCCTAATAATGCAAATATTTGCAAGCTCTCCTCTCCAACTTCCATCAACTTCACCATCTCTTGTTCACACACCAATCCAATCCACACTGATTCGCATGTCAGCTGTATACTGTATTGGCTGTGAGTCATCTGGAGCCAAACAGCATGAAGTGACCTCTGCAGTTGGTTTGCATCATGCCTTGGGCTCTAACTCTATGGCAGTCTCACAGGAAATGATGCCAACTGTCAATCAAAGTATTTTGGACATTTTTAATGGAATATTTTTTCAACAGTCCTTTGACTATTTGCTTCCACTGATTCCCTCAAGGCAGTCCCCATCCAGTCTCTTCTTTGCTAGCTGCTATGAGTAAGGATACAATCGTTCCATGGATTTAGGGTATCTGGAACAGGATCATGCTTCAGTCACTCACACCAACTTTATTAATTTACTGTCAAATAGGGAAGGGTAAATGGGGGCTAAATCTGGGGGTAACACCCTCCTCTCTTAACTCTGATTTTCACTTATCTGTCATTGTCCTTCTTTACAGAAGAACTTGTGAGTCAAGAGAGTGTCCAAAGAGGAGAGAAGTCACATAAATGCCAGCATTGTGGGAAAGGTTTTTCTTCTAAGTCAGTCCAAGTGAGACATCAGAGATTCCACACAGGAGAGAAGCCATACAAATGCCAGAGTTGTGGGAAATGTTTTTCTCGGAAGTCAACCCTAATGATACATCAGAGATTCCACACAGGAGAGAAGCCATACAAATGCCAGCATTGTGGGAAATGCTTTTTTTCAAAGTCATGCCTAGTGTTACATCAGAGAGTTCACACAGGAGAGAAGCCATACAAATGCCAGCATTGTGGGAAAGGTTTTTCTCGGAAGTCACACCTAGTGAGACATCAGAGAGTCCATACAGGAGAGAAGCCATACAAATGCCAGCATTGTGGGAAATGTTTTTCTCGGCAGTCAAGCGTAGTGTTACATCAGAGAGTCCACACAGGAGAGAAGCCATACAAATGCCAGCATTGTGGGAAAGGTTTTTCTTTGAAGTCAAACCTAGTGAGACATCAGAGAGTCCACACAGGAGAGAAGCCATAGAAATGCCAGCAGTGTGGAAAATGCTTTTCTCGGAGGTCAGGCCTATTCAATCACCAGAGAAGCAACATAGGAGAGAAGCAACACAAATCTAAGCAGTGAACAAACATTTTTTTTGTAAAGAAGGAATACAAAAATATTTTTTTCAATCCAGCGGTGCTAAGAAAAGGCCCTTATGATTTTATTTGTAAGGTTTTTCTGTCAATATGTCTGTTTATGTTTGAAATGTATGTTTTAAGTTTAGGTTTTAATTTCTATAATATAGATAATTGCTTTGGGTTATAAATTTGGCTGGGGATTATGGGTCGTGGTTTAGGTTAGTTTAGATGGGGGGGGCTAGGATTTGTTGCAGCTAGCTAGAATAGCAATGATCGCATTCGGAATTTGTGGGATGATGGCTGAAGAAAGTTGGGGACTGGTAGTAACAGAAAGGGATCTAGCCTCTTGGAATGTCTTTGGCAGGGAGAGATTGTGCGTGTGAGAAGGATGGCAAAGTGGGGCTGGGTAATAGTGGGGGATAGATGGTGGGAATTGTAGGTGGGGGCTAGGTTTGGTAGAAGGTGGAGTTTTAGGTTTTGGGGTTTCAATATATTCTTTGGCTTGGGGAGGGCAGTTCTGGCTTAAATACTGATTTTCTGACTGTGTGTTTTCAATAAAGTTCTTTGCTATTTCAACACACTGGACTCTTTGATGCGTAGAAGTTGTGAATTTGCACAAAACTGACCCTTTCTTCGCTCCTCAGTCCTCAGCTCCATTCCCAGCCATAAGAACAGCAGAGACAAACACACATCTATCTATCTCTATCTATCATCTATCTATCTATCTATCTATCTATCTATCTATCTATCTATCTATGTGTGTATATACAGTATACACAGAGAGACAATTTCCAAAGCAGAGCTTTCCTTTCCTGCCTTTCCTGGGCTCCATTGTGGCCTCTTCAAAATCTCCTCAAAAGAAGGAAGGAAGGAAGGAAGGAGGGAGGGAAGGAAGGAAGGAAGGAAGGAAGGAAGGAAGGAAGGAAGGAAGGGGAGGCTGCTGAAATCCCGGTGCACTCCTTTCCTTCCCTCAAAGGCCGCCAGTGGGATAAACAACAGCAGCAGTAAAGCCCTGGTGATCTGTATGCATGATTAGAAGGGGCTTTTGGATGTATGTGCGCATGCGCAATCTCCTACCTGAAGCATTGCTGCCCTCACAGTCTGTTCTGAGGGATGGAAATGGGGGACAACCCTCGTTCGTTTAGAGCAGTGATGGCGAACCTATGGCACGTGTGCCAGAGGTGGCACTCAGAGCCCTCTCTGTGGGCACACATGCTATCGACCTAGCACAGAGTTTGGCAGAGTTTCTTACTAGAAAGCCAGAGGAACGTGGCACTTTGCAATAAATAAGTGGGGTCCGGGTTGCAGTTTGGGCACTCGGTCTGTAAAAGGTTCTCCATCACTGGTTTAGAGGAATGGCTGGAAGGTCTTCTGGGGACCCTGGGTGTTATAAGAAGGAAGGAAGCCCCTCTTCTTCCTCAAAGGAAGTGGGCCTGCCAGGCCTCCTCTCCCTCTTTCCTTTCCTGCCTCCTCCTCGGGGGATTCCTTGGGCCCAGGTACTTGGGGGGTTATTATGAGAAAAGACGTCAGGAGGGACCCTTGGAGAAAGACATGGCCATGGAGGGGATCAGGATCCAAATGTAAAAAGGGCTTTGGGGAGCCTTCTCCCTCCTGGAAAGTGGGGCAGAGGAAAGACCCCCCCCCCCCCATTCTGATGCCTCATTTGGAGAATATTTTGTGCCAAATAAAGAGCATCACACAGGATAGCATTGGAAACAACATTTTTCGGGTGGGAGGAGTTTTCCCTGGGGTCTCGGGGAGGGGGCTCTGTCTGGGAGGGAGAGAAGAGCCCCAATTTAGGACACAGCCAAGAGAAGGCAGACGGAGGAACCCAAAGACCCTTCTGGGGAGAGGGACACCCTCCTGGCAACCTGAGAACTAGGCTTATTGGCCCACAGGATCTGGATTTTCCTTCACAACAACCCTGCAAAGGAGGACCAGCAGAAAGACCCTGAGCCCCAGAAAGATTACCCCCCTCCTGGTTCTGGGAAAATGCTGCAAGGGCCTTGGACCCCCTTGAAGGGATGTAGGTTAAAGGATGAGAAGGAAGGAAGGAGGGAAGGAGGGAAAGTGCCAAGGGAAGAGAAGCATAAAGGGACTGCTGAAGTGGGGAGGGGAGCATCTGGGACCTGATCCAGAAACCCACCTCCCAGAACGCATTGTTAGAGCCTACCACAGCTCAGTGTGATGCTTTGAATGATCATTTCGCAGATAAAATCTCTCACAGAAGAACCAACATCTACGATGCCAGCATAAGATGATGATGATGATGATGATGATGATGATGATGATGATGATGATGATAGATTTATTTCTAGGCCGCCCGATCATGGAGAAACAGGACAGGGTACAACAATAAAATACATCGATGTTACAATAAAATCCAAGAGAAATCAATCCCTATGCCCCGATCCCAATACAAAAACTGGATTAAACAATGATAGTATAAAAACAGGAAAACAGTAAAAACATTTGATTCAAATTGTAGAGGCTATAGGTCAGGTGTCCAGTGACTTTGTGAGTAAGATCATACTGGATCAATTTGAATCTGTGAGCACTGAAGATGGGGACAAGCTCCTTGGAAGTGTGAAGAAGACAACTTGCCCCCTCGACCCTTGCCCTTCATGGCTAGTCCTCCAAGGAGGAGATGCACTTAGGACTCTCCTGAGCTATATCATAGATGCATCTCTTAGTGAGGGCTATTTTCCATCTTGCTTAAAAGAAGCGGTGGTACGGCCGCTTCTGAAAAAGCCCTCCCTAGATCCCTTGGACATGAACAATTACAGACTGGTCCCCCATCTTCCATTTCTAAACAAGGTGATTGAGAGGGCAGTTGCTCTTCAAGTCCAAGTGGTCTTGAAAGAATTAGATTATCTAGACCCTTTTCAAATTGGCTTCAGGATGGGAGGTGAAGTCAAGATTGCTATGCTCACTTTAGATGATCTCCGCTTGAGTATCGACAGGAGAAGTGTGACCCTATTGATGCTTTTGGACCTCTCAGTGGCTTTTGATACTATTGACCATGGCATCCTTCTGGAACGTCTGAGGGAATTGGGGATTGGGGCAATGCATTGCAATGGTTCCAGTCCTATTTCTCAAGCAGATTCCAGATGGAGATGCTTGGGGACAGTTGCTACTCTAAAAGGGAGCTTAAATCCGGCGTTCCTCAGGGCGCCATCCTATCCCCAATGCTATTCAACATCTACATGAAACCGCCAAGAGAGTTCATCTGGAGACATGGGGTGGGTGCTATCTGTATGCTCATGACATCCAGAGATATCTCAGTGTCAACTAAAGAAGGCATCTCCCCTCTGAATGAATGTCTTGAGGCAGCAATGGGCTGGATGAGGAAAAAGAGATTGAACCTGAATCCAGACAAGACGGAGGTGCGTGTTGTTGGAGATCCTAATCTGGGTATGGAGGTCTGTCAACTGGTCCTGGATGGAGTCACACTTCCCCTAAAGGACTGTGTTTGCAGTTTGGTGGTGCTCCTGGATCTATCTATCCAGTTGTCAGATCAGATAGATGTGATGGCCAAGAGTGCCTGTTATCAGCTTCAGTTGATACGCCAACTGCGTCCCTTCCTGGAACCCGAAGACCTACAAACTATGGTGCATGCGCCGGTAACCTCATGTCTTGACTTCTGTAATGTGCTCTACATAGGGCTACCCTTGTATCAAGTCCGGAAACTTCACTAATCCAAAATATGGCAGCAGAGAGGTCACTGGAAAATCTAGAGGTGACCACATCACACTTATTCTAACATCTCTTCACTGGCTGCCCATTAATTTCTGGGGACAGTACAAGATCTTGGTTATAACCTTCATGGCTTGTGTCCAGCTTATTTACAGGATTGCCTTCTCCCATATAATCTGCCCCACACACTGAGGTCCTCTTGTAAAAGCTTACGGCAGCCAGCAATAACAAGGCTCCATGCAGTTACCCAGAGGACTTTCTCTTCTGTTGCTCCCAGTTTATGGAATAGCCTCCGGAAGAGATCTGATATATCACCAGTCATGAAGGTTTTAAAAAGGCGATCAAGATGTATATCTTCCAGCAGAGCTTTCCAGATTAACATTACAGCAATCTCCTACTAATTTAATAAATTGTTCAACAACTGCTCTAAATGCCTGCTCTATTTTTAATAATTGTTTTAATAATTGCTTAAGATTTAATTGTATTTTATTCTGGATGGAAGGAGTTGGGAGGGTTTTGGAAGCAACGATGGTAAGTTGCTACAGTATTTTACTGATGTGTTTACTGTTAGCTGCTTTGATCTGTTTGGAGAAGCACAACAACAACAACAACAATAATAATAATACAATGATTTGATAAATAAGCAAGGCAATATGATTAAATTTAAAACATTAGAGGAAATAAGAGAAGAAGGTAAACAATGTAATTGGCTTATTTTCTGGCAAATAAGGGAGAGGTTTTTGTTGGATATGAAAACATATGGAATAGAAATAATTAGTACAGAAATATTAGGAAATGTGCTTGCTATTGGGAAAGGTTCACTTGTGGGGAGATTGTATACAATCCTGTTAAAACATGAGATGGAATCTGAAGTGGTTAAAGAAAACATGATTCAATGGCCAAGAAATCTAGGACACAATATTGAGATGGAAGAATAGGAGTTAAGTTGGAAAAGGAGGATAAAATACACAGCTTCCCAAGCCCTAAGGAAAAACTACTACAAAATATTTTAAACATGAAAATATACGTAGATGACATAATGTTGGTTTTAATCGTGACTGTCTGAAGCATTGAATTTATTGGGGGGAAGAGAGTTCAGTAAAAAGTTTGGGGTGGATTTAATGCTCCCCTGCCCTGACCTCCATTACTTAAAGGATAAATTCTCAGTGGGAAGGAAAAACTAACTCTCTTTGCAAGACAGCCAGATGCGAACACGCTGCCCAACTCTAAAACACCATGGAAAGTGCATGAGGCTTCTTCTGTACCTTGTCAGTTAGTTCCAGGTCGTCTGATTCTATGAGATCCATGTTCCTGTAGCCATGCCAGTAAGATCCCAGCTGCAAATGTGAGTCATCCTCCAATCCGCATTCAACATCCAAGTCAGAGAAAACCTGTCCATTTGAACAAAGAATAGAAAGATGAGCTGGTGCCCCTTTTCCATATTGCGTCTTTTCTCCTAAGGCCAAGAACCTCTTGCATAAAAGTGTCCCAGACTCACTTGGCTCCCTTCCTCTGGGTCAGAAAGAATTGTCTGGTTCACGATCACCGTCTCTTCTTCATTTCGCATGATGCCTTTGTCATTCATCTTAAGGCCAGACAATTTTGTGGAGGGACCTTTCTTCTTTCCAAGTCCTTTGGAGAAGATTTTTTTAAAAAAGATAATAACAGTCTAATAAATAAATACAATTTAACCTCAGCAAATTAAGTGAAACTCAGAAGAAGCATCATAGGATATATCAGGCAGAACTCTCTTCATCATGTAAACCTTTAACAGGTTCGCTAGTGGTCAAGTTGAAGGCAGTTCTTCATTTATCTGTGTTCAAAGGAGGTTTCCCATAGGCCACCTCCACCATAAAACTGTGGATGAAAAGCCCACCAGCCTCTATGCCTAGAAAAGAAATTGAGGGCACCTTCCTGGTAGGATTTTTCTTGAACTGCCTCCCAAATAATATGTCTTCTGTGAAAGATTACAAGCCTTGCGTTTTTTAAGGAGCAAAACATGGCCATGAAAGAGGTCCATACATTTCTGCATGGGGTTGAGAAAGTGGAAGGAGACACAGTTTTCTCCTTCTCTCTTCTTGCTTGATCTTGGGGTCATTTAGTGGAGATGGGAAATTCAGGACAGCAAACAAAAACCACATTCACACAGTTCATGTAAACTTTGTCAGACTGTGACTTCCATATTATTGGAGCATTGAATTTCCTCCAGGTTTTCATCCATGGGGCTGGAGCCCATTTCCAAAATAGAGTCAGCACCAGAGAGAGCTCAGACTAAAAGACAGAGCAGATTCACCAACCCACTAACATGGAAGTCTCCATTCACTACTGTCTATGTGATATAACTCCAAGCCTTTGTCCTCCAATGTCCTCTTTCCCTCCCAGTTAACATTTGAAGATTATCCCTTGCAGACCTTGGAGAACGAACTTCCAACCGAAGGAATAGCAATATCCTTATTTTACTAGTATGTGCTCTTTTTTAAACAACGCTTTTGTTTATTCTATATTTTGTATCCTAAGCCACCTTGAGACCCACCCATGGGAGAAAGGTGGGATGAAATGTAATAAATATCACAACCATACAGTTCAAGGAACGTACAATAGGAATGAATGAATAAGAAGGATGCTTTCAGGTGAGATCAACCAGTCCAACTTGTGATGCCTTCACAAAGCAGGAGTAGGTTCCACTGTAAGAAAGACAGTACTCAAAACACTAACATAGAATAGGAAACAGGCAAACTAACCCAGAGAAATGCTCTTCTCCTGAGGTCTCTCCTCCTTCTCTCAGCTTCAAGTGACTCAACTCCCTCCTTGGCCAAGATTCTCAGTTCTTTCCAGGGAAACCAACCAAAAAACACATTCTCCTTGGTCCCATCTGACCACTTCTCCATGAGTCCAATTACATGGGTTGCATTTCTCTTAATAAGATGATTTCAACTGCTTTTTAACATTTCACAGTCAGCTCTCAGTATCCACAGATTCTGCATCTCAATATATCCCCAAAAAGCCAACCTTGATTCTGCCATTTTATGTAAGGAATATCATACTACAACCCCATTGTTTGTAATAGGACTTGAACATCCACAGATTTTGGTTACTACGTGGGGTCTTGAAACCAAACTTCAGCAGATACTGAGGTCAAACTGTAAATAATGTTCAAATTCTTTTTATTTTCAGAATAAACAACCATATAATCAATAAAATTACGATTCAAAAATACATCACACTTATTCTTTTTTTGTTCTTATTATTAGCATCTACTTCTTCCATCTACATCTTTCTCCTTCCTACCTCCTCTATTCTTTAAACCGCATGTCATCCTACCTTCCTACTACCTTCTTTCTCATTCTTTCCACCTTTCTCCTCTTTTCTCTCTCTCTCCTTCATACTTGTACCACTCTCTTTCTCATCATTCCACTCTACCCAACTGTAACCTCTACCTTATACACTTACACATACCTTCAACTACATACATAACTCTCTTTTTACCACATCTATCTTCTTACTCCCTTTCTTTCTCACTTCTAGAAGAATAGGAAAGAAGATCTTATTTCAGCTTCCTCACTTCTAATTTATTCTATACTTTACCATGTATCATAACTTTCCTTTCTTTCTCTATTTCATATTTACTTTACTACTACACTTCTATCTTGTTACTCAATTTACATTCTTCTACTCTATCCAAAGTTCACTTAATACACAGAAAAGAATCTACAATGTCATCTCCTTCTATCTCCTTTGAAGGCTGCTGACTGATGCATTTCTGCATCATTATATAAAACAGTGATGACTCCACTCCACTCCTATGCCCTCTAACTCTGGGTGAATATGATGATGATGATGATGATGATGATGATGATGATATATTTAGATCCCGCCTTTTCCCGAAGGAATGAAGGTGGGTTACAAGAAAAAGTAATAAAATACAATATACATTTAAAATAATAGCCAAACCCTAACCCTCCCTCCTGCACCCCAGTCCCAATTATAGAAGTAAATTATGGGCCTGAACAGAAAGGCCAAAATAAAGCTGCTTTGGGTCACTTTGGAGGAATGCTGTTCAGAGACACATGCATCTTAAGAGGCCAGAAGCTGCACCAAAGCTGTACCCCAGTCCTTAGGACTGTAGCATGGCTTTGGCATGGCTTCTGGCCTCTTCGGACACATGCATCATTTAAATAGTATACCTCCAAAGTGATCCAAAGGAGCTTTGTTTTGGCCTGTCTCTATGGGCTCTAAGTAAGATAAATTACAATACAGATAAGAGAAAGATAAAATGGTCTAACATTAGGGTGGAGAGGCTGAGGGGAGAACTTCTATCTATGCAGGGTAGCCGGGGTATCGGTATCAATAACAGTGTCAGTGACAGTGAAAAGTCTAATCTGGAAAGGCCTGCCGAAAGAGATCTGTCTTAACAGCCTTTTTAAAGGCTTCTAAGGTGGAGATGTGATGGATCTCTTCTGGCAGGTCATTCCAAAGCCTAGGAGAGGCAGAAGAAAAGGTCCTCTGGGTTGTTGGAGCCAATCTAGTCTTCTTAGGCTTTAGGAGACTTTTTCCAGTGCAGGGAGGATTGTGTGGAAGAAGGCAATCTTGCAAGTAGTCTGGACCCAAGCCATGTAGGGCTTTAAAGGTTACAACCAACACCTTGTATCTTGCAAGTGGAGGGATTTAAGAGCCTCCCTTTGATTCTCTTTGATCCCTCTCTAAAATCTCAGGGCCCCACAGAGACTCCCAAGAGAGGAGATGAGAGGAGGCCTGGCAGCCGGAGAAGAGGGGAGGGGGGGGGCTTCCTTGCTTCCAGCCCCCAAAGCTGACTCCCTACTGAAGACCCTCCAGACCCCCACCCTTGGCTCCAAAATGGGGGCTCTTACCCCTCAGCCATCCTTCTCACAGAGGAACCAAATTTGGGGGTCTCCCATCGCCATCTCGAGGCCCCCACCTTCCCTTTCCTGCCAAGGAAACCCAGAAGGAGCCCTTCTTCTTCCTAAGCAGCCAACGGTCAAAGCCACCAGCCTTCTAGAACCCTATTCAGGCTCCAAGCCAACCGCCAGCCTTTCCCAGAATTCCATGCTCTCCCTCCTCCCAGCGGAGGAGACCGGGAGATGGAGCAATGGGTGCAAACTCCAGGGAAAGAGAGTTTATTGTCTTAAACTTGTAATTCCAGTTGTGTCCCTTTATGAGGGAGAATGAGATTATTATTATTATCAACAACAATTATGATAATTAGCTTCTTGTTCCCAAAACCACAGAGCCTTGTGAAATCTCAAAGACTGTGTTTCTCACACGGAGGTTTTTGCAGCTCTTTGCAGCTCAGATCCGAAGCCACTGCGGGTCCAATGATGCGAATCCACGCGACAACATTTTGTGTTATCACAGGCGATTCCTTTCTTCTTCTTTTTAAATAAAGTTTATTGAGTTTAAAGTAAAACATACATACATACATCTTTCTAAAAAGAACCAACAGTTACATTGACAAGGTATATGAGGTATCAATATTTGTATGCAGCCTTTTATACTCAGAGGTTGAACAGTCAGTTCTTTGGCTTCTCCCATCTCATACCTTCTTCAGATCAGCTCCTCGCTCCTTTTATCTTTCTTATCTCACTCATCCAACTAATCCCACTTTCCGTGTCTCTTCCTCCTCGTTCATACATACTCTAACCTTCTTTGCCCAATTTTATCCTTGATTGCTTGATTATTTCTTGCTCTGAGTCCCAGCTTAGCAACACCTTTTATATTTTACCCATCAGACCTTTTTGATATCCTTTGATCAATAAAAGCTTTTCTAGCTCTGAACTATCATCTTTTTCTCCCGTGATTTTAGGTCTTGCTGCGTTTTGGAGTAAATTTGTTGATATTCAAACCAATTCAGACTAAAACCTTGTACTGTAAATTTAAATCATTTTGTGTTTTAATTTCTATTTCTTCACCCTTAAACTTTAAGAGATCATCATAAACAATTCCCTTCTCTCTCCATTTTCGTTCTGTAAATGGCTTCTAAGGCGAGGCCCATTTTGGGAATCCTATAACTATCCGACCTTTATACTTGTTCCAAATCCTAAACAACGCATGTCTAATACAATGATTGTTAATCGAGGGATCTGCTTTTTCTTTGTCATATAAGAGAAAAGCATGTCTTCCAAATTTAAGGCCTTCGCCTTCCAATTCCTATGATTCTTTATCCTGCAAATTAATCCAGTTTTTAATTAGCCTCATCATATAATTTAATATTTGGAACCATTAACCCTCCTCTTTCCTTTGCCTCTTGTAAGACCTTTAGTTTTACTCCAGGGTTTTTCCCTCCCAAATGAAGTCTGTTAAATCCCTTTGCCAATCCTTAAGCATTTTCCCTGGGATTATAATAGGGAGAGTTTGAAATAAAAAGAGGATTTAAGGTAATATCTTCATTTTAATGGCAGCTATCTTACCTAAGAAGATAAGTGCAGTTTATTCCAATTATTAATTTCATTTTAATTGTTTTTCCACAGAGAGCCATAGTTATTCCTGAAGAGTTCATTTCTTTCATTTGAAATAATTAATCCTAAATATCTAATTTTCCCTTTAACTTCAATTCCAGTGAATCCGGTTAGTTTGGACATTTGTTCTTTATTCATATTTTTCGTTAAAATCGCGGATTTTGGTAAATTCACTCTGAAACCACTAAAGTCTCCAATGTTTTTTAGAGCCTTGATAAGCTTATCTGCATTATCTAAGGGCTCCTCTAGATCTATAAACAAATCATCCACATAGGCTTTTATTTCATATGTATGTTTTTTAATTGTTACTCCCTTCAAATCAATATCCAATTTTCCCTCCCTAATTAAGATCTCAATCACAACTAAGAAGAGAAGGGGAGATAAGGGGCATCCTTGACGCGTTCCCTTTTTAATTGGAAAGGAGGGGGTTTTCTCTCCCTTTCTTAAAATATTAGCCTTTTGATCCGAATACAATCTCTCTTTCCGTCTACGAAAACTATCTCCTATATCCATCGCATCTAAGATTTTAAACATTGTGTTCCAATTTACAGAATCGGATGCTTTTTGTAGGTCTAAAAGAAATAAACCTGGCCACTTGCCATTATGTCTATGATAGTCCTCCAAAATATTCAAGGCATGCCGTGTTTTCTCTTTTAGTTGTCTTCCAGGGAGAAAACCTTTCTGATCTACATCAATAATTTTACTTAAGATCGTTTTAAATCTTTTAGCCAAAACTGCTGTGTATATTTTGTAGTCCGAGAGAGGCCTATAATTAGCGGGGTCATCGCCTGCTTTGCTTTCTTTCACAATTAAGGTCACATTCGCTTCTTTCCATGTATCTGGTATTTTACCAGTAAGAGCTTCTTTGGAAACTTGGCATAACTCTTCTTTAAAGGCTTGATACAAATCTAAGGGAAAGCCATCTGGGGTTTTATGGGCTTTCCTTCCTCTATTTCTTCCAAAATTTCATCCATAGTTATATCTGGCTCTAAGAAATTTCTCTGTCCTTCGTCTAGTTTCACTCTTTCTTCTATGTTACGCCAATCAAGTAAGTTTTCCACCTTGAGATTTTCACTTCCGTATAAGTTTTTAAAGTATTCAAAGAAGGTCTGTTTAATATCCTCTTGTCTTGATAATATTTTCCCATCTTTCTTGATTTTTAAGATTTGGTTTCTATTTCTCTTCTCTTCTAATTTAAGGGCTAACCATCTCCCTTCCTTCTTGGCATGATCGAAATAGTCTAATTGGGGGCTCCTTCCGTGGGGCTTCCGCAGTGATTCCAAAGTGACCCCTCATTTTGGCGAAATAGGTAACAAGCGAATGCTCAGAAATTGCTTCCAAGCTCACTCCGATTCCACTCCAAATTGGTCTGGTGTGGAATGCAGCTTTCCTTCTGCTCTGTTCCACCACCGCAAACCCCCCGGTTGCAAATTTCCCATGATGCAGCGCTGCAATTCCCCCCATTTCCTTCCGGTGGTCCTTTCGCTTTCAGGGCAACCGAGGGGGGGAGATAGGCAGCCAATGGGAGTGGAGGAAGGTCCAGGTAAAGGGAAGGAGGCCACGCCCTTCAGGAATGGGGAGCCAATGGGAAAATCACATTAGTCCCCATAGACTTTGGTTTTATCAATCAAGAACATTCCTAATACAACGCCGCCCTCTTGTGGATACTCAGGGTACTGCAGTCTCCTTGGGCTTCTCACCAACTTCTATCCTGGAGCGCCATCTGGTGGCCACTCTTGGCAATTCACTAATAGCAGTTAACCAAATTAAACAGTATATAAAACAAAAACATGAAACAAGTTAGACAAGGAAACTGTTACATGGATTTGTAATTAGCTGACCTGCGAAAACCTAAAGGGCACTCAACAATGACTCCTTTTCATCCTGGAGAGAAATGACCAATGGGGTGTCCAGTGGGGTTCTGTCCTGAGCCCAGTGCGGTTCAACATCTTTATCAATGACTTGGATGACAGGAATGAGGGCATACTTATCAAATTTGCAGATGACACCAAATTAGGAGGAGTAACTAATACCCCAGAGGACAGGATCAAAATTCAAAATGACCTGAATAGACTAGAAAGCTGGGCCAAAGCTAACAAAATGAAATTCAATATGGAGAAATGTAAGGTACTGCATTAAGGGCAGAAAAATGAAATGCACAGATATAGACTTATGGGGGACACCTGGCTGAATGAAACTACGTGTGAAAGTGATCTGAGAGTCCCAGGTAGACCACAAGTTGAACATGAGTCAACAGTGCGATGTGGCAGCTAACAAGGCCATTGCGTTGTTAGGCTGCATCTATATAAGTATAGTGTCTAGATCAAGGGAAATAATAGTGCCACTATTCTGCTCTGGTCAGCCCCCACCTGGAATACTGTGTCCAGTTCTGGGCACCAAAACTGAAAAAGGATGTTGAGAAACTGGAACACGTCCAAAGGAGGGCGACTAAAATGGTGAAGGATTTGGAAACCTAAGATCACAATGGGACAGTCTCAATGCTTCAGGCAAGGAGCATCAGCTGCCCTCGGTTCGCCTCTGACATCTTCCTCCTCCGCATCTTTAACTTGGGCACTATCCACTTCATAAGGTCCTTTAATTCCTTTATGTCTTCCTCCATTCAATAAACGTCTACCTGGGGTTCTTCTGTCCTGGGGCGGCTATCAAGTGACTCCCCCACTGCCAGGTCCCAGGCTGTCCCTCTGCCCCCCGACGGCCTTCCTTTCCCCATTCTGGGGCCAGAAACCCAAATCCTCCAGTGGTGGCCTGGATGGTGTGAGCTTCAGGAGGTTTCACAGTCTTGGGCTTGGCCCTAGTTCCTCTGAAGAAGGCACCTGCTCCTCCACCACCGGGATCTCCAGAACCACCTGGTTCCCCAAGGACTCTTCTTGTTCCTGAGTCTCCATTGGAGTTAAAACTGTGAGACTTTGCAATCGGTGAGATCTGGAGTCAGTCCTGTGCTCAAAAAATAAAACTCATTTGAAACAAAAGAAGCTTTATTGATGAATCCAGGCAGAAACACCCATTAACACCTTTTTGCAAAGTCTGAAGTCCAAAGGGACTTGCTCGATCCCTCCCTAAGCCAGCCCCCAATTCCCAAGCTAAAGCAACACAAGCGGAGGTTGCATAGATACCAACGTTGTGTATACTCCCCCTTCCCTTCCCCCAGACAGCCTCACCTTGAAGAGCGGTGTTCCCAAGCCAGCTTCCCTCCTCCTTGATAACCATCTCCAGCTGCAACCCCATCCCTCTTTCCAAACGCCATCCTTCATCTAAAAGCCACTCTATTTGTCTTCCTAACATTTCCCACTACATGCTTTCTATAACCCATCACTCTACACTACCTACTATGAACTACAACTATAACTCCTCTTTAATAACCAAATCCTAATATTTTTACTCTTTATGACAGAACCCTTATATACTGTTTCTGACACACAATGGACCAGTCCCAATCCTTCAGGTATACATCACCAGTCTGAAGTGACAATTCTCCCATCTCAGTCTTTCAGGCAAGGAGCATCAGCGTGAAGTCATAATGAGCCTGAGTTCAAATTGGGCCAGTCTGAATCCTTCAGGTGAAGTCACAATAGTACCATCTCAATTCTTCAGGCAAAGAACCTCAGGCTGAGATCACAATGGTTCAGTTTCAATCCTTCAGGAAAGAAGCATCAGCCTGAGGTTGCAATGGGCCAGTCTCAATCCTTCAGATAAAGAGCACCACCCTGAAGTCACAATTGTACCATCTCAATCCTTCATCCAAGGAGCATCAGACTGAAGTCACCATGGGACAGTCTCAATGTTTCAGGCAAGAAGCATCAGCCTGAGGTCGCAATGGGCCAGTCTCATTCAGGGAAGGAGCACCAGCCTGAAATCACAATATGTCATGAATACTTTTATTCATGCATTTATTCATTTGGGATTCTAGGTTTACGTTTAGATTAGAGTTAAGATAGATGGGATTTATGGTGGGTTAAAATAATATGTTTTAATATGTGCATTAATAGAAGATGCAGCGCGCCCGCGCCATACGCGGGTGCGCTTTACGCGGCTTGAGCATACGCTATCAAGCCGCGGGGCGCGCGCAGGGCAAAAGGGGTGGCACGTCCCATTCAATTGCATGGGCGCACGCGCCTGTTGCACCCCGCGCGCCACCGCGCCACCATGCACGAGCCCCATTCTTTACAATGGGGCTTGAGCATAGGCAGAATTTGCCTTACGCGGAGGGATCCGGAACGGATCCCCGCGTAAGGCGAGGGCCCACTGTACTAGAAAAAGGTAGAGAGATCATGGCTAAAGAATGTGATTGTTTGCTAGGATTGGAATGTGTGGGAATCACCCTTCTAACAGAGGCTTGAGTTTAAAAGACTGGTCTCTGTAAAAGGAGGGGGAACATAGAGAGTTATTGGTATTGTTATATTGTATTGTGTTGTTATGTGTTTATGCTTACTATATTTTTATACGGTATCATATTAGATTAGGATTGATGGGGTTTCATTATATATATATATATATATATATAGTTAAGCCATAATGTTAATTAAAACTGTTGTGTGGCTGAGTTCTGTGGTCCAAGGAGATAGGTGCAGTGGTTGGGATAAGGCACATGAGAGCTTAATAGTTTTTAGAAACGCTGCCACAATCCCAGATGGGAGGACACTGCGCAGGGAAGGGCTATCCAATTAATTAGCTTTATTGGTTAATGGGGTGGCGTTAATTTATGGATATAAAAGTGATATAACTATACTTTCTTTCATTCCTGACAAAAGTCACTTCTATTGCATGTATCTTCTTCTTCAATAAAAGCTGTTCCTTTTTCAAAGTACTGCCTTTTGTGTTGCAAGAGGGGGCTGCAATTAGGACCCTGACAGATATCTATCTCCCCTTCCATTCTCCCTGCTTTCCCAAAAGGGCTGGAGAGCATACCAAACCAACCACAGAACCTTCCCCTGCTCTTGTTTAATGCCAGGTCAGTCAAAAATAAAACACACATAGTCCATGATCTCCTACTGGACCAAGAGGCTGACCTGGCTTGTTTCACGGAGACCTGGCTGGGTGAAGATAGCTCAGCCACCTGGGATCAGGCCTTCCCAGCCGGGTTCTCCGTCAGTGAGCAGGTAAAGGGAGTGACTTTGGTCCATGAAGACAATCTTGCTTTGGCCAGGATACCTATCCGTAAAATGGACCACATCGAATTTATTTACCTCAGCTTAAAGACTAGGGAAAGTCTAGGGATTGTGTTGGTTTACCATCCATCCCATTCCTTAACAGACTCTCTAGCGGAGCTGACACAACTGGTCTTTGAGCTGCTTCTGGATTCACCTAGGCTTTTAGTCCTGGGCGACTGCAACATCCCCCTCGATGCCCCTCCTCAGCATGCGCAGGGATTGCCAGGGCCTAGATGCTGCTGCTTATTCCACTGGGGGCCTTTGTGGGAAAGGAAGGTATGCTCTGGGGGTTCAGTAGCCTCCCCTTCCTTCCTTCCTTCCTTCCTTCCTTCCTTCTTTTGAGGAGACCGCAATGGAGCCCAAGGTGCAGAGCTGGACTCAGGAGAGAAAGGCAGGAAAGGAAGGCTCTAGTTTGGAAATATAGCTCTCTGTATCCTGTATGTTTGTGTGTTTCTGTGCGTGTTTGCCTCTGCTGTTCTTATGGCTGGGAATGGAGCTGAGGACTGAGGAGAGAAGAAAGGGTCAGTTTTGGGCAGATTCAGAACTTCTATGCATTCAAGAGTCCAGTGTGTTGAAACAGCAAAGAATTTTATTGAGAACACATAGAAATTCAGTATTTAAGCCAAAACTGCCCACTCCAATCCAAACAATACATTAAAACCCCAAAACCTAAAACTCCACCCTCTTCCAAACCTAGCCCCCACCTCCAATTCCCACAGGTAACAAGGACCCTTTGCCATTCCCAGAAACTAACCCTTTCTGTCAATACCTGCCCCCAACTTTCTTCAGCCAACACCCCACACATTGCAAAAGCTATCATTCCCATAACTATTCTAGACATCTATAACAAATCCCAGCCCCCAAACTACCAAACCTATACTACGACCCACAATCTCCAGCCAAATTTACAACCCAAAGTAATTATGTATACTATTAGCTATTAAAACCTTA
Source organism: Sceloporus occidentalis (assembly GCA_023333645.1). Classification (NCBI taxonomy): domain Eukaryota; kingdom Metazoa; phylum Chordata; class Lepidosauria; order Squamata; family Phrynosomatidae; genus Sceloporus; species Sceloporus occidentalis. The sequence goes on from JALMGF010000202.1 coordinate 1,066,296, forward strand.
AAATAACAAAATACAACTTTAAAACACAAACAGACATATCGACAGACAAAGCTTACAAACAAAACCACAAGGGCCTTTTCTTAGCACCACTGGATTGAAAATATATTTTTTGTATTCATTATTGAGAAAAATAATGTTAATTCATTACTGGGATTTGTATGGCTTCTCTCCTGTGTGGACTCTCTGATGGACTGACTTGTAGGCAAATTTTCCCCCACAATGCTGACATTTATGTGACTTCTTTCCTGTGTGGACTCTCCCATGACTGACAAGTTCTTCTGTAAACAAGGACAATGACAGACAAGACAATCTCAGCATTAAGAGAAGAAGATGTTACCCCACGATTTAGCCCCACGTTCACCCCTCCCTATTTCAGTTTAGATTAATAAAGTTGGTGTGAGAGACCTGAGCATGACCCTGTTCTGGATGCCCCCAAATCTATATAATGTTTGTATTCTTACTCATAGGATCTAGCAAAGAAGAGACTGAGGGAACTTTGATGAGGGAATCAGTGGAAGCAGATAGTCAAAGGACTGCTGAAAAACATATTCCATTAAACATGGTTTGCAGTAAACTCCTGCGGCTGTGAGAGGGTCTCTCTGGTCCTTTTTCCAGGCAAAGCATTTTTCGAGGCAAAGCATTCTCTGAAAATGCCAGCCACAGATGCTGGAGAGACGTCAGAAAGAAACTCTGCCAGAACATGGCCACAGAGCCCCCTGAAAACCCCACAAAAAACTGTGTATGACAGCCATGAACGCCTTCGACTTTACATATCATAAAAACATCACAAAGTATAAACATTCCAGTTACAGTAATCGCAGGGCAGTTATGCTGTTATGACTGGAAGTAAACATATATGCAATTATAATTATATATACACACTGATGTTGAACAGAACGTGGGCGGTGTATACATGTGCAGGTGCGTCCATGTGCATGCTTATGTACCCGCATATTTCTCCATGCGTTTGCTTAAGTTTAAATTGTACGCAAGTAGAAGAGTATATATAAATGTGTGTGTGTGTGTATATACGTGTGTGTGTGTGTGTGTGTGTGTGTGTGTGTATATAATCCAACACATATGTGTACATGTGCTTGCATCTCTCTCTCTCTCTTTCTCTCTCTCTCTCTCTGTGCGTATATATATATATGTGTGTGTGTGTGTGTGTGTGTGTGTGTTTAAATACGTGCGCATACACATGCACACGTTCAGACAGGTATCTATGGATATGTATAGGTGTATCTATGGATGTTGTATGCAAGATCTATAGACTTGAAACATTATATGGGCAAGGACAGGGGGAGCCTGTCCCTGTTAGTGCTCTTGGACATCTCAGCGGCCTTCGATACCATCGACCATGGTATCCTTCTGGGACGCCTGAGGGAGTTGGGAATTGGGGGCACTGCTTTGCAGTGGTTCCGTTCCTACCTCTCAGGTAGGTCCCAGATGGTGGAGCTGGGGGACTGTCGCTCCGATAGGAGGGCCCTGGCATCTGGTGTCCCTCAGGGAGCGATTCTGTCTCCTATGCTATTCAACATTTACATGAAGCCGCTGGGAGAGATCATCCGGAGACATGGGGCGCGGTGTTATCAGTACGCTGATGACACCCAGATAATTTTCTCTATGTCTCCGACTGATGCAGTAACTAAGGATGGCATCTCTCCTCTAGATGCCTGCTTGGCGTCGGTAATGGGCCGGATGAGGGAGAACAAACTCAGTGTGAATCCAGGGAAAACGGAAGTACTGGTGATAAGTTCCCCGGTTTCTGGTGGTGAGATCTGTCACCCGGCCCTGAACGGGGTCACGCTCCCCCTGAAGGACTCGGTGCGCAGCTTGGGAGTACTCCTTGATTCGTCGCTCCAGCTGACTTCTCAGGTGGATGCGACGGTCAGGAGTGCCTGTTATCAGCTTCGGCTGATACGCCAGCTGCGTCCCTACCTGGACCGAAAGGACCTAGAATCTGTTGTACATGCTTTGGTAACCTCTCGATTGGATTTCTGCAATGCGCTCTACATGGGGCAACCCTTGTACCAAACTCGGAAGCTGCAATTGGTGCAGAACATGGCAGCCAGATTGGTCGCTGGTAGCTCCAGGTCGGACCATATAACACCTATTTTAAAAGACCTTCACTTGCTGCCTATTCGCTTCCGAGCTCAATACAAGGTGTTGGTTTTGACCTATAAAGCCCTAAATGGCTTGGGCCCAGGGTACTTGGAGGACCGCCTCTCCCCATATAATCCACCCCGCACACTCAGAACATCCGGGACTAAATTGTTGGAGGTCCCTAGGTCTAACCTTACTCGGACCTCACAGAGGGCTTTTACTACTGCTGCCCCTTTACTTTGGAATAAGCTCCCTGCAGAGCTTCGCTCCGCCGCCTCATTAGCTGTCTTTAAAAAACAGCTGAAAACATATCTATTCCGGCTGGCCTTCCCACCTTAATTTGTTTGTCTATTCTTCCTGCCACTTCTTTCCCTTCTGACCCTGGATCGATGGAACTTTTTTGCATTTTTCTTCTGCCCCTGATATGTGTATTTTCCTATTTTACTGTTTCCTGTTCCTGTTTTTTGTAGTAATGGTTTTAACTGTTATATTGAATTTTTAATCTTGTACTGTAATGTTTTTATAAATTTTGTAAGCCGCCCTGATCATTTCCATGGAAGGGCGGGGTAGAAATAAAATTTATTATTAATATATATATATATATATATATATATATATATATATATTCATAAAGGTATAAGTCTGAGTGGTCTTAGATAGAGATGCCTCCACATATATACATATATGAATATGCACAAACACACATGCACACATCCATCTGTTGTTGTCCATTGTTCTGGTCCGTTGTTCCAGGTGATGCTGGAGAAGAGGCCCTGCCTCCAGCGGAACCAGAAGCTGCAGGCGATGAGGAGAGGGACTCCTTGCCCAATGCATCGCTCACCTGGAGGGCCAGCACCAGGAAGGTCACAAAGGCCCCATTCCCACTCCCTCATTTGCCCTGGATAGAACTGGGCAGATCCGGGTGCCCCCATATCAAATCTCCCCAGAAACAAGTTCCTACTACCCTTTACCTCAATCAGGGTAATCTACCCCCTGAACTTGACCCAATCATGACCGGGGCTGAGTTCATATTTGTCGGCAACAGGGAAGAGCCGGTTGTTTTCAAAAGGAAAGGGTCCATAGTCCGCTTTCAGAAAAAACGCACTAAGGGGGATTTGCCCTGGATCTCTTGTGCAAGCCCCTGACAGAGTTGTGTTAAAATTGGTGTGAGTGTGAACTTCCAACTTTTAAACCGGTTTGGGAACCAGGGTAAATTGTAGTCTGAATGGCCTTATATTTAAGGGTGAAGGGAGCAAGAAACAACAAGCAAAGTCTAAACACTTCCTTTTACCATTGCAGCGTTGGAGCGTGTCGCCGCCCTTGAACTGTCAATCACTCAACTGCAGCAAGGCCAGGAGCAGCAAAGAATGTGGCTAAACAACTCCGTGTGTGGCGTTTCCAACAACAATGATGTGGGTCTTCCTTTTCTTATTTTCAAATTTCTTATTACACTGAGATATTCCCATGATAGTATTTAAATTACCAAATATTGACCAAATATTAACTATTAATTTAACGGGATTTTATTACCCTTTTCTTCAAATGTTTTAAGACAACTCCATTCCATTTCTAAATCTTCTTTTGATTTCCCTCTGAGTAAAGCAGATACTACATCCATATTTCTAGCTTCATATATCTTAATCAACCAATCTTCGATAGAAGGATTAATTGTAGATTTCCAAACTTGAGCAAATAAGATCCTTGCACATGAGACCATATATAAAACAATTCTATTGTATTTTACTGACTTTATGTTGTGTGTCATGTTTAGTAAAAATAAATTTGGTTCAAAGGGAATATTTATATCCAGAATGTTTTGGATGGTTCCATGAATCCTTTGCCAGAATCCTTTAATGCATCTCCACCAATATGAAAGAAGCTTCCCTCGGGTTCCCCGCATTTCCATCACTTAGTATTGACAGTTTTGTACATCTGGTGGATTTCTGGGGGGTTAGATACCACCTGTATAACATTTTGATATAATTTCATTTATAGTTTTGGCACAGAGTTAATTTATTTGTTCCTTTCCATGATTTTCCCCATTCCTCTATAGTCATAGTTTTATCTATATCATGTGCCCATCTTACCATGCTGTGTTTAATAATGTCATCTTCTAGATCTCTTTCTTTGAATAGTTTATAATATTTGGATATGTGTTTACCTTTTTTGTCCATCATAATTTTATCTATTGCATTGTTATCCATCGTTAACCCAGGAGCTTTATTATCTGCCTTAAAACGACTGTTTAATTGGTTGTATAAAAACCAATCCTTCATGTTTCCTTTTTCATTAAGTTCTTCTATAGATTTCATATTGTATTTTCCTTCTGGTGTTTTGTTTATTAAATCTCCATATCTTAGCCATGAAGTATCTTTGTCCTTTGTTCTATTGTAATAGGCTTCTTGCAATGACACCCAAAATTGATGTCTCATTTTATACCATGCTTTAAGCAATGATCTTCTTATAACATGATGGTTAAAAGTATCATTATCTTTTGGTTTTGTATACCACATATATGCAGGTATACCAAGATTCAGGTTAGCTTTTTCTATATTCAGTAAATTCTTGTTTTCTAATTTGAACCATTCTTCTAACCATTTGAAACAAGCTGCATAATAATACAGCTTAAAGTTTGGTAAGTTACATTCCCCCTCTTGAAGCAAAGATCATTTACTAAGTCAATCATAACAGTTTGGACTCCGTATCCCATCCTGAAGCCAGTTTGAAATGGGTCCAGATAATTTGTCTCATCCAAGACCGCTTGGAGATGAAGAGCAACTATCCTCAAAATTATGTTGGTTAGAAATGGAAGACGGGAGACCAGTCTGTAATTGTTCATGTCCAAGGGATCTAGGGAGGGCTTTTCCATAAACGGCCGTAACACTGCTTCTTTTAAGCATGATGGAAAATAGCCCTAACTAAGAGATGCATCTATGATATATCTCAGGTGATATAAAAAGGGCAAGGGTTGGGAGGGCAAGTTCTCCTCTTCACACTTACAAGGAGCTTGTCCACTTCCTCAGTACTCAGATTCAAACTGATACAGTATGATCTTACTCATGGACACCTCACTTATAGCCTCCGCAATAAAGCTGACGTCCAATTTGGCTCTTATCTGAGAGACATTATCTGTGAAATAGTCATTTAAAGCATTATAGTTAGCTGTGGAAGGCTCTAGTAATGGGTTCCGGGGGGAAGGTGCCTGAAACAGGTCCCAAATCCTCCCCCCCTACTTCAGCAGTCCCTTTATGCTTCTCTTCCCTTGGCGCTTTCATTCCTTTCAGATGCCCCAAAGACCCCTTCTCAGCATGCGCAGGGATTGTAAGGCCTTTGCTGCTGCTGCTGTTTATTCCATCGTCGGCCTTTGGAAAAAGGGAAGGACTACGGCCTTTTTTCCTTCCTTCCTTCCGGAATGGAGACCAAGCTGCGGAGCTGGACTCAGGAGGGAAAGGCTGGGAAGGCTCTGCTTTGTACATATAGCTCTGTCTCTCTGAGTATATATGTGTGTTTGCCTCTTTTTTTATGTCTGGGAATGGAGCTGAGGGCTGAGGAGAGAAGAAAGGGTACATTTTGTGCAAATGCAGAATTTCTGTACACCAATGAGTCCAGTGTGTTGAAACAACAAAAACTTTATTTCAAACACATAATCAGAAATTCAGTGTTTAAGTCAGAGCTGCCCTCCCCAAAGCAAACATAAAACCCCAAAACCTAAAACATCACCCTCTTCTAAACCTAGCCCCCCTCCAATTCCCACAGTCTATGTCCCACAGATAACAAGGCCCTTTTGCCATTCCCACAAACTAGCCCTTTCTGTTAATACCTGTCCCCAACTTTCTTCAGCCAACATCGAACAAATTCCAAATGCTATCATTCCCATAACTATTTTAACCAGCTGCAGCCAATCCCAAACCTCTGTTTAACTAACCTATTCCACCACCATGATCCCCACTCAAATTTATAAACGAAAGCAATAAGCTATAATAAAGGCAAATAAAACCTCAAAATAACAAAATATAATTGAAAAACATAAACAGGCATATGGACACACAAACCTAACACACGAAATCACAAGGGCTTTTTCTTATCACCACAAGATTTAAAATATATTCTTTGTTTTGCTTCTTGATAAATATAATGTTAGTTCATTTCTGGAATTTGTGTGGCTTCTCTCCTGTGTGGACTCTCTGATGTCTCACTAGGTGTGACTTCGAAGAAAAACATTTCCCACAATGCTGGCATTTGTGTGGCCTCTCTCCTGTGTGGACTCTCTGATGTGTCACTAGGTTTGACTTATTAGAAAAACATCTCCCACAATGCTGGCATTTGTTTGGGTTCTCTCCTGTGTGGACTCTTCGATGCATGACAAGGACTGACTTGTAGGCAAAACATTTCCCACAATGCTGGCATTTGTATCGCTTCTCTCCTGTGTGGACTCTCTGATGTGTCAATAGGTGTGACGTCCGAGAAAAACATTTCCCACAATGCTGGCATTTGTATGGCTTCTCTCCTGTGTGTGCTCTCTGATGTGCCAATAGGTTTGACTTCCGAGAAAAACTTTTCCCACAATGCTGGCATTTGTATGGCTTCTCTCCTGTGAGGACTCTCTGATGTGTCACTAGGTGTGCCTTTGAAGAAAAACATTTCCCACAATGCTGGCATTTATGTGGCTTCTCTCCTGTGTGGACTCTCTCGTGACTGACAAATTCTTCTGTAAAGGGGGACAATGACAGACAAGACTGAATCTCAGTGTTAAGAGAGGAAAGGGTTACCCCAAGACTTAGCCCCACTTTCATCCCTCCCTACTTGAGATTAAATTAATAATGTTGGTGTGAGTGACCTGAGCATGACCCTGTTCTGGATGCCCCAAATCCACATAATGACTGTATCCTTACTCAGAGCTACGCCGAAGAAGAAATTGAAGGGGAACTGTCATGAAGAAATCAGTAGAAGCAGATAGTCAGGCATTTGAAAATATTCCAATATTTTCAATGCTTCAATACACTACTCAAACCTTCCTCTCCCCCTGTCTTCTCATCATTTTCCCCCACTGACTTCGCCAACTACTTCATCACAAAAGTCACTACTATTCGATCTGAAATAGTTCCTCCCGACTTGCCCCCTAACACTAACCTCCAGGTACCTTCTACTAATAAACTCTCTGTGTTTCCCTCTGTTTCTCTGGGTGAACTCTCTAAGCTGCTAAATTCTTCCAAACCTACTACCGGTTCTCTTGATCCTATTCCCTCCCGTCTCCTAATCTCTATAGCCCCTTCTCTTCTGCCCTCGCTCCTCTATATCTTTAATCTCTCTCTCTCTATGGGTTCCTTCCCTTCTGACTTCAGACATGCTCTCGTTTCCCCAATTCTGAAGAAACCCTCTCTCGACCCTTCTTCTTTGTCTAACTATCGTCCAATTTCTCTTCTTCCTTTTCTTTCTAAGGTCCTAGAATGGGTCGTTTATTCTCGCTGTATTAAGTTTCTTGAAGCCAACTCCATCCTGGACCCTTTCCAATCTGGCTTCCGCCCACGGCACTCTACAGAGACAGCCCTCACCAAGAGCTCAAACGATCACTTGCGGGCCAAGGCAAACGGCCTCTACTCTATTCTCATTCTTCTTGATTTGTCTGCAGCCTTTGACACTGTGGATCACTGTCTCCTGGTTGATTTACTTTCTGACCTTGGGTTCGCCGACTCTGCTCTCGACTGGTTTAAATCTTACTTGTCAGATAGATCTTTTGCAGTGGTCACGGGTGGTCAGACTTCATCCTCTGTTCCGCTATCTATTGGAGTTCCCCAGGGCTCTGTCTTGGGTCCCCTTCTGTTCTCTCTATACACACTGTCTCTAGGTAAACTCATCAGTTCTTTTGGTTTCTCCTATCATCTGTACGCCGACGACACTCAGCTGTATCGCTCCACCCCTGACCTTTCGACGGGGCTTGAATAGCAAGTTTCTTCTTGTCTAACTGCCAACTCTCAGTGGATACGGCTTCGGCGCTTGAAGCTCAACATGTCTAAGACTGAGCTTCTCGTCTTTCCACTTAAACCCATCCTTCATTATTCCTTTTCTGTTTCTGTCGACGACACTTCTATTCAACCGGTTAATCAAGCCTGCAGTCTTGGCTTCATTTTTGACTCTTCTCTGTCATTTATTCCCCAGATCCAGGCCACCACCAAGGCCTGTAGATTCTTTCTCCACAACATTGCCAAGATCCGTCCATTCCTCTCAATCTCTACTGCCAAGACTCTGGACAATGTCCTAGTGGTTTCACGACTAGATTATTGTAACCTCCTTCTAACAGGGCTTCCTCTTTCACACCTCCATGCTTTAATTTCTGTCCAGTATTCAGCTGCCCGTATTGTCACATCTGCTCGCCGCTTTGACCACATTTCTCCTCTTTTCTCCTCCCTTCATTGGCTCCCCTTCCCCTTCCACATCCGGTACAAGCTTTTGTTACTGACTTTCAAAGCCCTCCATGGGTTGGCCCCTCCTTACTTATCTGACCTTCTTTCTCCTTACATTCCTACTCGCACCCTCCGCTCTGGTAGTCAGGGTCTCCTGTCACAGTGTAGGACTACTACTGCCCCCTCTACTACTGCCCCCTCTCGAATTTGTCCCTTCTTGCTTGTTGCCCCTTACTCCTGGAACCTTCTTCCCCCCACATGCACACCTCATCACTTCTCTACCCAGTTTCAAAACTGAATTAAAGACTATATTGTTTAGAGAAGCATTCCCAGAGGTGAGCCCCTCTCTGACCCAGGAATCCTCCTTCTAACCATCTATCAAGAAGCCAAGCCCTTCCTCCAGTCCATCTGCCTTGGTCCAGGCCTCGGAGGTGGAGAAGATCTGCTGGACCTGATCCTATTCCCCACCACCACTCCCTTCTCCTTTTGTGTCGTGTCTTTTAGATTGTAAGCCTGAGGGCAGGGAACCATCTGACTAAAAAAATTATGTACATAAATTTACAGCGCTTTATAAATAAAGGTTAATAATAATAATAATAATAATAATAATAATAATAAATCTATGTAAAAATACTTTGATTGAAAAGTGGCATCATTTCCTGTGAGACTGCCATAGAGTGTTGAGTCAGAGCACATGACATGATGCAAGCTAACTGTATAGGATGCTTCATGCTGTGTGGCACCAGGAGATGACTCACAATCAATACAGTATACAGCGCACATGTGGATTGATGTGGGTTGGAGTTGGGTGTACAAGAGATTGTGAAGTTGATGGAAGTCAGAGAGGAGAGCTGGTACATATTTGTTTTCTATTGCAACTCAAGCTAAAGAACCTCCAAGGACTTGGAGGAAATCAACTGTGTCTGTGAGTTATTTTTAAGTGTAGAGAGTGGTTAATGCATTGCCAATGCCTATATCTGGAGATTTGCTACTGTACTCTGCTATGTTATTATTGAACTCTGGGAGTGTCGCCTTCAGACTGTGCTTTACATTGGCTTTGAATGGGACCAGAATTCAGAGCCAAGAAGGAGCTGAGAGCCGGTGTGATAATCCTTTTTGGCTGAAGTATTTCCACCAAGCACCCATTTCATTTAATTCAGTTTCAGACAATTCTTTCCCCACCCAGGAAACATCCTAAAGCAATTTAAACCTTTTCGAATGCTCAGTTTCTGCCCCCAAGCAACAATTTCAGTATAAATATCAGCCCCAACTGGCTGTTCTTCAGCATCAGTCCAGTTGCAGACAGACCCTCCATTGATTTACATTGCTAAACACCTCACTACACTCACCAGCCCCACTTGCTATAGCAGTTACTGACTTCTCTCCCCATTCTGGACCCTCAGCAATTGGAATCAAGATCCATCTAGGTAACGTATTACCATTAGCAAAGCCTTACACTATTCACCACTCCCACCTTTGTTACCTAGTTCTTGCATGTGGTGCGTGAACACCTATATGTGTATATGTGTGTGTGCGTGCATGTATTTTGCTTTTCCCCTAAATAAAACACAAAAACCTATCTGAAATGCCTCTGGAGTTCTGTGTGCTTCTGGGCCTGGTATAGTTGGGATGAATCCCGAGGTCACTGTTGCCTCAATCTCTCCTTTGAGCTAAGTATGAAATTCCCCTAAAAGCATAGCACTTGTGGGTGTCCTCCCGAGACTCGAGCATTTCGAGTGACAAAGGGCCTCTGGAATCAACCACAGAGCTAAGAAAGCTCAGGTTGGAAAAGAAACAATAGAGAAAAAGGAATTTTTGTGATACCCTTTCCTCTCTTCATAGACATTGCTCATAATTGCTAAATGGAACCCTTAATATGTATGAAAACAAGGGCATGATTTTAAGTTCATTTCCTAAATTCAGTGTTCTACATGGGGCTACCTTTGTACCAAATTTGGAAGCTTCAGTGAGTTGAAAACGTGGCAGCCAGATTGGTCACCTGAACATCTAGGTCAGACCATATAACACCAGTATCCTTACATTGGCTGCCAATTAGCTTCCGGGCGCAATACCAAGCATTGCTTATTACCTTTAAAGCCCTACATGGCTTGGGCCTGAGCTACTTGAGGGAACTCCTCTCCCTACATCATCCGCCCCTCACTCTCAGAACATCTGGGAAGAATCTATTAGATTACCCAAAGGTCAGGCTAAAAACAACTTCTCACAGCGCATACACAGCCATGGCCCCCAAGTTATGGAGCAACTTGCCGGAGGAGATCCATCTTAACACCACCTTGGATGCTTTCAAGAAAGGACTTAAGACGGATCCCTTCCGGCAGGCTTACCCAGCTGACCTCTTGTAAAGAACTTAAGGAAAAATCCCACTTCTGATCACAACTGTGCATTTTAAATGATGTTTTTATTTGTCCCAAATTGAGTTTTAAGCGTTTTGTTGTTTTACTGTGTGTAAATTGGATGCTATTGTTGTTTTGTGGCTATTTTACGGTTGTAATACCGCCTCGCTCCATTGAGAGAGGCGGGTAAATACAAATAAAACTTATTATTATTATCAGTATAATCTGTGAGGTTGGTGGCTGCCTCCCAATCCCCAAGGCTCCTCTCCTGGTCCTTCCCAGAGGTCCCTTTCTCTCCGCACAGAGCTAGGCGATCCTGGCTTTGCTCCTGCCTCCCCCTCCTGGCTCCCATTGGCCTAGAATCATAGAGATGGAAGAGACTACAAGGGCTATCCAGTCCAACCCCATTCTGCCACGTAGGAATCAAAGCATCCCTGAAAGATGGCCATCCAGCCTCTGTTGGAAGATCTTTAAGAAAGGAGACTCCACCAAAATCTCAGAGGGAGTTTGTTCCATTGTCGAACAGACCTTACTGTCAGGAAGTTCCTTCTAATGTTGAAGTGGAATCTCTTTTACTGTAGTTTGCATCCGTTGTTCAGTGTTCTAGTCTCTGGAGCAGCAGAAAACAAGCTTGACATTCCTTCAAATATTTAAACAGGGCTAACCTTCTCTTCTCCAGTCTAAACATCCCTAGTTACCCAAGTCGTTCCTCATAGTTTCCAAATCCTGCACCATTTTAGTCGCCCTCCTTTGGACATGCTCCAGTTTCTCCACATCCTTTTTGAATTGTGGTGCCCAGAACTGGACACAATATTCCAGGTGAGGCCTGACCAAAGCAGAATACCATGGCACTATTACTTCCCTTGATCCTGACACTATACTTCTATTGATGCAACCTAAAATCACATTGGCCTTGTTAGCTGCCGCATCGCACTGTTGACGCATGTTCAACTTGTGGTTTACTTGGACTCCTAGATCCCTTTCACACGTAGTTTCATTCAGCCAGGTATCCCCCATCTTATATCTGTGCATTTCATCTCCCTCTTAAGCCTGATCCCCTTCCCTTTCTCCCTCCGCTCTCCAACCTTCCTTCTTGCCCATCTGCACTGCTTCAGTATTTCATCTTCACCATCTCTTTCCTGCCTTTCTGTTTTTCACATTCGCTCTTTCTCTCTATCACAGACACACACCAACAGAGTGTGATGCATAAAAGGGACACTTTGAGGCTCATTTGTTGAGAAAGGCAGGATAATCCATATGCAAATTACTCATTGGGAAAGGCAAAGCAAGGGGGCTGGCTCCTGGACTTCTGTTTTGGTGAGGATCAAGCACCAGGGAGCAGTATTAAGACATCTCTAAGACAGGGATGGGCTACTGTTGGGGATTGGGGGCGTCACATTGGCCCCCTGGGGATCTCAGGGTCAACCACACATTGTATTGCCTTAAAATAGGAATAAAGTTTTGTGCCTCAGTATCCCATTGCATCCCTTTCGGGAAGTGAAGCAGAACCTCAAAAGGCTGGAAGAGGGCCAAAAAAGGAAACATACTCAGAGATGTGCTACCATTTCAATGAGAAATGCATTACTAGTAATCTCCATGCTGTCTTCCTACAAAATCCTAGCATTGGTGAGATATCTGGGGGCGGAACTTAGTTTCAGAATTAAAAAGTCCTTTGCTTCCACGAAAAGGTTTATTGAGAAACTCAGGCAGAAGGGTCCATTAATAAGTCTAAGCTGTCTCTGAAGTGTCTAAACCTTTTCAATGCAAGCTGTTCCTTTTTCAAAGAAGGGGTCTGCCTTCCAGTTGTTTCCAGGTCTTATGGTGACCTTATGGGAGTCTCTGAAGGGGTTTTCCTGGCAGGTTTCTTCAGAGTGGGTTTCCCATGGCCATCCTCTGAGGCTGAGAGAGTGTGACTTGTCCAAGGCTTCAGTCCTTTTGGAAGCCTTTTTGCTTTATCTTCTAGAAGGCAGCTGAAGTGTTGCTTCTTGGACTGAAGAAGGAGAGGAACCTTCTGGCATCCAAAAGGCTAACATTCTCTGGAGTTATGTCTGATAATATGTATGTATGTATTATGTATACAAAGAACAATTACAATACACAAATCAGCTTCAATTTATCTACTCCGAATAACATACTGATGTAATGCAGAATAACATCTAAACAATGATAATGTAAAAACTAATTTCAGTTTATTACTATGAATAACCTACTAATGTAAGTAATACAGAATGACTGTATATAAACAAGGGCAATTGTGAGTACAGTTACACAAAGGCTTCAGTACAATGACAATACATATAATTAAGAATGGGCTACAACAAAACAACAAAAGGAACAATTACAAGACACAAACTCCCTCCAATATATCTGCTCTAGGTGACATGCTAAAATAGATGATATGAAACTAAATAAAGTGCTGTTATCCCTGTCTTTGGGAATTGATGGAGGACATTTCAAGACAAGAGGTCTTCCTCAGCCGCAAGGGAGCAGGCTCTTATCTGAGATACTCTAGTACTTCCTCATTCAAAAAATGTGCCAGATATGTATTTTGCAACCGATCTTCCTCTGCTTTCCTGCATGAAACCTGTCCTGGTTTTGGGATCTTCTGGGGAGGCCCTGGTTGCTGTCCCAGGAAACTCTCAGGTGCATTTGGGGGGAAGGCAGGAGAGGGCTGCTTGGGGGCTGCTCTCAGGAGTTGGGACCCCTTCTTAGTCTTGCCGTTTTCATTAATATTCTGCTTCCCCCGATTTGGGACACAAGGCAGGTTCTGACCATTAAAACAACCGTTGTTTTTGTTGTGTGTCTTGAAGTGGTTTCTGATTTATGGCGACGCTATCCTGGATTGTTCTTGGCAAGATTTGTTCAGAGGAGCTTTGCCATTGCCTTCCCTTGAGGCTGAGAGAGTGCGACTTCCCCAAGGTCACCCAGAAGGTTTCTTTTTTAAATCTTTATTGTATTAAAAGACATATTTTGTTACGGCAGCTAGAACAGAAATAGCTAAATTATGGAAATCTGATAAGAGACCAACTTGGTGAAACTGGATGCTGAAAGTAAATGAGTCCAGGGAATTGGATAGACTTTCATGTATAGCCCAAAATCATGATAAAGGCGAAAGAAAGGAGGAGTGGAGGAAAGTTTTGATAAGGGAAAAGAATGGGAATTAAACTTGTCGCTAGTGGAGGACTAATCAAAGTCCTCTCTTTTTACTGTTCTCAGTCGATTTGGGAGAATGAAATTTAAGAACCTTTAAGAATATTATGCTATGCATGTTATAAATTGAATATAAGAATATTCTGTTTCTCTTTGCTTTCTTATATAAATCCCAGGTCAACAAAGAATGATTGAATGACTCACTGTGTATATTAAAAACAATAGAGAGAGATCCATACAATGAAATTGATGTAAACATCTGTATCAATATATATTTCTTCAGTTGTTGTTAACCTTACAAAATAGTAAGAGAAGTAGACAAATTTTCTATGTAAAATCGAATGAAAAAATTGCAGTGTCTTTCTTTTTTGACTTAAATTGTAAAGGAATAATTCACAGCTAGACATCGTATTTCGGAGGGAGGTTTCAAGGCGAAGGACATTGAAATGGGCTCAGATTCAGAAGACGGAAAAGGAAGACTTAAGAGGGTCCCAAATGACCAGTCAAGACTCAGATTTGCTTTTACAAGCAATTTTTATTTGGATTATGTATTGGTCGTGTTTTATGTATTTGGAAACTTAAATAAAGATGAATTAAAAACATACATATAACTTATACTAAACAAATGAACAACATTTAAATTACCAAACATACATAGGAATACCATATATACATATAATTCTAAATGCAAAATACATTAGAATAAACTTCCAAACCTAAAGCGGCAGCTAGCTCCTTTCTTTAAATAATCCTCTTTTATCTCTGGCTAATTAGTCTTTCCATCTTTTCTTGTTCTCAAGTCAATTTAGACTCATGGTGACCCTATGGATGAGAGTCCATAATTCTCTATTTGTCGTCATACTTGACCTATACCAATTTTATTTTGAATTGGAATTATTCCCTCCCCTTTTCAACGTAAATCCTTTGTACATATTCCCCCAGATATTACCATTTCTTTCCACAATACATAGTAATTTTCATTACAAATTTGACGTTTATATAATCTTTATTATTTTCTGAGTCATAAAAATAGGGGGGGGAAACCACACAAATCCAGTATCCATAACATCACTGTCACAAATCTTTCAGTTTCCTTGGACCCACTTTCTGCTTTCTGTCTTCTTGGCCTTTCAAAGATCTCACTTTCATCATATTATAACCGAACCCTGCTTTTAAACACACATTTTATGCACAACTCTAAAACGTATGAACACAATATATCCCAATTGTTTATTGATAGTATCAGTTTTCATTTATGTTCTTATCTATTGTCAAAATAACGTATGCATAACTTTGCAGTATTCGATTCCTTCTTTATCATGCTTTACTTTAAGCAGGAGACTCAAATTTCTTCTACTGAACTATAATTAATCAGGAAATAAAGATACACATTTAAACCAATTTTTGAAGAACAGACTTTGTAGATTCAATTCCAGTTAATTCAAACCTCAATGAGCTTCAGATTTAAGTTCCATTCTTTTCCCATTCCTCTTCTCTTTTTCCATATCGTAATTCTGAGCCCTACAAGAGAGTTTGTCCTGTTCCCTGCAATCATTAACTCTCTGCATCCAATTTTCCCGTCTTGGAGTCTCATCTGACTTCCATAACTTTGCAATTTCAATTCTAGCTGCTCTAATATAGCTCTAATATAATCCTCCAATATTGTCTTTCGTCCGGTGGGCTTAAAATCAAAGTTATATTGAGTAAGTACAATTTAGGGCTCATTTTATTCCCAATATCTGCTGTATTGAGTCATGTACTTTCTTCCAAAGTTTCTGAATTTCCCTGCAATGCCACCATATATGATAGATGTTTCCGTTTTCACAATCACACCCCCAACAATTAATTCCCCTGTGCTAATTTATAAGGTGTTTGTTTAGCTTCCATGGGGTGTAATATCACCTGTTCATTATTTTCATGTGATTCTCTTTTAGATCCTGCTCTACTATAAATTTATTTGTTCTATTCCAGGCGTTTTGCCATTCTTCCATTTCTATTTTGCATCCCATATCCTGCGCCCATTTCACCATATACTCTTTCACAGTCTCCTGTTCCATATTCCTCCTCAACAGTAGTTTGTGTCATTTGGATATCCTTTTCTTATCAGGTTGCCAGAACAAATCATCCAATCCGTTTAGTCTAGCTTCGATCCCTATTGTTTTGTCATCTACCAGAAATCTTTGTTTTAGCTGGTAGGAATTAAACCACTGTATATTATGTCCATCCTTGTTAATATCTTCCCTAGATCTTATCGGCCAATTCCCTGATTGATCCTTCTTAATTAAGTGAGCCAATTACTGATGCTTATCCATCTACCGAAGAGTGCCTTCTGGGCCGATGTCCGAAGTGCTAACTTAAAATGTCTTTTTAATCTTGTTCCAAGTGAGTAGTAAAGATTTCCTCATTGGATGATTATTGAAATCTATATTCATCCCCAACTTCTCATAACATAAGAAGGCCTGCCAACCAAATCTTAACTGCACATCCTCTTGATCAAGCATTTCTTTGTCCTCTAATTTAATCCATCTTTGTATCCAAATTAGATTACATGCCCAATAATATAATCTGAAGTCTGGGAGCGAATAGCCCTCTCTCTGAAGCATCTTTGAGCGCCTCCCATTTAATCCGAGGTTTGTGTCCTTTCCATATGAATCTTTTTAGCTTGGCTTCCCAACCTTTAAACATCTTATCCTTAATCTCTATTGGCAAATTTTGTAGCAGAAACATACTTTTCTGTAGAAGTGCCATTTTGATGACGGCAATTCTGCCTAGTAGTGAAAGATTTAACCAGCTCCATCTCCTTAAATGTTCTCTTATGTCTTTCCATACCCCTAAATAATTATTGTCTTTAGAAATCCAAATTCCTAAGCACCTCAGTTTCTTTCCTACTTGGAAGCCCGGTTTCCTCTTTCATTCCTCTACCTCTTCTCCAGTCATATTTTTAGTTATCAACACTGTCTTGTCTGTATTGATTTTCAGTCCTGTGAATTTGTTTAGCTCCTGTAGCAGCGGTTCTCTGCCCCGATTTGGGTCCTCCAAAACTGTTTCCACGTCATCCGCAAACGCTCTTATCTTGGTTTCATTTCCTGTTAATCCCTTTTATATTTGGATTACCTTTAACAGAGGAAATCAAAATTTCCATCACTACTAAGAATAAGAGCGGTGATATCGGGCATCCTTGCCTTGTGCCCTTATTGATCATACATTCTTGGGATCTTTCTCCGTTGATAATTAAGCTCTTTGCCGATTATATATTTGCCTTATTGTCTCCCATTTCCATACTTTTTACCACTTCTATCAAAAAATCCCATCTCACGCTGTCCAAGGCTTTCTCCGTGTCAATAGCAATTAGGGCACATTTTTTCTCATTATTGACCTGGTAAAATTCAAGACAATTTATAATCGTTCTGATATTGTTCCTAATCTGTCTTCCCGGTAAAAAACCGTTTTGCTCCTTCCCAATTGTCGAATTCAAAATTCCCTTCAGTCTGCTGGCAAGTATTTGTGTGAATATCTTATAATCAGTGTTCAGCAAACTTATTGGTCTATAATTAGTCATTAACAAGCTGTCTTATCCTTCTCTGGGAATTAAAGTGATACTCGCTAGCTCCCATGAGTCTGGAATCCCCTCTGCATTAATAGGATTAAACCATTTATATCGTAGATCCACTAGTTCCCCTTGAAATATTTTGTAATATCTAGATGTAAATCCGTCCACTCCAGGGGATTTCCTCTCTTTATAACCCTCTTATCTTCCCTCCGTCTATGGGGCCTGCAAAGGGAGGGGGCTTCCTTTCCTGGGGAGGGCATGGTCTAGATCTTCCCTGTCTATGGGGCTTCAAAAGAAGGCTCCAGGGCAGAGGAGAATGTGGCCCAATAGAGGGACCCTAACATTTCCCAAATGAGCACATTCTCCGTCTCTCTCTGTCCAGAGGCAGAGCCCTCTTTCCCAAAATGGCTGCTGAGGGAGTCCTATCCAAATGCCCCCTGTCTTTCAGCAGCCCCCTTTATGCCATCTCTTCCCTTGGCACTTTCCTTCTTTCCTTCCTTTAACCTCCATCCCTTCAAGGAAGGGGACTTTCAGGCAAAGAACTAACAATGGCTTCCATGTCCTTTCTGCTTGTTCCCAGAGGAGGATCACTGAGCTTTGCAGGGTTGTTGTGAAGGGTAACTAAAGGATGTGTGTGTGTGTGTGTGGGGGGGGCTAATTCAGATCCTGTGGGCCTCTAAGCCTAGTTGCCAGGGGGGTATCCCTCTCCCCAGAAGGGGCTTTGAGCTCCCTCCGTCTGCCTGTTCTTGGCTTTGGCCTAAATCTGGGCTCTTCTCTCCCCCACAGACAGAGCCCCCTTCCTCCAGGGAAAACCCCTTCCCCCCAGAAAGCTGTTGTTTCCAATGCTATTGAAGCCTATGCTATCTGATGCTTTTTATTTGTCACAAAAGTCTTTTGACTGGGAGCCTCCCCTCTTCCCAGAGATGAAGAGGGTGCCCCCATTGGAAGACCAAAGAGGGGGGCTTGCCAGCCCTTATCTCCCCCCAAATGAGGAGGAAGGAAGGGAGAGTCTCTCCTCTGCCCCACTTTCCAGGAGGGAGGGGCTCCTTAAAGCCCTTTTTACATCTTGAGGACCCTGCCCCTCCCCCCATGGCCATGCCTCTCCTCAAGTGCCCCCTGCCCCCTTTTTCTCATACATTTCTCTCCCCCACTTCCATCTCTTTCTACCTCTGAACAGACTGTGAGGTCAGCAATGGCTTCAGGGCCTGAGCATGTGCACATGCCCCAAAGGCCCCTCCTGAGCATGCGCAGGGATCGCCAGGGCCTTGCTGCTGCTGCTGAGGCTTATTCTGTTGACAGCCTTTGCGGAAAGGGAAGGAGTGCACCCTTCTTTCCTTTCTTCCTTCCTTTGAGGAGACTTGGAGGATGCCAGAATGGAGCCCAAGGAGGAGCTGGACGCAGGAGGGAAAGGGAAGGAAGGAAGGCTCTGCTTTGTACATAGAGCTCTATCTGTCTGTTTGGTATGTGTTTGTGTGTGTTTGCCTCTTTTCTGCTTATGGCTGGGAATGGAGCTGAGGACTGATGAGAGAAAAAAGTGTATTTTGTGTAAATTCAGAACTTCTGTACAACAAAGAGTCCAACACATTGAAACAACAAATAACTTTATTGAGAAAACATCAGAAATTCAGTGTTTAAACCAGAACTGCCCTCCCCAAGACAAAGAATACATTGAAACCCCAACACCTAAAACCCACCCTCTTCCAATCCTAGCCTCCACCTCCACAGTCGCACAGTCTATGCCCCAAAGGAAACAAAGCCCCCTTTGCCATTCCCAGAAACTAGACCCCTTTCTGTTAATACCTGCCCCCACCTTTCTTCAGACAACATCCCACACTTTCCAAAAGCTATCATTCCCATAACTATTCTAGCCAGTTGTAAAAAAAATCCCAGCACCCCTTATCTAGCTGACCTATGCCATGACCCATAATCCCCAGCCAAGTTTATAACCTGAAGCAATTATCTATACTAATAGCAATTAAACTTAACAAACTATAACTTTAAAACAGAAACAGACATATAGACAGACAAACGTAACACACAAAATCACAAGGGCATTTCTTTGCATTATTGGATTGAAAATATCCTTTTTGTATTTCTTATTGACAAAAACAATGTTAGTTTACTGCTGAGATTGGAGCGGCTTCTCTCCTGTGTGGACTCTCTGATGTTTCACTAGGTCTGACTTTGAAGAAGATCATTTCCCACAATGCTGGCATTTGTATGGCTACTCTCCTGTGTGGACTCTCTGATGTTTCACTAGATTTGACTTTGACGAAAAACATTTCTCACAATCCTGGCATTTGTATGGCTTCTCTCCTGTGTGGACTCTTTGATGTTTAACTAGGCTTGACTTCTCAGAAAAACATTTCCCACAACGCTGACATTTGTATGGCTTCTCTCCTGTGTGGACTCTCTGATGTATCACTAGGTGTGGCTGCCGAGAAAAACATTTCCCACAATGCTGGCATTTGTATGGCTTCTCTCCTGTGTGGATTCTCTGATGCATGACAAGGACTGATTTGTAGGCATATCTTTTCCCACAATGCTGGCATTTGTATGGCTTCTCTCCTGTGTGGACTCTCTGATGTATCACTAGGTGTGGCTGCCGAGAAAAACATTTCCCACAACGCTGACATTTGTATGGCTTCTCTCCTGTGTGGACTCTCTGATGTATCACTAGGTGTGGCTGCCGAGAAAAACATTTCCCACAATGCTGGCATTTGTATGGCTTCTCTCCTGTGTGGACTCTCTGATGTCTCACTAGGTGTGACTTTGAAGAAAAACCTTTCTTACAATGCTGGCATTTGTATGGTTTCTCTCCTGTGTGGACTCTCTGATGTCTCACTAGGTGTGACTTTGAAGAAAAACCTTTCTTACAATGCTGGCATTTGTATGGTTTCTCTCCTGTGTGGACTCTCTCATGACTCACAAGTTCTTCTGTAAAGAAGGACAATCACAGTCAAGAATGAATATCAGAATTAAGAGAGGAGGGTGTTACCCCAATTTTTAGCCCTTGCTGAACCCTCCCTATTTGATATTAAATTAATTAAGTTGGTGAGAGTGACCCGAGCATGACACTATTGCAGATGTCCCGAAATCCATGAAACAATTGTATCCCTACTGACAGGAGCAAAGAAGAGATTGTATTAGAACTCCCTTAAGGGAATTGGACGAAGCAGATAGTCAAAGGGCTGTTGAAAAAATATTCCATTAAACATGATTTAAAATATTTTGATTGACAAGTGGCATCATTTCCTATGAGGCTGCCATAGAGTACTGAGTCAGAGCCCAAAGCATGATGCAATCTAACTGCAGAGGTCACTTCATGCTCTTTTGCACCAGATGACTCACAACCAATACACTATACAGCTCATCTGCAGATTGGTGTAGACTGGATTGGAGTTGTGTATACAAGAGATTGTGAAGTTGATGGAAGTCAGAGAGCTTGCAAAGATTTGTATTATTTTGCAACTCAGGATAGAGAACCTCCAAGGACTTGGGTGAAATCAACTGTGTCTGTGAGTTACTTTTAAGTGTGGACAGTAGTCAGTGCATTGCCAAAACCTATATCTGGATATTTGTTTCCGTACTCTGCTATGTTATTTTTGAGCTGAATCTGGAAGTGTTGCTTTCAGATCGCGCTGTGCATTAGCTTATGAACAGGACTAGAATTCAGAGCCAAGAAGGACCTGAGAGCTGGTGTGCTAATCCCCTTTGTCTGAGGTATTTGCATCAAGCATCTGCTGCATTGAATTTGGATTCAGACAGTTCTTTCCCCACCCAGGAAACATACTAAAGCCATTTAAACCATTTTGAACACTCAGTCTCTGTCTGTAAGCAACAATTTCAGTATAAATGTCCACCCCGATAGTTATTGTTCTTTGGCGTCAGTCCCATTGCAGAGAGAAACTCTGTTGGTTTACATGGCTAAGCGCCTCAATATACTCAACAAAACCACTTTCTGTTCCCTTGCAGGACCCTCAGCAATTCGAATCAAGAACATTCTAGGAAATGTATTACCATTAGTATAGCCTTAAATTATTCACCAATCCCACCTTTTTTACTTACCTCTTGTGTGTATGTATGAATGCTTGTGTGTGTGTGTGTGTGCGCGCGCGCGCGCGCCGTGTGGGTGCATGTATTTTGCTTTTTCCCTAAATAAAACATAAAAACCCATTTGAAATGCCTCTGGAGTTATGTGAGATTGCGTGCCTGGTATAGTTGGGCTGACCTCCGAGGTCACTGTTGCCTGACGAAAATTATGATGTTTATCACACTATGCTCTTAAAGAGGTACTATTCCAGTGTGACTCCTCTAGCAGCCACCTGTTGCATTGTGGGATTGGCAGTTTTAAGGAGGGGTATTTAGAATTCTCAGGCAGAGAACTGCCAATCCCAGCATGCAACAGGAGGCAGCTAGAGGAGTCACACTGGAATAGTACCTCTTTAAGAGCATAGTGTGATAAACATCACAGTCTCTTCTTTGGGCTAAGTACCAAATCCCCCCCCCCAAAGCATAGCACTTGCAAGTGTCCTCCCCAGACTCCAGCATTTTGGGTAACAAAGGGCCTCTGGAACCAAAAAGGCAGCTAAGCAAGCTCAGGTTGGAAAATAAAAGTGCTTTTTCTCTAACTGTGTCCTCCTTTCCGTCCTTCCTAAATATTACTCATAATTGCTAAATAAAACCACTTAATATGTCTGAAAACAAGGACCTGAGCCAGTTCTCATTAGTTCACTGAAACCAGTTCTGAAAATCTGTCAGAACTGCCTCCCAATCCCCAAGGCCCCTCTCCTGGCCCTTCCCAGGGGTCCCTTCCTCTCCACATAGAGGTAGGCGATCCTGGCTTGGCTCCTGCCTTCCCCTCCTGGCTCCCAGAGGCCTGATCCCCTTCACTTTCTCCCTCTGTGATCTAACTTTCTTTCTTGCCCATCAGCATCTCATTTTCAGCATCTCTTCCCTGCCTTTCACTTTTTCACTTTCCGTCCGTCTCTTTATCACAGACACATACCCACAGAGTGTGATGCATAAAAGGGACACTTTGAGGCCCATTTCTTGAGAAAGGTGGTATAATCAATATACAAATAATTCACTGGAAAAGGCAGAGCAAAGGAGCTGGGACCTGGACTTCAATTTTGGTGAGGGTCAAGCACCAGGGAGCAGCCTTAAAACAGCCTTAAAACATTTATAAGACAGGCATGGACTACTGATGGGGTTTGTAGGAGATCTCAGGGGCAACCCCACATTGTATTGCTGGGGGGGAGGGGGGTCAGAATGAAATAATATTTTGCCCCTCAGCATCCCACAGCATCCCTTTGGGGAAGCGGAGGCCATTTTACCACTGTTGAGCTCTCTCTGAGCCACTGCAGGCCCAAGAGAGGTCTTTCCCCCAAGAAGACTCTCCAGAGCTTTAAAAGGATGGAATAGGCACCAAAAAAAGTAGGAAACCTGCCCAGGGATGTGCTGAGTACAATTTGGGTGTGAAAAGCATTAATCTCTATGGCTTTTCCCCACAAAATCCTAGAATAGGAAGTTTAGGATGGCGTATTTAGAATCCTTAGAAACTGGAGAGCAATAGTGCCTCACTGAACTACAAATTCAGATATTCTACAGGATGTTGCTATCACAATTAAACTATGCTTTAAAGGGCTCAAGGATTCCAAGGAGACCACAAGTGGAACATGGGCCAACAGTGTGATGCAGCAGCTACAACGGCCCATGTGATTCTAGGCTGCATCATTACAAGAACAGTTTCTAGATCAAGAGAAGTAATAGTGCCACTCTATTCTGCTTTGGTCAGGCCTCACTTGGAATAATCCTGGGTCCAGTTCTGGGCCCCACAATTCAAAAAGGATGTTGACAAATTGGAGCATGTCCAAAGGAGGGCAACCGAAGTGGTAAAGGGTCTGGAAAACATCAGGCTCTATGAGGAGCAGCTTAGAGAGCTGGTTATGTTTGGCCTGGGTAAAAGAAGATAAAGAGTGGATATGATAGCCATTGTTCAATATTTGAAAGGGTGTCATTTTGCGCAAGGAAAAGGCTTGCTTTCTGCTGCTACAGAGAAAGGGAGACACCACAATGGATGCAAGCCACAGGGAAAGAGGTTCCACCGAAACATTAGCAGGAACTTTGTGATAGTAAGAGCTCTTATACAGTGGAATATACTCCCTTAGAGTTTGGTGGAGTCCTCTTTTTTGGAGGTCTTTCAAGAGGCTGGATGGCCATCTCTTGGGGGTGATTTGAATGTGTATTCCTGCATGGCAGAAGGGGGTTTAACTGGATGGCCCTTGTGGTCTATTCCAACTCTATGATTCTATAATTCTAGTGGAACCATAGCGATATGATAATATAGTATGAAAGGGACCATAGTCTTTATAGCAAGAGCAATGGGTTCAGGTTCCTTACCTACAGAAGCCACATTCTCATAATTGTCCATCATTACAGAATTGTACAAAAGTTTCTGTTTCTTTGTCAACAGATTCCATTCTTCTTCAGAGAAATATACTGCCACATCTGCAAAGGTCACCTGAAATAGAAAATAGCCCTCATCCAGAGAGTGACTAAGCAAAAGGGGAGGAAAGAACATGGTGCATCCAAATATTATTTGATCGCTTCAGAATTCAGTCCAGGAAATAAACTTTAAATGCCGTCAGCCAGAAAAAAGCTACTGCCTTTGAGATGTTTCTCCTGAATCATTTCAATATAATCTACAATATACAGTAATAAAAAATATAATTTAGGTCATGGTTCAGCTATTGAGGATGGATTAGGATACTGACCATCCAAACACATACATTATATTTAGCCACAAAAGAATTATGGTGCATTTAGCCATTTCTTGCCAAATTTCGGAGGCAAATGTCATTTTAAAAAACAGTTCTGGGGAGCACTCTGGACTTGAGGGCCACTGGGCCCATCCTCAGTTTAGATCCAGAGATGGTCTCCCATATCCCCAACATTTCACAGACCGAAAAAGCAAGGCACATGTGGACAAGCAACACCAGAAGGTGGTGAGGATGGCCAAAGTTGTTTATTGGGAAGATCACACAAGCTATGAAGGGCACAGCAGTTTGCTTTTGCCTCAGCCGCCTGGCAAGGGAAGACCCTGGCAATGTATCTCCTCTCCTCTCCCCGCTTTTGAGTTGATGGGGTCCAAACTCCTTGGAAGTCATTTTGCAGCAACTGAAATGAGTTGAGGAGAAGGAGGAAAGTGGCTGGAGGAGAGAGAAAACGGGATATTTTTGAAAGCATCTGAAAAAGTAGGGTGACAGAGGATTAACCTGAACTTTCTCTGCCAAACTGGGACAATATGTTCTCCACTTGCTTTCATGAGCTGGCCCAACAATGACACAAATGAAACTAATAGTAAGGATGGCAACTCACCAAAGAGTTGTTGTACTTCAACCGCCTCTTTCTCTTGGAGCCCAACTTCCTCTGCTTGGCCTCTGTGTTGGCCATTAGGTGGGTAAGGGGGAGGGTGTCCTGGTGGCCCTGCACTTGGGTCTCTTCCAGCAAAATATGCCCAAAGCTGTGTACAAGGAGACCGAGATGAAGTTCCTGAGAAAAGAGACTAGGGTTAGGCTTTGTTTGTCAAAAAATCCCGCATCACTCAAAGACACAGAGAACAGCATGCTGCTAGTGAAATACACAGGTGACATATGCCTCCTTTGGGCCAATGCAGAGATGGGTATCCCCTTCCTCCCTCTTCACCAAAGCCCCCTGGACCTAGCATAGATTCACTGCAGCTCCCCTACACAAGAGATACTCCATGTTAAAATGCTTTTGACATTGCTATGTTGCGCAGCACGTGAGGCAACATGTTTACGTATGGCGCCAGATTCTCCACCTTGACTGTAGTCAGTAGATTGTGAACTGAAGAAACACCTGTCGCTTTCTCAGTGAGCAAAGAGACACTGTAATCTTCTCTCAGATGAGGCTTTTATTCATATAAGAAGTTCCACTGTGTACAACACTATATACATCGACACCCTCCACCATCCACACCAGTAACAACCCACTCTGAGGCACACACTGTCTGACTCTTCCTCAGTGACAGCTGAGAATGACAGTTGACAGTTGCATCAACATTCCAATGATGCACTGTTTAAATGCTGACACATATAACTGCCACTAGAGCTGTCAATGACTTCCACAACAGCTCCTTCTAGTGGCCACATGCATGTCATTTCCTCAGACCTGTTCACCATGGTCCTGACACTCCATGCCTTGTGAGAGTGGAGGGGGGTCAGGGGATGGGGAATTGGAGAGGACCCTGGCTATGTCCCTGTAGCTAGATGTGAAATGAGCGCATCATCTGCTGAAACCTCCTGACCTCCCCAGTGGCCCTCAGAGGAGAATGCCTTCCTTTGGCTTCTGGCTAGAGAAACACAGCTGGAGGCTTCTCCAATGCCTCGCACCCAAGACTCTCATCAGGCATGGAATGAACATGGAGCATGCCTTCCACAATTCCCATTTTTCATTTTGTATTCCTTCTGATTTCACATCTATTTTAAATCTCTCCCTCATTTGATGATAAAGATACCAGTGACAATCTAGGCCAGATTCTTTAGGTTCTTCTTGTGTTTTGATCTCTAGTTTTCCTTGCGATTCTTTCAGGACATCCTTGTATCTTAACCAGTTAGTTTTCTGGATACCTTTCCTCCCAAAAAGAGCCTCATGCGGCAAACACCATAAAGGTATTTTTGGACATATTCTACACTTGTTTTTCCCCAGATCTTCAATAGAGCTTTTCATACCAAACGATTTGAGCTTTCTTTATGAACTTTCTCTTTGCCGTAAATTAGGTATCCATTCCACCCAAATCTTAAATGTTCACCCTCCAGACATAACAACTGTTCATTCTCTGACACAAACCATTCTCTAATCCAAACTAAACAACAAGCAGCATCATAAAGTTTTCAGTTTGGTAAACCCAGCCCTCCTCTACTTTTGTCATCTCAAAGTATTTTCGTTTTTATCTTGGCTCTTTTTTTATTCCAAATACATTTTGAGATTTCCTTTTGCCATAGATTCAAGGGTTTTTCATTCTGGATGATGGTTATTGCTTGAAACAGAAACAGTATCTCAGGAAGGAAACTCATTTGGATCAGTGATATTGTTCCTAATAGTGATA
The DNA here is from genome assembly GCA_023333645.1 of Sceloporus occidentalis. Classification (NCBI taxonomy): domain Eukaryota; kingdom Metazoa; phylum Chordata; class Lepidosauria; order Squamata; family Phrynosomatidae; genus Sceloporus; species Sceloporus occidentalis. Next base: position 1,092,984 of record JALMGF010000202.1, read on the forward strand.
AGTGTAATTTCCCCCATTTTTCTAGTTCTTTTCTGATTTCCTTCCATGTGTCTCATAGTTATTGTGAAATAGATCTGAGTTTTTATTTGTTACATTTATTCCTAAATATGTAACTTTCTTTCTCACTTTAAATCCACTAATTTCTTCCTGCATTTGTTCTTCCTTTTCCCCATATTTTTTGTTATTAATGTTATTTTGTCTCTGTTTACTTTTAGTCCTGAATCATATTCCAATTCCACTATTACATCGATCAATTGCCTTGTGCTCTTTTCTGGGTTCTCCAGGGAATACAAATGTCGTCTGAGAAGACTCTCATTTTAAACTCAGTTGTTTTTAATTTTTATCCCATTGATCTTATTTTCTAATCTTATCCTATTATTCAGTTCTTCAAGGATCAGAATGAACAAAAGGGTGATAGTGGGAAAGTTTGCCAGGTACCTTTAGAAATCTTAAATTCCTCTGTTTTTTTATAGTTAACAATTAGTTTTGCTCTTTGATCTTTATACATTGCCTTTATCCATCTTAAATAAGAAGCTCCTATTCCGATTTTTTCAAGTGTCGCAAATAACATATCCCATCCTATGTTATTGAAAGCCTTTTCTAAAAAGATAAGTGTTTTTTTCGTTGTGCCTTTGAAAATATTCAATTATATTTAAGATGTTTCATATCTTATCACTGAGTTTTCTGTGAGGGAGAAATCCTGATTGGTCCTTATGAATCCAGTCTTTAAGAACCTTTTTGAGTCTATGGGCCAAAATCATAGAAAATAATGTATAATCAATATTTAATAAGGAAATTAGCCTATAGCTCTTTACCTCAGTTGCATCTCTATCTTGTTTTAACAGCAAAGTTATATTAGCTTGTTTCCATGTTTCAGGATAATGGTTTATTTTGATGGCATTTTCTTTGATGGCATTTACAGGAAGAAATACCTTTAAACCCTTTGATCTCAATATGACATGTAAACTGAAAAAGGAAGTAGCTAAAAGATTTTCCAGACTAATTTTGTAGATGGTCACTCACAGTATTGGAAAAACATCCAAATTCCTAAAATAGAGGAGTGGATAATTAAACTAAGAGAAGCAAAGGGATTGGACATTTTAACCGCAATCATGAGGGATAAACCAGTTGAGAAAACTAAAGAGGACTGGTCATGCTTTGATTTATTTTGTAATACTAATTTTTAATTTACAATCCCAGATTTCATATGGAAAGTCTACATGAACATTAGAGGTTTAACACATATTGATACCTTGTAGGAATTTAAGTAAATTAAATAAAAGGGTCATCTTAGCTTAACTGGGAAGTAACTTAATAGTATATTTCTTACAGTTTTGTATATTAGGGTGTTATTTATTGCATGTTGTATGTCTATGTTATAGGTATTTGTACTTTTTTGTTGTTGTAGCTGTATTTCTTATGCAAATGTCTTGGTATGTTTTTTCATTTTTGTTTGTAAAGGATTGTTTATAAACAAATTACAAAAGAAAAAAAGTAGTTTCCAACCAGATTATTTCTGAAGTGCAGATACAGCCTTAGTCGGTTATGAAGGATAGAAGAACCCAATTCATACTTTTATCCTGGTGAAAATGGTTTTGCTTTTTTTAAATAAAAGCAGTTTGCTTTTCTGTCTAATCCTTATTTTTGTTGTTCTTGTTTGTTTCTATGTTTATTTGGTCATAATATGAGAAGGTCTGGTCTGCCTCCTTCCTTCTTCCCTTAAAGTCTCTTAATAAGGAAACTGAGGAGACTTTTAAAACCTCCAAATGGAGCTCCTTTTGGCCTTTTTGGGGGGACTAGCCTCCTCTTAGAAGCCAAAGCCCAGTGTTTGTAAAGAAGAAGAATAAGGCTTGTATGAAAACTATCTTCCTATTTCTGATCCCTTTTAAAACCCATGTTCCCCAGAAGAAGCAGAGCTGTGTAATAAGAAAACCCTCTCAGAAAAGAGACACAAAAGACACACAAAGAGACACTCTTCCTTCCTTTTGGCCAAAGGAGCCTGGCCTCCTTCTCTCTCTGGAGCCTCAGGAGAGAAAGAGAAGCCTCTGTTCAACTGAGGCTCAGAGAAGGTTCCGGAACATTATTCCCCACAGTCACAAGCAGAACAAAATGGCTGCCACAACACAAAATGGCCACCTCCGCCACTGAAACACAAGATGGCTGCCTCTGCTTCAGCGCTTGGCAGTTGGCAGTTGGCAGCCTTCAGGGAACCCAAAATGGAGGATGAAAGGGCTCCAAAGTCAGAAGGGACCCCAATAGGATTTCCAAACCTGAACAACACCTAAAATCTTTCCTGATGCTATAATATAGAGACTCACTGAGATACTCTTTATAAATACGTCTTGCCATGTCTTTATAAATAAATAAAATTTAATAATACTAATGCTACTACTAATAATAGTAATATTAAGTTACAACCAGGAGATTTCTCCCTGTGGCTTCTGCCCCAGAGGCCTCTGCGTATGCTCAGGAGCCCCTTCTTCTTCTCCTCCTTCTTCCTCTGCAGAATCCTCCAGAGGTCTCTCTGCTCCTCCTCCTCCTCAGGCTCTTCCTCTAAGCCTTCCTCCTCCTCCTCCTCCTCCTCCTCCTCAGGTCCTTCTTCTAAGCCTTTCTCCTCTTCCTCCTCCTCTTCCTCAGGCCCTTCCTGTAAGGCCTTCCTCTTCCTCCTCCTCCTCCTCCTCCTCCTCAGAACCTTCCTCTAAGCCTTTCTCCTCTTCCTCCTCCTCTTCCTCAGGCCCTTCCTGTAAGGCCTTCCTCTTCCTCCTCCTCCTCCTCCTCCTCCTCCTCAGAACCTTCCTCTAAGCCTTTCTCCTCTTCCTCCTCCTCTTCCTCAGAACCTTCCTCTAAGCCTTCCTCCTCCTCCTCCTCCTCCTCCTCCTCCTCCTCCTCCTCCTCAGGTCCTTCTTCTAAGCCTTCCTACTCTTCTCCTCTTCTTCAGGCCCTTCCTGTAAGCCGTCCTCCTCCTCCTTCTCCTGTTCCTCCTCCGGCCCTTCCTCTAAGCCTTCCTCCTCCTCCTCCTCCTCCTCCTCAGGTCCTTCTTCTAAGCCTTTCTCCTCTTCCTCCTCCTCCTCCTCAGGCCCTTCCTCCAAGCCTTCCTCCTCCTCCTCCTCCTCCTCCTCCTCCTCCTCCTCCTCCTCCTCAGGTCCTTCTTCTAAGCCTTCCTACTCTTCTCCTCTTCTTCAGGCCCTTCCTGTAAGCCGTCCTCCTCCTCCTTCTCCTGTTCATCCTCCGGCCCTTCCTCTAAGCCTTCCTCCTCCTCCTCCTCCTCCTCCTCAGGTCCTTCTTCTAAGCCTTTCTCCTCTTCCTCCTCCTCCTCCTCAGGCCCTTCCTCTAAGCCTTTCTCCTCCTCCTCCTCCTCCTCCTCCTCCTCCTCCTCCTCCTCCTCCTCCTCAGGTCCTTCTTCTAAGCCTTCCTACTCTTCTCCTCTTCTTCAGGCCCTTCCTGTAAGCCGTCCTCCTCCTCCTTCTCCTGTTCCTCCTCCGGCCCTTCCTCTAAGCCTTCCTCCTCCTCCTCCTCCTCCTCCTCAGGTCCTTCTTCTAAGCCTTTCTCCTGCTCCTCTTCCTCTAAGCCTTCCTCCGCCTCCAGCCCTTCCTCCTCCTCCTCCTCCTCCTCTTCCTCTAAGACTTCCTCCTCCTCCAACCCTTCCTCTAAGCCTTCCTCCTCCTTTTCCTCCCAGACTTTGGGGGAGTGTTGTGTGCCTTCAATTCCTTCCTGGCGATCCTAAGGCAACACTGTCACAGGAGTCTCTTTGTAGGTTTTGTCGAAGGGGGTTTGCCATTGCCATCCTTTGAGGCTGAGAGAGTGTGCCTTGGGGGTTGGGAGTGTGCTGCGTGCCTTGAACTTGTGTCTAGTGACCCTATTCCCAGGTTTTCCTTGCCTTCAGGTTTGCCTTCCATTTTGCCCTTTGTCTTCCTCTGAGGCTGAGAGAGTGTCTGCTGCCCAAGCTTCCCCCGCAGTTGGTTTCATGGCCCAGACTGAATGCCATTTTCTTCATGTAGATGTGTGTGTGTTGTATGCGTTCCAGCTGGCCATTCGTCTTCCTCTAAGGCTGAGAGAGTGTGACTTACCCAAGGTCACCCATATTATATAATAGGACTTTAGCACCCATGGATTTTGCTATCCAAACCAAATCCCAAAGGATACCAAGGGCACACTGTTTTTCCATCTTTTTTTTTGCAAACAGCAAAGCAGATCTTGCTTGCCTGATCTTTGCATGTTGGGCAAATGCTAAGAGCTGTCTTGTGAGGTTAGGAAGAGGGTCCTGGAAAACAGTCCTCTTCCTCTGGACCCAGAGACTCAGAAAGACATGGGGCCCCCATTCAATGGGACCCCTTTCTCTGAGGCTGCTCTAGGTCCAGGAGGGTCTCTCAGGAGAGATTGGGAAAGTCAGCCTTTGAGGAGCTCTGGTCCTTAAAGGTTAATATCTCCAGGCTTTGCTGAGCGGGCAATATTTGGCATTTGGGCTGATCCAGGCTGCAGGGCTCTCTCAGATCTGGTTCTAAAACACTGCAGAAATGATGATGATGATGATGATGATGATGATGATAAATCTTTCCTTCAAACCCACAGAGCCTTGTGGACGCTCAAATAGTAACAGAGGTCAAAAACACATTGCAGAAATAATCCAGTTTGCAGAAATAAACCACTTCAACTGCCCTGTTTCAGTACTCGGGAATCCTGGGAATTTTAGTTTATTATGGCATCTGAGTTGTCTGACAGAGAAGACTAAATATCTCACAAAACTACAGTTCCCAGAATTCCCTAGCATTCAGCCAGACAAATAAAGCAGCCCTGAACTTGGACCATTGTTAGTGGTTGGCATGGAGCCTGAATAGGGTTCTAGAAGGCTGGTGGCTTTGGTCGTTGGCTGCTTGGGAAGAAGGGCTCCTTCTGGGTTTCCTTGGCAGGAAAGGAAAAGAAAGGTGGGTGCCTCAAGATGTCGATGGGAGACCCCTAAATTTGGTTCCTTTGTGAGAATGCTGACTGAGGGGGAAGAGAAGGGTGATGGATTTGGTCCCCAGGGAGGCCCCAGGGCAGGCAGGGCAGGGCAAGATCGATGCTTAATATCTATCCCTCCTTCCTGTCCCTCTTCTAACCAAAGAGGTCTGAGGGTCATTCCAACCGTACCACAAACCCTGTCTCTGCTCCTGTGCAATGCTAGGTCCATTAAAAACAAGACCCACATTATCTATGACCTGCTGGAGGATAACAACTGTGACCTGGCTTGCATTACTGAGACCTGGCTTGGGCCTGAAGGGGAAGCTGTGTGGGCTCAGGCCCTACCTGCCGGGTACTCAGTGAAGGACCAGACCAGGTTAGGTGGGCGGGGGGGGGGTGTTGCCTTGATCCATAAGAGCACCTTGGCACTATCCAGGAACCATGTAAGACAAACTTCCTACATTGAGTGCATTTACTTGACCCTGAAGGCCAGGGACAGTCTAGGGATTCTGTTGGTCTACCGGCCACCTCGTGTGCTAACAGATTCCCTGACCGAGCTGACACAGTTGATCTCGGAGCTGGTGCTGGAGGCCCCAGGCTTTTGGTCCTGGGAGACCTCAACATCCCCTTCGCGACCAATTATATTCCATCAGGTGCAGCTCGGGAATTCATGGATACCATGACAGCCATGGGTCTGTCACAACTGGTCACGGGGTCCACGCATTCTGCGGGTAATACACTTGATATGGTATTTTGTACGGACATGGAAATTCCGTGGGTGGAAATAACTAATATTTCCGCCCTGTCATGGACGGATCATTTCCTGGTGGAGGCAAAAATCAAGGCATCTACCCAGATCCCTCCCGGGGTGAAGGACCTATTAGAATGGTCCACCCTCGAAGGCTGATGGAACCCAATAGGTTCCAAGAAGCCCTAGAGAGCTATATGGTTGGAAATGACGGCGATTCTGTTGATGCCCTGACTAACATCTGGGATACTGATCTCCCCAGGGCTATACACAACATTGCTCCCAAGCGTCCTCTCAGGCCTGCTTCCAAAAAACAGCCCTGGTTCACGGAAGATCTCTGGGCTAGGAAGCGGGTGCTGCGACGTCTAGAGCGCGACTGGCGTAGACACCAGCACTTACCCGACAAGGCTCTCCTAGACCTCCTGTTGGAGGACTATGGAGAGGCGATAGATGCAGCAAAGAATTCGTTCTTTGCTGCACATATAGCGTCCGCGGAGTCGCTTCCAACAGAGCTGTTCAGGGTAGTGAGGGAGCTCACCCGGCTCCCCCCTGCCCTGAACCCTATTGGAACCATCTAAAGCCTGCTGTGACCAATTTAACAACTTCTTCGCGGATAAAACACCTCAGATAAGGGAAGGTCTTGATGCTAGTATTAGTGCAGATACCAGAGTAGAGGTTTCCAGAGCTTCCGTGGACTCGATTGTACTGGATCATTTTGAGTCTGTCAGCACCGAGGATGTGGACAAGATCCTTAGAAGCGTTCGGAAGACAACTTGCTCTCTCGATCCCTGTCCCTCGTGGCTAGCGGCTCAGGGGGGGACGGTGGTAACTTCCATGTTACACCGCATAATTAATACATCACTGAGGGATGGGCAATTTCCATCTAGCTTAAAATTGGCCATTGTAAAACCCTTGCTAAAAAAGCCCTCCCTTGACCCCCTGATGCATAGTAATTATCGGCCAGTATCGCTATTGCCATTTTTGGGGAAGGTGATTGAGAGGGCAGTTGCAATCCAGCTTCAATCGATCTTGGATGAAACGGATTATCTAGACCCATTTCAAACCGGCTTTCGGGTGGGTTACGGGGTTGAGACCGCCATGGTCTCCTTGGTCGATGATCTCCGTCTGGGCATGGACAGGGGTAATGTGTCCCTGTTAGTGCTCTTGGACATCTCAGCGGCTTTCGATACCATTGACCATGGTATTCTTCTGGAGCGCCTAGCAGAGGTGGGAATCGGGGGCACTGCGCTCCAGTGGTTCCGATCCTATCTCTCTGGGAGATTCCAGATGGTGCAGCTGGGGGACGTGTGCTCCGACAAGAGGGTCCTTACATCTGGGGTCCCTCTAGGAGCCATTCTGTCCCCCATGCTTTTTAACAATTACATGAAACCGCTGGGAGAGATCATCTGGAGGCATGGGGCGCGGGGTTTTCAGTACGCTGATGACACCCAAATAGTCTTCTCTATGTCTCCGACTGATTCAGCGACCAAGGATGGCATCTCTCCTCTCGTTGCCTGTCTGGAGTCGGTAATGGGCTGGATGAGGGAAAACAGACTCAGCCTGAATCCAAAGAAAACGGAAGTGCTTGTGATAGGTTCTCCTGGCCCAGGGATGGTGGTGGTTCCACCTGTTCTGAACGGGGTCACGCTTCCCGTGAAGGACTCAGTACGCAGTTTGGGGGTGCTCCTTGACTCGTCGCTCCACCTTACATCTCAGGTGGATGCGACGGTCAGGAGCACCTGTTATCAGCTTAGGCTGATACACCAGTTGCGACCCTACCTGGGCCAGAGGGACCTTGAAATGGTAGTACAAGCTCTGGTAACCTCTCGGTTGGATTTCTGCAATGCGCTCTACATGGGTCCACCCTTGTACCATACCCGGAAGCTGCAATTGGGGCAGAATATGGCAGCAAGACTGGTCACTGGTACTTCCAGGACCAGTCATATAACACCGGTCCTTAAAGACCTTCACTGGCTGCCTATTTACTTCCGGGTGCAATAAAAGGTGTTGGTTATTACCTATAAAGTCCTAAATGGCTTGGGCCCAGGGTACTTGGAGGACCGCCTCTCTCCATACAATCCGCCCCGCACACTCAGGTCTGCCGGGAAGCAATTGCTAAGTGTTCCAGAGGCTAGATATGTCACCACCACGCTGAGAGCCTTTTCTACCTCGGCCCCCAAGCTCTGGAACTCACTTCCCGTTGAGCTCCACTCAGCCGCCTCGCTGGAACAATTTAAAAAGGTTAAAAACACACCTATTCCAGCAGGCGTACCCTGACCCCTGATGACCCCTGATGTACTCCCTTCCTCTCTCCTCTCAGCAGCATTGTTGAGCTAGCGTGAGACTGTTTACTGTATGATTTGTTTTTATGATGTTTTTAATGGTTTTTATTGTTATATGTGTTGTGTTGTGAAACCGCCTTGATCTCTGGAAAGGCGGTATATAAATAAAATTTTATTATTATTATTATTCGCTAACTCCCAAGTCAAATCCTGGTTTCCCTTCTTTTGCCAAGGACCTAAACCTGGACCAGAAAGGATCAGGTTTTATTTGCTTTCTTCTCCTGTAACAGGTGTTTTTCCTTGCCCTTTTTACACGTGGCAGTAAAGATACGATACAGCAGGGCCTGGCATTGAGCTTCCAGTTTTCATGCATGATCTTCAGACAGGAGATGAGGCTGCCTCTTCTCCATTTTGGAGGGAGCCCAATTCCAGGGAAGAGGAAAGGGCTCTGTGCAAACATCCAGATCAGATGTGAGAGCAGTAGCTTAATATAATTTGCAAGGCTTAGTTCATTGGTTTCTTCAACTAGGAAAATTGCAGGGGTCTATGGATTGGTGCAGTTTCTTGCTTTCTCTCAGTTGTTGTGGTACAAGGGCTCACTACTATACTCTGCATTCGCCATCTGGCTAGAAAGAAGGAGGCTAAATTAAATGCCTTTTATCCCTAGTTTTTTGTGGATTTTTGGGACTATGTGGCCATGTTCTAGAAGAGTTTCTTCCTGACATTTCGTCAGCATCTGTGGCTGGCATCTCTCAAAATGCCAGACACAGATGCTGGCAAAACATCAGAAGAAACTCTTCTAGAACGTGGCCACATAGCCTGAAAAACCCATAAAAAGCTATGGAAGCCAGCCATGAAAGCCTTCGACTTCACGCTTTTTATCCTGTCTCTCCAAGCAAGTGAGAAAGAATAATTCTCTCATTTCCCTTTGATCTGGGAACAGACCTTTAAAATTTTCTCTCTTCATTTCTACACAGGAAAGTATATTGAGTAGATTTGAATGACAAACTGTGAGCGACTGTGGATTGTAATTTATGCATTAGGCTGAATGAGATCGCTAGAGGCCCTGCCCCAGGTCCTAGGTTTTAGCTCACAAACCTCAGGACCTGAATTCACAACCTTATAAGAGAGATGGAGGGACACCAGAAAGTAGACAACCAAAGTCCTATGCATATTATCCAATTGTACCAGTTTGGTGCCATGTTAACGGCTGTGGATCCATCCTACAGAAACCTGGGAATGGGATGCTTAGAACTGGATGCTTGGTAGAGAGCCCCAGTGCAGTCCTTCCTGAGTTGCTATATAATTCTAAGTACTTCATGAAATAACAAATCCCAGGATTCTGTTGGACAGAGTCCTGGAAGTTTAATGGTGTCAAAGTGCTAGGTTTGGGCAATGGAGATACAACCCAGGTGCCAAAAATGACCCATAGCAATTCTGGACAGACTCATTCAGTCTCTGTCTCTGTCGGTAGAGGGGCTATTTACACCAAGAAACCCATGGATCTTCAAGGAATCTCCAGTTTATGTATTTTATTTATGTACATCCATCCTTTCTCCCAATATAGGGACTCAGGGTGGCTAACAGCAAATTTAATACAGTACAAATTCAAAACAATGCAAAGGGATTAAAATTATAACTATTTTTTTTAAAAAAATTAAATCATTTATACAGTTGGACCTTGAAAATAGTAAATTGCATCAAAAAACCACATACAAACCTTGACCTCTGAATTGCAGTTCAAACCGTATCTCTGTTTTGCTTAGGATCCAGCCCTTGAGGCATCAGCATTTCCAGAAAGGAGAGAAAGTGGAAGTGCGAAATACTTTTTGTTTGGAGGGAGAGTCTATCCAGATTCTGTCCTGTAAAACTATTAGAGCCCCCTTTGATGCTGTTTTTGATTCAGAACATATGATTTTAAGGCATCTTACACTTCTATCTCCATCCAATAAACCTTTGAGTTCTCTGAAGCATTCTGTTTTCCTGGCTGCCCATCCCAAGAGTATGAAACATAGCACCAGTCATGGAGATTCAGTCTTTTTCTTAATGGGGATACGGAGCAAGGGTCACAGGATCCCAACTCCTGGCCTAAGACCTGGCCCAGTTCATTGCAGATATTTGACGTACTTAATGTTAGAGCACGACTGGGAGGTTTTGGGAGTCCCTGTTCCTCCAAAATAAACTTTCCCAAGAGCAGTCTAGGTCTCCCTTCCAAAGAGCAGCAGTGGATGGAGAAGGAGGCCTTGGTGAAGCAGAGGAGAGCTTGCCTGGACCCCCAAGGACTCTCCCTTGAAGCTTTCCATCTCTCTAGGAAACAGTGGAGCCAGGGAGGGAGACTGGGGACTAGGGCATGCTGGGAAAAGCTTCAGGGGAGCTTATGGGAGCAAATGTGGGACTTTGCTTTATCCCCCCGGTTACTTTCCGGCTCTCTTCTGACAGGCTTGAAGACCACACAAGGTAAGCTCAATGGTGGAAAAGACTGCAAAAGCCACCTTCCCTGTACGTTCCATGCTCACCTCCATGGCACCTTAGGAGCAAGCAAGTCTCCACTGAGGGCAGCACAGTCAAAAGACAAAATCCAAAATGGGGAGTGATCTTTGAGATCCTGATGGTCCTCTGAGAGGAAAATGCCAGCCCCTGAAACCAATCCTGGCCAGCTTTTGGGAAAGTGCCCTCAAGGTTTAGTCCAAACGGCTCTCAGCCCCTGGCAGGCTGTCCCTTCCTTGAGTCTTTCTCTCCTGGAGGCTCAGAGGGGATTCTGGGGGACATGGGCACCTCCCCTTCTTAGGGACCCTGAGCCTCAAGTTCAGCTGACAAATGGCAATTTGCCCATGCTGAACCCACCTCCCCCACCCCTGTCCTGGCACATGCCTTAGGAAACCTCTTCCATGGGAATTTGGGAGCCCTGAATCTTAGTGGAAATGGGAACCTCTTGAACTCTCTTATTCTTTAAAGCCAGGAAGCAAGGTATAGTTGTGAATCTCTTCCAAAGAAAAGAGGGGTTCTTGTTGTTGTTGTTGTTGTAATGACTGGGCTCCAGTCAATGGAGGTCTTCTTCAGGCAGTAAAGGGAGGTTTATGCAAACGCAGAATGACATCACTGCTACGGAAGGCTCTCTTGACCAATCAGAGAGCAAGATAAAGGTCCTTCTGGAAGTTTCCGTGAGAAGGAGATATAAGGCCTGAGAGACCAAGAGACAGTTGGGGGAATTGTGTCGGTTGGAGATAGAGAGAGAGAGTTAAAGAGAGGATCTTGGAAGTTAGTCTCAGAATTGGACGCTTAGGTCTATTTTTTAATAGCTTGTATGAATTGAATATTATATACTTACAAATATTGTACCTGCAAGATTCTTAATATCTTGTATGACTTATGTTTTACTTATATTTTGTTAACTATAATAAATACCTCCTTGGAGTATCTACTACTCGACGCTCCTTTTACACATGTCTTGGATCAGTTGATGCTTGGGAAAATCAGTAAAGGAGTAGAAATAAGTTTCCTTAACTGGTCCCAGTGAAGCTTAAGGGAAGCCCTTTTATGATTCACTGGATGATGGCAGCGTGATTTCAGGAATTTAAGGGTCTCCTGGGCTAAGAGCCATAATGTCTAAATGGCTAATTAAGAATTTGTAAGACACTCTGATAACCTTTTGGCTGAAGAGAGAGGTATAAAACTATTATTATTATTATTATTATTATTATTATTATTATTATTATTATTACAGAACCGCGGTTTGGCTGCTTGGACCACCGGAGATCATCACAGTGAGTCATTTGGAAAAGCCCATCTCACTCCAGAAAATAAAGGTACTTGAGGAGTTTGCACTCTACATCTTTCTGTAATACAGTAATAGCTACAAAACGGATAATAGCATTTGGGACATTTAGTCTTTTAAAAACAAATATGGCAGATTTAAATGCTGCTTTAAAACCTCTTTCCATCTGCCAGCTTTGCTCTGATTTTGGGGGGAAATGAGAAAGTGTTGGGAGGGAGGGACTGCCAACAGAATTAGGAGATGCATTGCAGGCTATGGACACTTTGCGGCCAAGTAAGATCCAAAACACACGGCAGCAATAGTCCAGTTTGAGAGCGCTTTAACTGCCCTGGCCCAGTGCTAGGGAATCCTGGGAAATTGAGTTTATTGTGGCACCACAGCTCCCTGACAGAGTAGGCGCAATGTCTCACAAAACTACATTTCCCAGAATTCCATTTTGTGCTGCTTGTGACTGTGGGGAATAATGTTCCAGAACCTTCTCTGAGTCTCAGTTGAACAGAGTCTTCTCTTTCTCTCCTGAGGCTCCAGAGTCAGAAGGAGGCCAGGCTCCTTGGGCCAAAAGGAAGGAAGTGTGTCTCTTTGTGTGTCTTTTGTGGCTCTTTTCTGAGAGAGTTTTCTTATTACACAGCTCTGCTCTTTCTGGGGAACATGAGTTTTAAAAGGGGTCAGAAATGGGAGGATAGTTTTAATACAAGCCTTCTTCCTTCTTCTTCTTCACAAACATTGGGCTTTGGCTTCTAAGAGGAGGCTTGTCCCCCAAAAAAGGCCAAAAGTGGTTCCTTTGGGAGGTTTTAAAAGTCTCCCCAGTTTTCTTATTAATAGATTTTCAGGCAAGAAGGAAGGAGACAGACCAAAATAACTCATATTACCAAGAATGAAACAAATAAACATACAAACAAACAAGAACAACAAGAATAAGGATTAGACAGAAAAACAAACTGCTTATGTTTTTAAAAAGCAAAACCATTTTTAACAGGTTAAAAATCAACTTTGGTGCTTCTATCCTTTTACAAACAACTCAGGCTGTATCTGCACTACAGAAATAATCCAGTTCTAAAGTGTGTTAACTCTCCTTGTTCCATCCTATGGAATCCTGGGCCTTTTAGTTTGTTGTGGCATGAGAGCTCTCTGGCAGAGAAGGCTAAGTGTACAAAGGTAAAATCCCAGGATTCCATAGCACTGAGCGGTTAAAGTGGTGTCAAAGTGCCTTATTTCTGTTGTGTGGATGACACCTTCTTGGGAAATGGGCCGATGATGAGGAAAAGCACTGGAGACGTCTGGAGGTTTCTGCAGATTATTTGTTTATTTATTCATTTATGATGCACTCATTTCACATCCAGCTATAGGGACATAACCAGGGTCCTCTCCAATTCCCCATCCCCTAATCCCCCACCACTCTAAGAAGGCATGGAGTATCTGTTGTGTAGGGGAGCTGCTTCTCAAAGGGGGACAGGAAAAGTCTTAGAGCCCCCATTTCCCATTGCCAGGAGAGGAAAGGTGATTGTGGGGGGCAGGCCTAGAAGGAGGAGGGAGAGTTGGCCATGGGGGGAAGGAGGAAAGGTCTCAATGAATACTCTCCTTTGGGGTAGGTATTGGTCTATGGCATGAAGGCAATTGCCTCCCCCCCACACACACACACACACACAAAGCAATGGCTGCCAAGGCCTTCTCTCCATCCCCTTCCTCTGACCCAGAAGGAGACCATGGAGGGACTGGTCTCTGTTGCCTGGCAGAACAACCTTACAGGGTTGTTGTTGTGATTGTGGTTGTGAGGAGAAGAGAGAGGGGCATTGGGGGGGGAAGAAGGGGCTCTCCACAAAAAGAAGAAGTGAGAGGGAGGAGCTCCTTTCAGGGGTGCATTAGAGTTTTTTGTGGGGGAAGAGGCCTGTAGCCTTGTTAAGCCAAAGGTCTTGGTTTCCAGACGCTTCACCATTTTAGTCGCCCTCCTGGTACAAATTTGATAAAGAAGACCCTATACTTTTTCATGATGATGATGATGATTATGATGATGATAGCCCTCTCTATCTACAGAATTCTTTATCTGTGGATTGAACCATTCAAGGCTTGAAAATATAGAAAAATAATGTAAATTCCAAGAGCAATTCTTGGTTTTGCCATTTTACATAATAGACGTTTCTTTTGTTGTTGTTATTATTGTGTATCTCCAAGTCGTTTTGAATTTATGGTGACCCTAAGGCAGACCTATCACAGCGTTTCCTTGGCAAATATCTTCAGAATAGCTTTCCTGTTGCCTTTCCCTGAGGCTGAGAGAGTGTGACTTGCCTAAGGTCACCCAATGGTTTTCCATGGCAGAGCTGGGATTCCAAATCTGATCTCCAGAAACATAGTTCAGCTATGCTCAAACCACTATGCCACACTGGCTCCTATATTATGGACACCATTTCACTGGGCCATTACATTTCATGGACTAGGCCCAACTTTCTCATCCATGGAGGTCATTTTGCAAGCCCCCTTCTCCTCCTCCATTTCCAGGCCCAGCTCCTTCTGCATGCCCTCCAACTCTCCCAGTTTGGAAGGGACATTCCCCCTGATTCATCCTCTGCCCTCCCACCTTCTCAGCTGGTTTCTTCTTTCTCCTCCTGCCATTTCTCCCTCCTCTTCAGCTCATTGCCATTGCTGCAAACGGAGTCCAAAGCGTAAAGGCAGTCTGCCCTCCATGAAGACAGCCAAGGAGAAAGGAAAAGAGGGGCCCTTCCCAGAGACTCAGGCAAAAGCAAACAGCTGCAGCCTCTCCTAGTTTGCCTCTCCTCCCTCAGGAACAACCTTGCAATCTTGATCATACTCTGAGGTTCCTTGGTCACAGACTCCCTTTGGGATTCCCCTCCAAAATATCATGGCCCCACAGAAACTCTCAAGAGAGGAGAGGAGGCCTGGCAGCCAGAGGAGCCTTGAGGCCTCTTTCAGAGGGAGGAGGAGGGCTTCCAGCCCCCCATCATTGACTCCAACCTGGGGGCCTTTCACTCTCATTCATCATTATCACATAGGAACCAAATTTGAGAGCTCCTCATTGAGGCACCCATCTTTCCTTCACTGCCAGGGAAATCCAGATGAGCCCTTCTTCCTAAGCAGCCAACAGTCAAAGCCATCAGCCCTCTAGAACCCTATTCAGGCTCCAAGCCAACTGCCAGCCTTTCCCAGAATTCCACACGCTCCCTTCCTCCCAACGGAGGAGACCAGGAGATGGAGCAAGGGGTGCAAACTCCAGGACATGAGAGACCCCCCCTCAGCATCTCCCCCTTTTTCCTCTCTTCCCATTTCATGTCCCTTTCAGGTCTCTCCCACTTTCCAGAGGGGGAGCTGAATTAGTTTAATTCTTTTTACTTTTATTTTAATGTATACTTTTGTATGTTATAATTCAATGTTCTTAAACTTGTAATTTCAGTTGTGTCCCTTTATGAGGGGGAATGGGATATTATTATTATTATTATTATTATTATTATCACCATCATCAACAACAATTATGATAATTAGTTTTTTGTTCCCAAAACCACAGAGCCTTGTGAAAACTCAAAGACTAACAGAGATCCAAAATGCACTGTATAAATCGTCCAGTTTGAGACTGCTTTAACTGCCCTGGCTCAATGCTAGGGAATTCTGGGAACTGCAGTTTTGTGAGACATTTAGCCTTCTCTGTCAGAGAGCTGAGGTGCCACAATAAACTACAATCCCCAGGATTCCCTAGCACTGAGCAAAGGCAGTTAAAGCTATCTGAAAGAGGGTTATTTATTTCTGCCATGTGATTTGGACCTCTGTTAGCCTTTGAGCTTCCACAAGGCTTTGTGCTTTTGAAGGAAGAGACTCATCATCATCATCATCTTCATCATCATCATCATCATTCCTGCAGTGTGTTTTGAACCAGAAATCACTGGGACTTAACTCCAAGAAAGTGGGGCCAGGAATGCAGTCCTAGGAGGAGGAGGAAGGCATAGAGGAAGGGCCTGAGGAGGAGGACGAGCAGAGAGGCCTCTGATGAGGATTCTTCAGGGGAAGAAGGAGAAGGAGAAAGGGCTCCTGGGGGAAAAGCCACAGGGAGAACTAGCTCCTGGTTGTAACTTCTTCTTCTTCTTATTATTATTATTAAATTTTATTTACTTATAAAGACATAAAAATATTTATAAACAGTATCTCAGTGATAGTTTTTTGTGGGTTTTTCAGGCTATGTGGCCATGTTCTAGTATCTCAGTTATTCTCTGTATTATAGTATCAGCAAAGATTTTAGCTGTTGTTAAGGTTTGGAAATCCTATTTGAGGACCCTTCTGACTTTGGGGTCTTTTCATCCTCCATTTTGGGTTCCCTGAAGGCCTCAAACTGCCAACTGCCAAGCGCTGAGGAAGAGGAGGCCATTTTGTTTTCTGGCAGCCATTTTGTGTGCTGCTTGTGACTGTTGGGAATAATGTTCCAGAACCTTCTCTGAGGCCTCAGTTGAACAGAGGCTTCTCTTTCTCTCCTGAGGCTCCAGAGAGAGAAGGAGGCCAGGCTCCTTTTGCCAAAAGGAAGGAAGTGTGTCTCTGTGTGTCTTTTGTGTCTCTTTTCTGAGAGGGTTTTCTTATTACACAGCTCTGCTCCTTCTGGGGAACAAGGGTTTTAAAAGGGGTCAGAAATGGGAGGATAGTTTTAATACAAGCCTTATTCATCTTCTTCACAAACATTGGGCTTTGGCTTCTAGGAGGAGGCTTGTCCCCAAAAAAGGCCAAAAGTGGCTCCTTTGGGAGGTTTTAAAAATCTCCACAGTTTTCTTATTAAGAGATTTTCACTCAAGAAGGAAGTCATCTCAAATGACCAAATAAATATAGAAACAAACAAGAACAACAAAAATAAGGATTACAGATAAAACAAACTACTTATTTTTTAAAAGGAAAACCATTATTTGGAGGGTAAAAACAAGACTTGAGTGCTTCTATCCTTTTACAACCGATTTAGGCTGTATCTGCTCTAGAGAAATAATCCGGTTTGAAACCACTTTAACTCTTCTGGCTCCTTCCTGTGGAATCCTGGAATTTGTAGTTCGTTGCGGCAGAGAAGGCTGAGTATCCCAAAGATAAAAGCCCAGGATTCCATAGGACTGAGCGGTTAAAGCGGTGTCAAAGTGCCTTATTTCCATAGTGCGGATGCAGCCTTCTTTGGAAAGGGGATGGTGCTGGGGGTAAGCACTGGGGACCTCTGGAGGTTTCAGCAGATGATTTATTTATGATGCAGTCATTTCACATCTAGCTACAGGGACATAAACAGGGCCCTCTCCAATTCCCCATCCCCTAATCCCCAACCACTCTAATAAGGCATGGAGTATCTGTTGTGTAGTCCCCTACCTAGCTGCAGTGAATCTATGCTAGGTCCAGGGGACTTTGCTTGGTGCAGAGGGAGGAAATGGATGTCCATCTCTGCATCGGCCCAAAGGAGGCATGTGTCACCTGCGTATGTCACCAGCAGGATGCTTTTCTCTGTCTCTTTGAGTGCTGCACGGTTTCTTGCCAAGTCAATCCTAACCCTGGTCCCTTTTCTCAGGAACTTCATTTCTGCTTCCTTCTACACGGCTTTGGGGCCTCTCTTGCTGGAAGTGACCCAAGTGCAAGACCACCAGGACTCCCTGCCCACCTGATGTCCGACACAATGGCCAAGCGGAGGGAGTTGGGCTCCAAAAGAAAGAGGCTTTGGAGGTACAAGAATTCTATGGTGAGTTGAAGTTCTTGACTATTAATTTTCATCTGTGTCACTGCTGGGCCAGTTCATGAAAGCAAGCGGAGAACATATTCTCCCAATATGGCAGAGACAGTCCTGGTTAACCCTCTGTCACCCCACTTTTTTAGAGGCTTTTAAAAATGTCCCGGTTGATCTCTCATCGTCCCACTTTCCCCCTTCTCAGCTCACTTCAATTCCTGAGTGCCATTCAGTTTGCACCCCATCAGTTCAAAAGTGGGGAGAAGACAGGAAAGACGTAGGCAAGGTATTGCCCTTCCCAGGAGGCCGAAGCAAAATCAAACTGCTGTGGCCTTCTCCGTTTGTGTGACCTTCCTCATAAACAACTTTGGCCATCTTCACCGCCTTTTGGTTTTGCTTGTCCACATGTGTCTTGCTTTTCTCATCTATGAAATGTTGGAGGATATGGGAGAACATCTCTGGGTCTAAATATGGGGAGGGCCCAGGGGCCCTCAAGCCCACAGTGCTCCCCAGAACAGTTTTTTAAAATTAACTTTTGCCTCTGAAATGTGGCAAGAAATGTCTAAATGCACTATATTTCTTTGGTGGCTAAATGTACTGTATGTGTTGTGATAGTCAGTATCCTAATCCATCCTCATCCCAGCTATGGCCTAAATTATATTGTATTTTATATTGAAAGGATTCAAGACAAACTGATCTCACAGGCAGTAGCTTTTCTCTTGCTGACAGAATGTAAAGTTTATTTCCTGGACTGAATTCTAAAGTGATCAAATAATATTTGGATGCACCATATGCTTTCCTCCCCTTTTGGTTAGGCACTATGTGGATGAGGCCTATTTTCTGTTGCAGGTGACCTTTGCGGATGTGGCAGTATATTTCACCGAGGATGAATGGAAACTGTTAACGGAGAAACAGAGACTTATGTACAATTATATAATGATGGAGAATTATGAGAATGTGGCCTCTGTGGGTAAGGAACCGGAATCCACTGGCATTATAAAATCATAGTTGGAATAGACCACAAGGGCGATCCAGTTCAACCCTCTTCTGCCATGCATGAATACACATTCCAAGCACCATCTAGCCTCTGTTTAAAGCCCTCCAAAGAAGAGGACTCCACCAAGCTCTAAGGGAGTATATTCCACTGTTGAAGAGCTGTTAATGTCCCAAAATTCCTCCTAATGTTTAGGTGGAACCTCTTTCCCTGTGGCTTGCATCCACTGTGGTGTCTCCTTTTTTCTGTAGTAGCAGAAAGCAAGCTTGCTCCATCCTCAATACGAGGACCCTTTCCGATATTTAAACATGAATATCATATCCACTCTTAACTTTCTTTTCTCCAGGGTAAACATACCCAGCTCTCTAAGCTGCTCCTCATAGGGCTTGATGGTTTCCAGATCATTCACCATTTTGGTTGCGCTCCTCTGGGCATGTTCCAACTTGTCAACATCCTTTTTGAATTGTGGAGCCCAGAACCGGACACAGGATTATTCTAAGTGAGGCCTGACCAAAGCAGAATAGAGTGGCACTATTACTTCCCTTGATCTAGAAACTATACTCATATTGATGCAGCCTAGAATCACATTGGCCTTTAGGAGTCCTAGATCCCTTTCAAGTGCAGTTTAATTATTATTATTATTAACCTTTATTTATGAAGCGCTGTAAATTTACACAGCGCTGTACATGCAATCTTTTTAGTTAGACGGATCCTTGCCCTCGGGCTTACAATCTAAAAAGACATGACACAGAAGGAGAAGGGAGTGGTGGTGGGAAAGGGTAAGAGGTCCAGCAGTTCCTCTCTACCTCCGAGGCCTGAACCAAGGCAGATGGAGTGGAGGGAGGGCTTGGCTTCATAATGGATGGTTAATCATTTTCCAGGGGAAATACATACTCTCAAGTAGGATAATACATATACAATACATAGCAATACAGGAAATGGTTTGATAAACATGCAACAAAAGAACATCAGATAGTAAGCGACAATTATGCAATGCCTGGAAGGCTACTCTGAACAGGATGGTTTTCAACTCCGTTTTGAAGCTGGTTAAAGAAGTGATGGCTCTTGCTTGTGGGGGAAGAAAGTTCCAGGAGTGAGGGGCAGCAAGTGAAAAGGGGCGAATCCGGGATGGGGCAGAGGAAATCCTGGGCTGGGACAGCAGACTTTGACTACCAGAATGGAGGGCCCTGGTGGGAAGGTGAGGAGAAAGAAGGTCTGATAAGTAAGAAGGGGCCAGTCCATGGAGGGCTTTAAATGTCGAAAGCAACATCCTGTAGAATATTTGAATTTGTAGTTTAGTGAGGCACTATTGGAGAGACACCAAAGGAGAGGGGCATTGGGGATTGGGAGACAGCCACGAACTTGACAGATTTTAAGAACTGGTTTGAGAGAACCTCTGAGAATCGGCTGAAATCCTTGTTTTCAGACATATTTAGGGGTTCCATTAAGCAATTATGAGTAATAACTATGAAGGGAGGAAGGGGGGGGCACAAACCTGCTTTTTCTCTAATGTTTCTTTTCCTACCTGAGCTTGCTTAGTTCCTTGGTTGATTCCAGAGGCCCTTTGTTACCCAACATGCTGGAGTCTGGGAAGGATACTCCCAAGTGCTATGCCTTTAGGGGAATGTGGTACAGTGGGGCCTCCGCATACGCGGACTTTTTATAAGCGGCTTTGAGCATACGCGCTCAAGCCACTGGGCACGCGTGGGGCGGAAGCGGCGGCACGTCCCATTCAGTTGAATGGGCGTGTGCGCCTGTTGCACCACGCGCGTGCCCGTTGCGCCCCGTGCATCTCCGCACCGCTGTGCACGAGCCCCATTGTTTACAATGGGGCTCGAGCATAGGCGGAAATTGCCATACGCGGCGGGATCCGGAACGGATCCCCGCGTATGGCGAGGTTCCACTGTACCTAGCTGAAAGTAGACATATAGTTTGGTTGGGGCAAAAGCAACCTTGGGATTCAGCTCAACTATACCAGGCCCGGAAGCACAGAGAACTCCAAATGCATTTGAAATAGGTTTTTATGTTTTATTTAGGGGGAAAGCAATATACATGCATATACAGATATAGGTGTTCACACACACACAAGAACTAGTAGCAGAGGTGGGAGTGGTGAATAGTGTGAGGCTTTGCTAATGGTAAAACTTTACCTAGGTGGATCTTGATTGCAATTGTTGAGGGTCCAGAATGGTGAGAGAAGTCAGTAAGTTCCATAGCAAGTGGAGCTGGTGAGTGTAATGAGGTGTTTAGCAATGAAAACTGACAGACTGTCTGTCTGTAATTGGACTGACGTCAAAGAACAGTCAATCAGGGAAGATATTTATACTGTAATTGTTTCTTGGGGTCAGAAACCAAGTGTTCAAAAAGGTTTATATCATTTTAGAAAGATTCCTGGGGGAGAGAATGGTTTGAAACTAAATTGAATGCAATGGGTGCTTGGTGGAAATATCTCAGACAAAAAGGATTAGCACACTGGCTCTTGGTCCTTCTTGGCTCTGAATTCCTATTCAAAAGCCAATATACAGCACAATCTGAGGGTGACACTCCCAGATGCAGCTCAACAATAACATAGCAAAATATGGAAACAAATATCCAGATACAGATATTGGCAATACACTGGCCACTTTTCACTTAAAAATAAATCAGAAACACAATTGGTTTTATTTAAATTCATGGAGGTTCTCTATCTTGAGTTGCAAAATAATACAAATATTTGCAAGCTTTCCCCTCTGACTTCCATCAACTTCACCATCTCTTATACACACAACTCCAGTCCAATCCACACCAATCTGCATGTGAGCTGTATACTGTATTGGTTGTGAGTCATCTCCAGGTGCCAAACACCATGAAGGGACCTCTACTGTTAGCTTCCATCATGCCTTGGGCTCTGACTCAGGACTCTATGGCCGTCTCACAGGATATGATGCCACATGTGAATCAAAGTAATTTTTCCACATGTTAATGGAATATTTTTTCAACCGTCCTTTGAGTATCTGCTTCCACTGATTCCCTCATCAAAGTTCCCTCAGTCTCTTCTTTGGTAGCTCCTATGAGTAAGGATACAATCATTATATGGATTTGGGGGCATCCAGAACAGTGTCATGCTCAGGCCACTCACACCAACTTTATTAATCTAATCTGAAATAGGGAGGGGTGAACGTGGGGCTAAATCTTGGGGTAACATCTTCCTCCCTTAATGCTGAGATTGTCTTGTCTGTCATTTTCCTTGTTTATAGAATCACTTGTCAGTCATGAAAGAATCCACACAAGAAAGATGTCACATAAATGTCAGCATTGTGGGGAAATTTTTGCTTACAAGTCATACCTAGTGAGACATCAGAGAGTCCACCCAGGAGAGAAGCCATACAAATGCCAGCATTGTGGGAAATGTTTTTCTTGGAAGTCAGACCTAGTGAGACATAAGAGAGTCCACACAGGAGAGAAGCCATACAAATGCCAGCATTGTGGGAAGTGTTTTCCTCGGAAGTCACACCTAGTGACACATCAGAGAGTCCACACAGGAGAGAAGCCATACAAATGCCAGCATTGTGGGAAATGTTTTTCTTTGAAGTCAAACCTAGTGAGACATAAGAGAGTCCACACAGGAGAGACGCCATACAAATGCCAGCATTGTGGGAAGTGTTTTCCTCGGAAGTCACACCTAGTGACACATCAGAGAGTCCACACAGGAGAGAAGCCATTCAAATGCCAGCATTGTGGGAAATGTTTTGCCTACAAGTCAGTCCTTGTCATGCATCGAAGAGTCCACCCAGGAGAGAAGCCATACAAATGCCAGCATTGTGGGAAATGTTTTTCTCGGAAGTCAGACCTAGTGAGACATAAGAGAGTCCACACAGGAGAGAAGCCATACAAATGCCAGCATTGTGGGAAATGTTTTTCTGTGAAGTCAGACCTAGTGAGACATAAGAGAGTCCACACAGGAGAGAAGCCATACAAATGCCAGCATTGTGGGAAATGTTTTTCCTCGAAGTCGCACCTAGTGACACATCAGAGAGTCCACACAGGAGAGAAGCCATACAAATGCCAGCATTGTGGGAAATGTTTTTCTGTGAAGTCAGACCTAGTGAGACATAAGAGAGTCCACACAGGAGAGAAGCCATACAAATGCCAGCATTGTGGGAAGTGTTTTCCTCGGAAGTCACACCTAGTGACACATCAGAGAGTCCACACAGGAGAGAAGCCATTCAAATGCCAGCATTGTGGGAAATGTTTTGCCTACAAGTCAGTCCTTGTCATGCATCGAAGAGTCCACACAGGAGAGAAGCCATACAAATGCCAGCATTGTGGGAAGTGTTTTTGTTTGAAGTCACACCTAGTGACACATCAGAGAGTCCACACAGGAGAGAAGTCATTCAAATGCCAGCAGTGTGGGAAATGTTTTTCTTGGAGGTCAGACCTAGTGACACATCAGAGAGTGCACACAGGAGAGAAGCCATTCAAATGCCAGCATTGTGGGAAAAGTTTTCCTCAGAAGTCATACCTAGTGGTACATCGGAGAGTCCACACAGGAGAGAAGCCATACAAATGCCAGCATTGTGGGAAATGTTTTCTTCAGAGGTCAAACCTAGTGAGACATATGAGAGTCCACACAGGAGAGAAGCCATACAAATGCCAGCATTGTGGGAAATGTTTTCTTCAGAGGTCAAACCTAGTGAAACATCAGAGAGTCCACACAGGAGAGAAGCCATACAAATGCCAGTATTGTGGGAAATGTTTTTCTTTGAAGTCAAACCTAGTGACACATCAGAGAGTCCACACAGGAGAGAAGCCACACAAATCCCAGTAGTGATCTAATATTTTTTTGTCATTTAGTAATACAAAAATTATATTTTCCATCCAGTCGTGCTAAGAAAAGGTCCTTGTGATTTTGCTTGTAAGGTTTGTCTGTCCATATGTCTGTTTATGTTTTAAGGTTGTATTTTGTTAAATTCAGGTTTTCATTGCTAATTGTATAGATAATTACTTTCGGTTGTCTATTTGGCTGGGGATTGTGGGTTGTGGTATAGGTTAGATAGATGGGGGGTTGGGATTTGTTGCAGCTGGCTTTATTAGTTATGGAAATGATAGTTATGGGAATAATAGCTTTTGCAATGTGTGGGATGTTGGCTGAAGAAAGTTGGAGGCCGTATTAACAGAAAGAGCTAGTTTGTGGGAATGGCAAAGGGGGTCTTGTTTCTTGTGGGGCATAGACTGTGGGAATTGGAGGTGGGGGCTAGATTTGGAAGAGGGTGGAGTTTTAGGTTTTGGGGTTTTAATGTATTGTTTGGATTGGAGTGGGCAGTTCTGGCTTAAACATTGAATTTCTATATGTTCTCAATAAAGTTCTTTGCTGTTTCAACACACTGGACTCTTTGATGCACAGAAGTTCTGAATTTGCCCAAAACTGACCCTTTCTTCTCTCCTCAGTCCTCAGCTCCATTCCCAGCCATAAGAACAGCAGAGGCAAACACACACACACACATGCATACAATATACACAGAGAGAGCTATATTTCCAAACTAGAACCTTCCTTTCCTGCCTTTCCCTCCTGAGTCCAGCTCTGCACCTTGGGCTCCATTGCGGTCTTCTCAAAGGAAGAAAGGAGGGAAGGAAGGGGAGGCCGCTGAAACCACAGAACATACCTTCCTTTCCCGCAAAGGCAGCCCGCAGAATAAGCAGCAGCATTTAGGCCCTGGCAATCCCTGGGCATACTCAGGAGGGGCATCGAGGGGATGTTGCGGTCGCCCAGGACCAAAATCCTAGGCAAATCCAGAAGCAGCTCTGCTAGGAAATCTGTTAAGCAATTCTGACTAGTCTTTAAGCAGAGGCAAACACATTCGATGTAGTCCATCTTACGGATGGGTATCCTGGCCAAAGCAAGATTATCTTTATGGACCAAAGCAACGTTCCCCTTACCTGCTCACCGAGGGAGAACCCGGCTGGTAAGGCCTGAGCCCAGGAGGCTGAGCTATCATCACCCAGCCAGGTCTCCGTGAAACAAGCCAGGTCAGCCTCTTCATCCAATAGGAGATCATGTACTATCTGTGTTGTATTTTTGACTGACCTGGCATTACACAAGAGCAGGGAAAGGGTCTGTGGCTGGTTTGGTATGCTCTCCTGCTCTTTTGGGATAGCAGGGTGAATGGAAGGGGAGAGAGATATTTGTCAGGCTCCTAATTGCAGCTCCTTTTACAACACAAAAGGCAGTACCTTGGAAAAGGAACAGCTTTCATTGAAGGAGATACATGCAATAGAAGTGACTTTTTTTGTCAGGAATGAAAGAAAGTATAGATATATCACTTTTATAACCATATCAATCAATCCCACCCCATTAACCAATAAAGCTAATTAATTTGATAGCCCTTTCCCGCACAGCGTTCTCCTGCCCTTTTCTGCGCAGTGTCCTCCCATCCGGGATTCTGGCAGTGTTTCTAAAGACAATTAAGCTCTCATGTGCCTTCTCTCAACCACTGCACCTGTGGCTTTGGACCATAGAACTCAGCAACACAACAGTTTAATTAACATTATGGCTTAACTATATATATATATATATATATATATATATATATAAAATGAAACCCCATCAATCCCAATCTAATATGATATCGTATAAATATTTAATAAGCATAAACCCATAACAACATAATACAATATAACGATACCAATAACTCTCTATGTTCACCCTCCTTTTACAGAGACTAGTCTTTTAAAATCAATCCTCTCTTATAAGGGTGGTTCCCACACATTCCAATCCTAGCAAACAATCACATTCTTTAGCCATGATCTCCCTACCTCTTTCTAGTATCTTCTATTAAAGCACATATTAAAACCTATTATTGTAACCCACCATAAATCCCATCTGTCTTAACTCTAATCTAAACCTAAAACTATAACCTTAATGGCATGAATCCCAAATGAATAAATGCATGAATAAAGGTATTCATGACATATTGTGATTTCAGGCTGGTGCTCCTTACCTGAATGAGACTGGCCCATTGCAACCTGAGGCTGATGCTTCTTGCCTGAAACACTGAGACTGGCCCATTGTGATCTCAGGCTGATTCTCGTTGCCTGAGAGATTAAGACTGGCCCATTGTGACTTCAGTCTGATGCTCCATAGATGAATGATTGAGACGGTACTATTGTGACTTCAGGGTGGTGCTCTTTACCTGAAGGATTGAGACTGGCCTATTGCAACCTCAGGCTGATGCTCCTTTCCTGAAGGATTGAAACTGGACCATTGTGATCTCAGTCTGAGGTTCCTTGCCTGAAGAATTGAGATGGTACTATTGTGACTTCAGGGTAGTGCTCTTTACCTGAAGGATTCAGATTGGTCCAATTTGAACTCAGGCTCATTATGACTTCACGCTGATGCTCCTTGCCTGAAAGACTGAGACTGGCCCATTGTGACTTTATGCTGATGCTACTTGCCTGAAAGACTGAGAATGGCCCATTGCAACCTCAGGCTGATGCTCCTTACTTGAAGGATTGAAACTGGACCATTGTGATCTCAGCCTGAGGTTCCTTGCCTGAAGAACTGAGATGGTACTATTGTGACTTCACCTGAAGGATTCAGATTGGCCCAATTTGAACTCAGGCTCATTATGACTTCACGCTGATTGGCTGGGAGGGGAAGCAAGGGCAAGATGCCAGGGAACATGGATCAACTAATCACTGAAAGACAGAGGATTGTACATAACTGACCCCCATTACATCCCAGTCTGTCAGATTCCCAATGGCTTCACTATAACAAAGAAGGGCTGGACATTAACTGTCCCAGGCCTTCTTTCCTCCAATTTCTTCCACGAAGGAGGAACTGAGGGTAGTTTCTCCTCTCTTCCTTCCTTTGGAGGCCATCTTGGTTCTTTGCACACCTGAAGAAAGTTCAAATAGAGGTGTTTTACATGTGCAACACTTATGCAGTCTTCCACGGACCACCAAAATTATAATTCAATGGCTCTCAGAGCAAAGCAAGCCTCAACCTTCCCTAGAAGACCAAATAAATCGAGTGTATCGGACCTTAGGCATAGCTCTAAAATCCCACTCCCAGAATTCCATGCACTCCCTCCCCCAGCAGACCCCCCCAGAGACAGGGAGAAGAAGTAATGGGTGCAAACTCCAGGAAAAGGGACCCCCTCAACATTTACCCCTTCCCCCTTCTTCCCATTTAATGCCCCTTCCAAGCCTCTTTGCTTACACTTTCCAAAGAGGGAGCTGAGTTTGTTCAATTTGGTTTTAATTCTATTTTAATGTCTACTTTTTATGTTTTTATTCAGTTTTTATTATTTAATTGTTATTTAATTCTCTTTTTATTCCTATTCATTATTATTAATATATTTATAATTATTAGTCTCTTCTAAACTACAGAGCCTTGTGAAAACTCAAAGACTAAAAGAGGTCCAAAAGACACTGCAGAAATAACCTAGTTTGGGACTGGTTTAACTGCCCTGCGACATGATATGACTCATTGAAAGAAAGATGATGGTCTGTAAGGTGGAAGGCAGCAGGAAAAGAGAAAGAGTGCACTCCAGGTGGACTCAGTCAACAAAGCCAAAAGGTTGAGTTGCAAGACCTTGTTCAGCCAGTGAAAAGCAAGGCATTTTGGAGGTCCCTCCTTCTTAGGGTGGCTCTAGAGCAGGCCTGCAAAACATATGGCCCACGGGCCGCATAAGGCCCACCAAAGGATTTCAGGTGGCCCGCAAAGATTTGTAGGATGTTGGTGGCTATGGTCAAGGCTGCATGTTGTGCAGACCTGCACCAAGCCCCATAATCCTTGCAAAACAGACCCCAGTAGCCATTTTCTTCCCACCCTCGCTCCCTCCCTCCCTCTGCCTGCCTCGTGCTCCTCCTCCTCCTCAGACCCTGCCCCCAAGCCTTCAGACTCCCATGGGGCTCTGAAGGATCCTCTCTCCTGAGTCCCTGGGGCTTGAGGGCCCCCCACACACACTCCCCCCGCATGCACACTGCCTCCTTAATACTGGGGGGTGGGACTTATGCCACTGTGCCACACTGGCTGGCCCCACAGGAGAGTAGCATAAAGTTGGAGTAGTGGGGCACCTCCCTCTATTCCTTTCCCTCTCCTTTACTCTGGAGGCCTGGGGGTTGGAAGCAGCAGTGCCTTTGGAGTCCCACCAGGCAGCAGCTCTGTGGGGCTCTGAAGGCCGGGGGGAGGCACTGCCAAAGGCACCTCTGCCCATCTTATAGCACCCCTGAGACTAACTGAAAGTTCTTGCATCTGAGGAAGTAAGCTCAAATCTACAAAAGCTCATGCTTCCAACTTCTTCCTTTCAGTCTGCATTTACACTATAGACCTCAGTGCTTACCCCTCAAGGCTTTCCATCTTGCTCCTGGAAAGGAGCTGGACGTTGGCGGCAGAGGAAGGGTCAACACTCGCCTTCAAGTGAAAAGTTGGAAAGCGAGCCATTAAAAACCTATCTGCGGCCCAAATAAGTTAAGCCTTTAAAATTTTGGCCCTTGCCGACTGCCACGTTGAGCGGTCCTGATCTAGACCGAAACCAACTGAACAGAACAGAGGAACAGGAAAAGGGTCTTGTGTTCCTTCTTTCTTCAACAGAAAAATAAAACCCCTCTAGCTGGGATTACGCACAAGGCTTAGTCCTAAACTAGGGATGGGAATTCGGGTGTCAGGTACTACAATTCCCAGCTGATGAGAGCTATAGTCTGTCAATATCTTCTGGGCTATAGGATGTCCATCCCAGTTGAAAGAGAACCAACTGTATGCAATGAAGGAAACAGAGTCAGAGCCCCTTCCTCCAGGTTCCAGCCTTCAGTGAGGAGTCTGCAAAGAGATTCAACACCAGAGATAGTCTTCTTTTTCCTGAAAAGAAGCAAATGTATATTCACACGTAAACATATGCATACCCTCCCTTTAATCCCCCCTCTGAAATCTCATGGCCCCATGGAGACTCCCAAGGGGGGAAAGGAGGCCTGGCAGCCCTAGGAGCCTTACTGCCTTTTGGGGGAGGAAAGAGGAGGAGGAGGCCTTCTTTGCTTCCAGCCCCCAAAGAGGACCCTCCTGCTCCCATCATTGACTCCAAAATGGGAGCTGTTCCCCCTTCAGTCATCATTCTCACATAGGAACCAAATTTGGGGGTCCTCACCTTCCCTTTCCTGCCAAGAAAATCTAGAAGGAGCCCTTTTCCCAAACCAGCCAACAGTCAAACCCACCAGCCATCTAGAACCCTATTCAGGCTCCAAGCCAACTGCCAGCCTCTCCCAGAATTCCACTCTCACCCTTCCTCCCAGCGGAGGAGACCGGGAGACGGAGAAATGGGTGCAAACTCCAGGAAAAGAGATCCCCCCTCAGCATTTTCCCCTTTTCCCTTCTTCCCTTTTCGTGTCACTTTCAGGTCCCTTTGCTTCCACTTCCAGAGGGAGAGCTAAATTGGTTTAATTCTTTTAAATTCTATTTTAATGCCTATTTTCATATGTTTTAATTATATTTTTTAAATTTGTAATCTGTGTTGTGTACCTTTATGGGGGGGTTAATGGGATAATAATAATAATAATAATAATAATAATAAATCTCTTGTCAACAAAACCACAGAGCCTTGTGAAAACAAAGACTAACAGAGATCCAAAACACATTGAATAAATACTCCAGTTTGGGACTGCTTTCACTGCCCTGGCTCAATGCTAGGGAATTCTGGGAACTGTAGTTTTGTGAGACATTTAGCCTTCTTTGTCACAGAGCTCTGGTGCCACAGTAAACTACAATCCCCAGGACTGTCTATTGCTGAACAAAGGCAGTTAAAGTGAACTCTAAGTGGATTATTTCTGCCATGTGATTTGGACCTCTATTAGTCTTTGAAGTTCAACAAGGCTTTTCGTTTTGAAGGGAAGAGTCTTATTATTATCATAATCCTGACCATGATGACCATCTTCATCATCATTTCAGCACTGGGATTCAACTTCAAGAAAATGGGGTCAGAATTGCAGTCCTAGGGTTGGTCCCAGCCTTCTTCATTCCCAAAGAAGTCAATGGGAGAAGGGCTGGGTGGGACTCATGTCTCTCAGTGATTTCAATGGGTCTACTTCATTGCTTTTTTATTCTAATACTCTACCTAAAATCATATTGTACAG